>OV839566.1:14180246-14780246 GCA_929447395.1 Epistrophe grossulariae | reverse complement strand
GGTCATAGTCGAGTTGATTGTTCACAAACAGCACTCCAGAGACCAGGTCGACGGTGAACATGCCCTCATCATTGCCTGATGTGATATCGTACACAATGTCCGAATTCGGAGTGTTCTCCAAGTCATCATCAACAGCTAGCAATTGTGCTATGGAGTACCTCAGTGGAGCTGATTCACTGATTTCCGCTTCATACTGTCCGCTGGAATCAAACACCGGTGAATTGTCATTGGCATCCTCCACCGTGACGAACACATTGATCGCCGACGAATTGTTGTCCGCCCGCAATGGAGCACCTTTCTCGCTCATTATCAAGCGCAGCTTATACAAATCGACACGCTCACGATCCAGCGCCTGAACAAGAATGATGGCACTCGATTGGTAGACTTCAAACGTTCCGTCCTCATTGCCTGCGACAATGGTAAACACCAAATGCTGAGTTAGCTCCGTATCGAGAACATCCTGCGATAACCGCAACACAACCGTACCTAAGGGTGCTTCCTCGTTAATGCTGGTTCGATATTGCGTCTGCAGGAATTGTGCCCTTCCCTGGCTATTTGCATTCGATTGTACCATGACAATAGTTGATGACTGCTGCGGAGGAGTGCCCGAGTCAGTGGCAAGAATTGTCAGATAGATGTCATCACGACCAACTGCTGCGTTAATGCGACTAGTGTTAACATAGACAGTTCCAGTGGACTCGTGTATCGAGAAGCCCGCTTGTGGTGGATGAATGCTATACCGGATGAGTGCATTGCGCTCAGAGTCGATGTCAGTTGCATTGACCGTAAGCAGTTCGATATCCCCATTGGATGACATCTGATCCGGAAGCATGGTGTAATAAGCTAGCTGCTGAAATACGGGCGCGTTATCATTCTCATCGGTGACACGAACGGTGAGAGTAGTGCGTGCCTCGTGTGCTGTATCCGATGCAATTATCTCCAATTGGTATTCTTGTTTTAGTTCGAAGTCGAGTCGTTTGCGGAGGATCACTTTGCCGCTGTAACGATCGATTGCAAAGATGGAAGTATTCTCCCAGTAGATGGTAGTTTTTGTTGTTGCCGAAGTCGATGCATGATGACTATTGCTGTTGCTATAGCTGTTGCTGTTAGTGTTACTGTTGCTGGTGGTGTCATCTTCAGTGGCGAAACGATATGTCAGCTCTGGATAGGTATCGACATCGTTTGCGGATATTATTGTTATCACACTACCTGGTTCGGTACCTGTTTTGGAGAAAAGAAGAAAACAAAACAAAAATAATGATCAGACAGAGATCGAAAAAATGATGGAAGAAAGTTGATGTTGTTGATTCTCCTATAATTGATGATGAATTTATAAAATGGACGGTAGGTTGAAATACATATAATGATCAATGCACTAAAAGAGTGTTATCTTTTGAAGCGCGATGAAAATACATTTGTTGATAAAAATAGGCTTTGATTGCTTGGGCTATGAATCTGATTTTTTAATTGTGGTATTTTGGCAACCCTTTATGCGTTTGATGGTTAAAGATTTAGATTCATGCTTTTTATAATGATGTCTACAGAAAAAACAAAATTTCTTAATGAAGGGCTACTATTTATCTTCTTTTTATCTCTATTCTTCTGCTATACTGATAAATATACTTTGTTTGTTCGGGAAAATCTTAGAAACCACATGTTCGATTTCAAAAACTCTTTTTTTGTTTGAAAGGTTATTTTAAGGAGATGGTTTAAGGGATAGTTTTGTTTTAATTTTTGTTTAGTTATAGGGTGAAATGGTGTAAACACAAAAATTTTTACCTGATTTAAAAGAAATTCTTTTTGTGTTTGTATAAAGTTCTATTTAGAGGATGGACGCAGATGATAACTCAAAATTAAGCAATTTATAGGGTGAACTGGGGTAAATAAAAAAGTGGTAACCGATTTTGAAATATATTGTTTGTATTCGAAATGTTATCAAAAGAACAAATGATAAGGATCAATTTAGAGATAAAAAAAAATTTCACGATATTTTTATAATTCATTATGCGTTTTAATATTAGATTTCGTTGGTTTTCTTAAATCACGCAAGGATAAAACGTCATGTCATCCTTTGACATACTTACATTTTTGTTTAACATTTTAACGAAGCTTAGTTTTATCTATCCGTGCCAGGCTGGTCTTTTTGTTTTTTCATAAAGAAAAGTTGTTTTTTTTTAGTTATTATGTCTGGAATGATCTCGGAAACCACAGGTCTTATTTTAAAAATTATTTTTGTTTTTAAATTGTTGTACAAAGAGGATTGTTTGTGGACTAAATATTGTTTTTAGAAATAAAGCTATTTATTGGGTAAATTAGGGTAAAAATACGGGATATTTATATCTAGAAATAAAGTTTTTCTTAAGGATGGCTAAATGTTCTTCATCATGTTTTAAAGTTAATACTAAGAGAAATTCCTTCACAAATTAAAAAAAACTCTAATTTTCTGGATTTGTTAGTTTGTATGTTCGGTATGATCTCAGAAGCCACAGATCTGATTTTAAAAATATTATTTGTTTTTGAAAGGTTATACTAAGAGGATAGTTTATAGGCTAGACGTTTTTCGAAATAAGTGATATTTATATTTATAAAAATAAACTTATTTTCAAAGATGCTTAATGGCTCTAAGAAAATGATCCTTCAAATTTCTGATATTTCTGTAAGCAAGAAATATTAAAACTGCCAAATTTCCAAGTTGTCAGTTGTTTCACTTTTAACTTCCAAAAAATTGCTTGAAAAAAGCAAGTCTTGTCACCCTTAATCTATTCCACAGATCAGAATCAGAAGATCTTGAAAGTTTTTTTTTTGTCTAAGTAATTCATTTTAATAATGACTTAAATCATCTTTAATCTTATAAAGGCTTTAAGGGATTACAAATGACGGGTCTGCTAAAAATAAGTCCCTTTATCCAAGAAAAAAGAATTCACTTCTTTGACAATTCAGCGGAATAAAACTTGACATCTTGAAAGGCATGCAAATACACTACTTAAGTCTCATTAGAGTCTCTCTGCATAACAAAACAAAAAGCTTTTTACATTTCAATAAATACAGCTGCCTCTTACAACATGATGATGATAACACAACACATCGTTTAACATCTGTCTTAGAACAGAATACAACTCAACTTGACAGCTTCCCCATTAAACATTTATCTACCTATCAGAAAAAGAAAAAAAAAACATATCTAACTGACTCTAATAAATCGATAAAGAATCAAACTATTGAAATCTCAAGGCCTCAACTGTCAATAAATCTAAATGCTTTTAAAGTCCTAACAAATCTGCGAACCACTTGTCCACATGTAAGAATAAAGTAGACAAAGCCGCTCAATTGCACCTTAATCATTTCCATTAAACAGCAGTCGCCTAATCAATATGCAAAACACTTCTCTGTGTGTGCTGTGCAACATGCAACAAAACTTGTCACCTAAATAATATATATCGGCATTGTCAACCTATCAAATCACTGAGAGATAAACCATCTTTTCAAAGTCGTCTTTGGTTCTTGCATATAATTATAACGACCTTTGCTGCATTCTATTTACGAATCGATTGTTGCGTTGCGAACAAAGTCAGCGCAAAAATCTAATGTGGAAAAAACTGCGCGAGGGTCTGATGTGGGGAAAGAAAAGCCGAAGCAAAAAATGAAAAACAAAAAAAAAAAAAATATAAAACTTACCTTCGCTAACACTAATCACACTGTGCGGCGGAAAAGTTGGCTGATTATCATTTACATCGATAATGTGCACCTGAATGGTAGCCGTGCCCGTCATCTGTGGCACCCCCTCATCGGTGGCGATCACCTTCAGCTTATAGATGTCGCGTATCTCACGATCGAGCACAATATTCGTCTTAACGATACCACTGAATGCTGGCTCAATGACAAACGCATTGTCATGATTGCCATCGACGATGTGATACAGCACCCGCGAGTTGGAGCCGGCGTCCGCGTCCAGTGCTTGCACCTGCACCACTAGCGTCCCCTTACTGTTGCCCTCCCACACGGTCGCTGAGTATTGTTGCTGTGTGAAATGTGGTCCATTGTCGTTCTCGTCCTCCAGGATAATGTGCAATTCCGCATAGCCGTACAACAATGGCGTCTCTTCGGTTTGTGCGACCAAAATTAATCGCATCTCACTGGGCATCGGACTGGAATGGTCTGCCACCGCTGTTGCTGTCGCTGCCACATCGTCATTGTTGATGTTGCTGTTGTATTTGATGCCACGACGCATTCGTCTGACAGCTTGCGTTGTTGTTGGTGTTCTATTCGATGGGACGATGCTCAAGGAATTGCTCCTGTTGCCTGATGGGCCAATGTCATCGTTATGGAATAAGCTGCGGCCATTTGACGAGGCCATGGATGATGACGACTGCTGGACCTCGCCGCTGGGCCAAGAGTACCTTTCGTAATCTAGATGTTCGGAGTTGCGCACTTTGATCTCGCCGGTGATCGCGTCTATCGAGAATGCATCATCCTCGTTGCCCGCACCGAATGAATAAATAATCTTTTGGCGACGTCCGTCACTGCGCACTGCATTCACCCGAATGACAGACTGACCAATTGCGGTGTTCTCGCGCAAGGGCACATGATAGGTATCTTTTTCGAAACGCAGCAGCGGAGTGTCTGACTGCGCTTCCCCCACACGGATCTCAATTAAGCCAATCGAACTTTGCGGCTTATTACTCTTATCTTGTGCCTTCACCTTCAAGTGTAGGAGTCTGCCGTTCTCGCTGGCTAGACTTTGTGTGGCACTCACCGTCCCGGTGCCGGGATCAATACGGAATTTGTTCGCTGTCGCATCCTGGATCAACGAATAGAAGATCTCACCGTTGATACCTTGATCCGCATCGGTAGCACTGACCTTCAGCAGTGCCTTGCCGGGCTGGTTGAGCGTCGGCACCTGTGTCCGGAACGGGTATCGGTCGAATATCGGCTTGTTGTCGTTGACGTCCTCGACGATGATCTGGACGGGTACACGTTGCGAACGTGAGTCATACGGTCCGTCGTCTGTAGCCACAACTTCAAAGTTGTAAATATATTGACGTTCCCGATCCAAAGGTCTGCAAAGAGAAAACACAAAAATGTGGATTAAAATGGTGAAGAGAAGAGGAGACAAGAAAGGAGGAATCATAGGCGAATCATTCATTTTGTGTTGTGACAAATGGGATGCGTTTAAATCATTTCCAATATGCATAAGTCTTCGGGTTGTGGTATGGGCGTTTTTCGGATCTGCCCCAACGTCCATGGTGGCATTTGAGAATAGGTACCTATAGGTATAGCCAGAATGAGAGAGTTATGGTCTTCAGCTGGGAGGCATTTTATATAAGACTCGATGATGACGATGAAGTGCAAGGGATTGAGTTTTCTTATTTCTTTTGTTGTTTTCATTTCTTATACTCGCGTACATACATATACAGTTGGGCTTGGATGGGATGGCAAGAAAATATATATCGAATCGGCACAATCAAGCTCACAAGCAACTGCGACAGGGTTGCATATACGTTCGCGGTAAAGGCGAGTCAACATTATATTCTTCTAGTTTATTGTGAAGGCAATCGATGGTTATAACATTTCGGTTTGTATCTTAAGAAATATCTAGGTATGTATGTATGTATATGATTTATTTTTCGACTCAAAAATATGCTCGGTAATTGTGTTATTAATCGAGTATCATATGATAGGATTTTTTGGTTTTCTTGTTCAAAATAAGGGCATGTGTCAGATTTCACTTTATTGATATTTATAGAAATTGCTTTTATGTGTAGACCTTGCATTAGATTAGGTAGTTCTGATTTTTTTATGAATTGTTAAAAATTTTGGCGCAGGGAATAGTTCAAATTTTCGACCTCAAGAATCGAACGCAACACTATTTTCAAAAATTACAGTAATTAAAAAACGCGAACTTTTGGTGCTTTTTTAAGTTATTGACGATCTTAACCCTGAAGGTCAAGTATAAAAATGATTATAACTTCACTCTACGTTGTCAAATTAACTTACGCCCATATTATTCACTCGATATATCCAGTTTAAAACTTAAATCCAGATGTTTTTACACCGAATTTGTATAATTTACATCTGGATATAACATTTAATCTGATTGTATCGAGTGAATAATATGGCGGTAAGAGTTGCTTCAAACTGATCCCAGAACCAAATTTCCGTACACTCAATTGTTTTAAAAAACAGCTGGGCTAAATACTAGCACTAGAATTTCGGAGTTTGTAGTTACTTATCATGAATATAATATAAAATGTTGAGTTTGAAAATTTGTTTTGCAAAAACTATTTACTAATATAAATGATTTTACTTGTAAAAGTAAAACCAAAGAATGCAATTTTGACAAAAAAAAAAGAAATTTGATTGAAAAATGTATTGCATAAATACGTTCTTTGGCTTGTAACCGTTGGGCGCCATTTATATAGCTTTAATTAAAATTCGTCATTGAACAGATTATTGTAAATGCTACTGCTTTTTTACAATATTTTAAATTAATTTCATAGAAAATTGACATTTCTACCAAAAGTAGGTAAATAGAATTATTTATGATTTTTTCTATTTTTGAGCCCTTAGCCCTTCCCATTATAGAAACCAAATCACTCCGTATAAGATAATAGCCACTTAAAAAAACGTGACAACATCCGCTGCTGAAAACTGAAATATTAAAATATATACATTCACAATGACTGAATATCTATCATTATGGATGAGATTGTTTTAAATTCAAAATTTGTAAATTAGACAAATTTGAAAATGAATCAGGGTTTTTATAAAATTTTAGACACACTTTTTTGTTGGATTAATATTTTTAATTTTTTTTTTTTAAATAATATTTCGATCCAAAAATTTTGAAATAAAAAATTAAAACAATTCTATTTATAAATTTTGAGTTAGTTATATTTTTAATTTTCTCACAGAAAAGAATACTTTTAGGCATCTGGAGCCTATTTCACCAAAAACTTTTCACTTTGCAACTTTGCAAAAAAAAAATTTCCTGCAAAGTAAAAGTGCAATGTGTTTCACAAAGTTTGCAAGGTGCAAAGACTTTGCAAAGAGGAAAACTTTTCAATTCTATAATTTCCTCTTTGCAAATTTGCGTTTGGTGAAACATAATTTGCAAAGTAAAAATGCAAAGTTGCAAAGTGAAAAGTGGAAAGTGTTTGGTGAAATAGGACCCTGGTTTTATAGTTAATTGTCTCTAAAATAACTTATTTTAAATAAAAAATTAAAGAATAAATTTCTGGCTTTGAAAAGAACTAACTAGATACATATATTATTTAAAAAAAAAATTATATTCAAATCTCCGTCATAAAAGCAAATACTACACTTAATTAAGTATTTAGTGAACGATGGTTACCCAATTTGTTAAGCACAAATTCTATTTCAAAAATTAAAAGAAGTGTTGTTGTACCTTTAGCATTGTCATCTGCCTGGGTTTTCCGGATTTATATACGTTTTTGGTCTATGCGGGAATGTTCGTTGTAGTACTTCTTAGACATTGTTTATTTACTTCACAAAACAGACCATTTCTACACCATTTTTAGTCAAAAAAAAACTGTCAAAGTTTGTATAAAAAAATGTTTTAGGCAAGTAAACGAATAGACCGTTAACTGTCCGGGACTATCCTCTGAATTCATACTCAACGTATTTGTTCAATATTCTTTATTTACGCCCATATTATTCACTGGATACATCCAGATTAAAACTTAAATCCGGATGCATTTACATTGAATTTGTATACTTTACATCTGGATTAAAGTTTTAATCTGGATGTGTCGAGTGAATAATATGGGCCTTAGTGTTTATTTTTAAAATCAAACAGGAAATACTTAAATTGAAAAAAAAAAAACGAATAGAATCAGGAATTGAGGAAAAGGAATTTCAAAACGAACAGAATTTTTGAGTTGACAAACGTCAAAATAATTTTTACGTCATTAAACGTCAGTTTATTAAGCCTAGTACGCTGCTGATGCGAAACGAAAATTTCCTGTGATCTCCAAACAGACAACGAAACGCTTGCGAAAACACAACGGAAAATATCCTTGGAGAGTTTCACTAATTCCAAAAACAAAATCAAACATAAACGCAAAAAATCAGAAAAACCCATGATGTTAGAAAATGATAAACAAAAAAAAAACACAAATAAAACTCAAATGTCATTTTTCCGCACACAATAAATAGTCTGTATAATTAATTCAGTGCGAAAAAGCAGCGGAGACTTCTCCAAATAATCTGCTACAATTATAAATTTCGCTCTTCGAACAGCGTACTGCAAAACGAAAAGCAGAACGAAATTTTCCGTTTATGATTTCGTTGTTTCATTTTTGTATGAGATTTTTCGTTTCGCATCAGTAGCGTACTTATAGACTTTAACAAAAAATTGACTATTTCTTTGTTCTCCGCGAAGTATGTCACCACTTGTTTATTTGTTTTTAATTCTAGATACATCAAACCGGCAATATTTTGTATATATAAATACTAAATTGTTTAAATTAAATAACAAATACGTAGCTAGCATGTACATATATGAACTTACATAGAAAAATTCTTACAACAAATCACCCTCCTGTAAATCTCGACTTCATAAGAAAAATTTACAATACACAATAGTCTTATCGCCTTTAACAAAATGCTCAATAAAATAACTACTAACTCTGCATAAACGCGATTAATGACTTATGCCAATCATCAATTATTTATTTATAATATACAAAGTACATATACCTTATACTATCCATTCCAATGCCCAATAATTCATTAATATTATTTTCAACCTTTCAATATAAATATAACCTCAATCTTTTGCCGATGACTAATAGACTCATTTAATTTGTTCAATTAAAACTGAACTGCTGTTGCTACTTCTAGTACTGGTGCTGTTGTATATTCTCCTTCCATACAAATAATAAATTTTTTTAACAACAAAGTTAAAAAAAAAAGAAATTAAAATAACTCCCAATGTATCGATTACAAGCGATTGATTTATGACATTCACCGAGGTTACTACAAAGCGTTGAAACTATCTATATACAATAACAACAATGAAAGAAGAAAAAAAAAAAAGAAAAGAAGTTTTCAACTTAACTAAACGATTTCACCAAGTCTGATATTTTTATATATGCATTAAACATTATCCACAAACTAAAACCTCTTTTAAACAACCAACAATACCCTCCTCTTCCCCCCCACCCCTACAACCTATCCCCATAACCTCGCACAAACTAAATCTTGATCTGAAAATAGGCCACAATTCTGAGGAATGAGAAATGCTGCCTTATATTGGCATCCCCACTGTTACAATTTCAACAGCACACACGCCTCTTCTCTTTATCGGCTCAGCTCATTTCCTATGGACACATTGACACAGACAGTGTATTATAGAGTATCACATAGGACAGCATGTGTTGTGAAAAATAAGAAGAAGAACTTATAAAAAAAAAACAAACGAATTCTTTTGAATTATTGCGTTAACTTAACGTGCAATAAAAATAGCCAACATTGTAACATCATTTATAGATATCAGTGATGTTGCAGTTTCGTTGAAATCAAAAATTAACAAAACTTAAATGAAACAACAAAAACAACAACAACAGCAAAAAAAATAAGTTGCAACAATATTATACCTACAAAGTAAAAAAAAAACAAGATCACACACACGGTTCTTCTAGGTTCTTATATAGGATCACAGGGAAAGGAAATACAGTGGCTCTGGTTGTATGGATTATCTAAATAAAAACCATACATTCTGAACCATTCTAAAAAATTGGAGAGAATTTTCAGAAATAATAAAAGAAAAGGTTTAAATATCAATTAAATCAGAAAATTTCCGCCACCCATTGACACGCCCATTTTTTCTTTTTTTTTAAATCGTCTTAAATCGTCAAAGTTGGTGAAAATTAAACATGAGTTATTTAAAGTGTTCATTGCCACTCCGAATTTTTTAGGAGTTTTTTGCCCATTAAAATGAAATTTCTAGATAAATTTATAAGAATACAAACATTTTGTTTTGCTTCGTATTTGTATAATATTAGAAAAGTGAAAATAAAAAAGGATACAAAATTGTTCTAAATCTTAATTTATTTTTCTTTGAAGTTTGGTGAGAATTTTTTTTTTTTTGAAGGAAATATATAAAAAAGGAAACAAATATGTACCTACAGGGTGTTTCTGACTTGTCAATACATTGAAGCTGGATATGTTTTAAGAAAAGAAATTTAATTTTTGACCAAAGTTGAGGTTATAACAGATTTTCGTTGTTCTTCTTTCCTTAAAATTCAAAGTATAAAATAACCAAAAGTGGCTGTATCTCCGCCTCTAAAGCTGGCTGCATATCACACGATATTTTTTCTCGTGGTCGTGATTTAATCTCGTCAGTAAAGTTGGAAAAAACCGTGAACATCGCAAGAACACGCCAAATTATACAATGTAAGTGGGTGTCTCCCTGGCCCTAAAGCTGGCTTCACATCGCACGCTGTTCTTCCTCGTGGTAGTGATTTAATCTCGTCAGTTAACTTTTTACGAACCGTGAACATCGTCAGAATCCGGCATTGATTTTAAAATGGCGTTTAAACTTCTCACGAAGAAGACAAAAACATGCTAAGCTTAGGTATATTAAAATTGTTCTAAAAATATGTGTTGCATTCAAACTAAAGATGTTCATGGTATCTGCTTTTGAAGACAAGGAAAAATCAAAGTTCCACTGATTTTGTTCACGATGATAAAAATCTGGTGACTTTTCACACTAACCATCGATGATCGTAAAAAATGCACAAACACGACCACGAACATCGTCTGATGTGTTGCCACCTTAACGTGAACATTTTTGAATGTCAAAAATCTAAATTTTTATTCATCATAAACCACTGTAAAAAATTATTTCAAAGTAGTAGAATAACAAAAAGCTAAACCGAATCAAAATAATCAATACTCAGCTTGAACGCACCCAACAACTTGTGACGATGCATGGACGACGACGACCGACGCACCCCGTGTAACTTTGGCAAACTTAATAACTCGTATGTGCTAGTCGGTGAGTATGTGTGTATGTAAGTGTATGTATCATCAGAGACCCCCCTGTGGAGAAATTTATTCTTATGGCAATCGACGACAACATTTATAGATTTAACCGAACAGAATAAATAATTTTAAAATAAAAACACAACCAACGAGTAATAAAAAAAAAAGAAGTCACAATCCAATATATTTATGTGGTCTTTGATGATGTTCAAGAAGTCTCCACCATATCTCCAAGTCTAAGTCAATCATAGAACTCCAGAGTCATTGTGGTTTTCTTTTGTAGAGGCAAACGCAATGCGTACCAAAAAAACAAGATATCACCTGAATTCTCCTTCTTTCTCCTTCTCTCTGTTCCCTGATAGCTGCGTGAGTCCTAAGCCGAAATGCATTCAAGCTTCAGTAGGAGAATGAAAAAAAAAACAAGAAGGAAAACTCAACAGAACAGCCGGGCCTGTGCCGAAGAAAATGCGGATGAGAAAAATAGGATATCACAAAGATATCACAGAACAGAGCTGCAAAAAAAAAAAAAATCACACATACAATGGCCGACCAACACGCAATATCACTTTTGCTTTTTGTTTTGTGTCGATCGGCTTTTTGTGAGTTTTTTTTTTTTTATTTTCTGTGCGCAATCCTATGTTTGGAACTATCCCGAAAGAACAAGTGCGCACGTTGGACAAACTGAAGTCTCAAGGCCGCTTGATCGGTATACGTAAGGCAGCGGTGGCGGCGGCGGCGGTGGTGGTTCGACTCAGTTCGGTGATGACGATGATCATGGACACCAAACATGACACACACTGTCCGGCTCGATATATGTGCTGTGTGTGCGGTGCCGTGTGGTGTGTGCTGTATTGTGTGCTCATTAGACATTATGGAATTTTTATCAGATGATGGTTTTGGTATATAATATATCCATTGGAATACAAGACGCGACTCTTAGGACACACGACCAACGACGACGGACGAGTCAATTTGTTCTTTTCTGTTCCGATTGCATGATTGTTTGCTTGGGTTTGCTGATGGCTGGAAGAAGAAAATGACCACCAATTGGCATTGGCATTGGCAATGTCGATGTCGATGACGATGATGATGGTGATGGTGGTGAGAGAGTGAAATGAATGTGTCTGGTAAGATTTCAATCAGAGGCCAAAACAACCTTACAACATGGCAGCAGATCAGTTGTCGATAGTTTTTCCTTGAGAAGAAACTATAGAACAATGGCTTCTCTGAGAGATAACAATAAATGCATATAGCAACAACAACACTGCTGCAAACATCGAAGACGCACGACAATACGAAGACGAACTAGGATGGACACGGACAGTGACGACCTACTCAATTTCTTTAATTTTTATTGATTGTACACCATGGACACGTCGCGTCGTTGTTGTCGTCTTCAACTTCGACTTCGACGTTACCTATAAAGAAAAAGAACAACTCAGATTGAGTGTGCGTGCCCACATTCCACTAGATCAGAAAAATGCACCTTTTTTTTAATCTATACGGCATTGTTTTTCCACAAACAACAACAACAACAACCATAAGAGAAGACGAAGACGTATAGAAAAGAGAAGAAGTCTCTAGAGAAAGATCATCATCCAAGTCATCATCGTACATTGAAATTTTAATGGCAAAAGGTTTACTCTAAACACGGCGGACCAAGTATCTCTGACCGCATCATCTATCTCCTTTCATCCCTATCCCTCTCTCCCTCTCCCTTTTCCTCTCTCTTTCATTCTATTTTCATTGTCAGATCAATGCAACTTCAATGTTAAGTTTTTGTGTTTTGTTGCCTTTTGTGTGTGCTATGCGAGCTCTTGTTCTTTATTTTCAAACAACCAAAGCTGAAACCTTCAAAATGATAATGATGATGATGATAATAATGATGATGATTATTATGATGAAGAAGAACTCGTGATGTTGTCTTTAATTCATAATTGCACATAGAGTGCAATTTTTAGCCTGAGTGATTGCATTTCAAAATTAGCTAAAGGGGTGGGTTAAAGGAAGACAAACAACAAAAACAACAACAATAATAATACTGAAGAAGAAGAAGAAAAAAAATTAAAAACCATAAGATAAATAAATAAACGTTGCTCGTACCGGATAAGATGTATAAGGCGGGGTTTTCGCATGTTGGACAAAATTGTCTAGTTAAATTATTTACAATGAATCTCCATCTATATAAGTAATATAATAATACTTTGGCTAAAGGTTTGATGTTTTATCTGTGAATACAATTTAATAGTGGGCAATAATCGTGGGTGGAATTGGAGGTGCTTAAGGGAATTTTATTATTGTTATTACGTTTTTTTTTTTTTTTTAACAAAAACAATATAGTTCGAACATCAGCTCTTTTGTTTTCTTAGACATTCAATGCATGAATGGGAATCTTGATTCTTCTTAATTTTCTTTTAATTGAAAATTTTTTTGAAGATGAGTTTGGAATGTTGTATTTTAACTTAGGTAGGTTCTAGAGACTCCTGTGTGCTTGGAAAAAAGTTAAGAGATTTTGTATTCAGTATTCCAATTGTATACAATTTTTTTTATTAATTCTAGACAAATTTTCATTTTTTGTATTTAAATTGGAACTTAAAGTTTGTAGAACCCTCCTAAAAATCCTTAAGTTTCTTCTTAGTATTTTTTTGGAATATTATACTTGTGTCCCTAATACTGCCAAAAATTTAGACCCTCACACTTATCCTCTTAATCTAATGAGAAATCTTAGTTGCCATGCGATTTAATATATTTCAGATAAACAATATAAGTTTTTATAATTTATATTATGATTTTGAAAACTTTGGATTTTGGGAATCTGGATTTTTATTCATGTTTGAAAATGAATTGAATTAAGGATTCGTTAAAAAATTAAAATCGAAATTTTTTTAAAGAAGTTCGTTGGAGGGGGAGCTGAAGAGATATTTTTTAAAAATATTTTTGACTGAAATTTTGGAAAATCTTCGTAAATTTTTAATTTTTAAAGAACAAACTAGATATTAAAGAAGCTCTGGGTGAGATATCTTGACATCAATAGGTATGCAGAAAATAAGAAAACAATTATTTATAGAATTTTTTTTCGGACAAAGAAAACAAATAAGTAGCAAAGCCCTATTCCGAATTTAAGTCCTTTATTTACATTTTAAAGTATTTATTTCTTTCAAAATCATTTAAATGATTTTTTTAGATTAATTTAAGAATTTTAATTTAAATATTTACCAATTCTATTTTCAAATATTATGTATGTATTAAAAAAATAAAAAAGAGAAACAAAAAAATTTAATTTGATAAGATTAAGGCAAAACTGATTTTTATTAGGCCAACGTGAAATTAAAAGAAAGTCCTCATTCAAGAATGCAACGGCATTATTCTTCTTCCCGAAAGGTCGACTTATCAGAAGCTGCACATCATCAACGTAAGGATAAATCAGACAGTCTTTAACAACTTTTGAAAGTAAAGTGAGAAGAGAATTGAACCAAGGATTGATCCCTGTGGCACTCCATTTAAAACATTGAGAAATATAAATAAGTGACACCACACTTTGTTGTCTCTCGATAAGGAACGAAAGAATCAACTTAAAGGACTCTATAAAAAACACACAAAATGTATATAAAATTGAATGGTTAACAGTGTCAAAAGCTTTCGAAAAGTATCGCGGCCAAGCGACTGGACCATTTTGTGAGATAACACGTTCTCCAAACTTGGTTTCCAATAAATTGATTGTGACATTCGCTGTGTGGCTTGTGGCGCCGTCCTGTTGGAACCACATGTCCTCCAAGTCCATATCATCCAATTGGGGCCAAAAATATTCGATTATCATTGAACGGTAGCCATCCCCATGCACAGTAACGTGCCGGTCTTGATCATCACGGAAGAAGTACGGCCCAATGACGCCACCGGCCCATAAACCACACCAAACCGTAATTTTTTCGGGATGCAATGATGACTCATGGAGTACGTGTGGATTGCTGCCTGACCAATACCGCATATTTTGTTTATTGACGAAGCCATTCAGCCAGAAATGAGCCTCATCGCTGAAGATGACGTAGCGCTCTTAACGTTGAGGCCACTGACTCCGAATTTCGGTAGTAAATTTTAATAATTTCGACTCGTTGTTGGCTCGTATATCTTTCCATCATGAAATGGCAAACCTTACTGAAGAGAAATGTCAAAAGAGCGGCAAGAAATATGGCGTCGTTTGCTGTCCCTGCTGCTCTACTTTTGTAGCGTCCACTGATGGAAAAAGCCTTACTATTGTACTAAATTCAGTACAATTTGATTTTCTCAGTACGTAAGTACATCTTTGCCATTTTCAGTACAATTTTGAATTGTTTGTAGAAAATTGATAATTTTCTCTTATCTTCATTATAAAAATCTATGTGCGATGCGAACATACCCAAAGCCCAATTACCCAATATCAAAACCATCCCCCCTTAGGCTAAAGGCGCTCATTTGCTTTTAAATACTGAACTGAATATGTAAGAGTACATATTTAGCTTCCAATTTAAAAGTTCAAGTGACCTCAACTCCAAAAGTTACGTTTCGCCCAGGTACGACAGTTGGGCTCATCATATATTCAATCGCTCCACTTAAACTGAAGTAGTTTTCTAATAATCTTCATCTACGTTATTATTTTGCTTCCAACAATGAAATTAATTGTTAAACAATTATGTAGAAATTTTATGGTAAGGGAATCTGTTGATGAAAAGCCTTTATTGGCTTTTGCAAAATCACCTACCAGTTATGGAGATATATTGCGTCACCGAATGTGAAATCTTATACACTTTTAAAAAGTTCAGTGAAAAATATAACTTTTAAGATTTTCGCGGTTGTTTACATAAGATATTTTTAAATTATTCGGATTAGCCGCGTTATAAATATTTAATATTTAGCGAGTTCAATGTAGTACTCACCCCGAACGTTTCACTTCAAATTAAATATTTATAACGCAGCTAATCCGAATAATTTAAAAATGTCTTCAGTGAAAAAGTTATACAGGGCTTCAAAAATCATGCTAAAATGTTTTATATAACATTTCTGCTCAGATATTAGAAGAAGATTGGATTTCGATGATGTTTTCTTAAACGCACTTCAAAATTTCTCACAAAGCGCACTCCATCGTTCAATTTGTTTTAAAGTTTTTTCCTAATAAACACAAAAATATTGAAGCTATAAGCAACGAATATAGAGCTCTAGCTGACTGCGAATATATTAAGAAACTGAGAAATGTAACTGTATCGGAATTTTGAGCAAAAATTTGGTTTTTGAAAAATGAATGCTGATAGAAACCAAAAATCTTTTTAAAAGGAATTTTGTCACAGTTTTGTAATTAATAAAGGTCTTGTGAATAAAAACGTGACAAACAATCCTCTTCAAAAAGAAGAACTTTTAGAGTAAAAAAAAATGTTAATTACCTAACTTACTATTATTTTCTTATCTAAGGCACCAGTTATACGTAATAATCATTGAAAATTCTATTTTTAATTTTCAGATGTTTAGGAAGCAAAATCAGTGATTATTTTAATGTCAAAATAAACCTGACAGTTTAATAATGATTTAGGATTTTAAAAACCTCAAAACTAAAAATTTAAATATTCAATGATGAGATTCAATGAAACCTACAACTGGCTCCTTAATGTGATACGGGATCCGTCCGTTATTTATTTAGCTATAATAATGAAATTCCTTTACTATGTTACCTTAATATTTATAACAAATGAATTTTGTTTTTGTTCTTGTTAATAAATCAATTTTATTTTTGAATTTGTGTGTTTGCTAGTTTTTATCCATTTAAAAGAGCCCAGTACTATTTGTTCTTTTTCAGTACTATTTTGTTTCAGCGTTCAGTACAATCGAAAAAAGTCGATTTCCATCACTGGTAGCGTCCCTGTTGAAAAACCCTTTATAAGAGCGTTAGAAGTGATCACTGTTCATTGCGGGTCTTATTTTGTCAGTATTAAAAAGTTAAGTGGATTTGAAGCGCTTTGGACTAAAACCAGACTGACAAGTAACAGGTTGTTGATCAATTGATATTTTTATATCTATATTAGAATGGTTTTTTTTCAAACAACTCTCGTTTGAGAATTAACGGGAATCATTTAAAAAAAGCACATATAAATTTTCTGAAAGAAATTTTGGATAAAACGGCGGAATTTAAAAAGGAAATTGAACTTTTAAAATAGTTCAGAAAATAAAATGGAATTTACACCTGAGTAAAGATTTTCAACGCAGGAATCGAGGGACCTTCAATTTTATACCGAATTCAAACGGCTAATATGAGATTTTTTTCTTAAAAGAGTGTAGACCTTTTTTAAGGTGGAAGAAGGTCCAACGCACTAACCATTACGCCACGGGAAATTTCACTGGACTCTTTCCGAGTGGATTGAAAACGGAAATTTGTCTATAGCCAGTTCTTGAAAAAAAAATCTCCCCCCCACTGACTTTGAAATTACTGACCAGATAAACAAAGGTTCTTTCTTGGCAAGGTCATACTGATCGACCATCAGTTTAAGAAATAACTTGAAGAAAAAACGCTCATTAATGACCTTCAGTATATACGACTTTACTGATAGAATATCATACCAAAAATAAGTAAAAATTCTTACATCATTTTGTAGAAACAAACGGAATTACAATTGATATTTCAAAAGCATTTGAAAAAATCTGGAAAAGAAGTTCGCTTTTATTAAAAATGCGTAAATTTGGTATCGATGAGCCTACTCCTTCATTGCTGAAATTGCCTTTCCATTCAACAAGAGTTATTTCGGATAGTTATTAAGTCTGATATTTAAAAAAATAAATGCTGGTGCGCCTCAGGGCTCCATTTTGTCATCTATTCTCTTAAAAATTGATCTTTTGTCTGAAACTTCTAATCCATTAGTATGTCGTTTCACTAGTAACAGTACCTTCAGCTCTTCATATTCGTTCACAGATTCAAAACTCTGTTCTTTGGTTGTGGAACAGGCAGTTCATTAAATCACAAAATCACAGCGAAGTGCTTAGGAAAAGATTCAAGAAATTGGTATCTCCCTCAGATCTGGCTACTATCTCGTCTAGCTATATGAATTTTCTTTAGCCGCACATACAACATTTCATTGTGATTTACAAGCATTAAAAAAAAACAATGTGCATCGACATCTTCTATTTAAGGGGCCAATTATAGCTTTCATTGAAACTCATTAGTGAAAATATAAATTTTAGGTTTTGAGGCCAATATAAGACTATTGACTTAATTATTAATTTTTTCCAAAAAAAATTTCATTCTGGTCCAAGTTAACAAGTGAAATGAATTTCTTTATTTCAATGATTGCACTACGTTACCATTAATCATTGAAATCTTAGAAGTAATTTTATGTAAAAGGTTGGGCCAAAATGAATCATTTTTTGACTAGAAATAATAATTGAGCCATCGCAGCTTTTTATTGGCATCAAAATATTCACTGATTTTGCTTTCGAAGTGTCTCCAAATATGAAATTAAATTTTTCAATGATTAGTTTCAATGAAAGCTATAACTGGCCCCTAAGCCTCTTCACTTTCCCTAAACGTTCGTACTCGTATTACATCATAATTCCTTGAGTACACGGAAACATATCTTGAACATCCAATCATTAGAGTTTATACGTTATAGGCTTATAAATGGAACCGTAATGTCTTTTTTGCAGAGTTTGCATACTTTAAGGGGCTCTATATCTATTAACGTACGTTTGTGTTGGCTAGCGACCAAGAAGACAGTTTTCATTTTGTTTATATCGATTATATTCAATATTAGAATTCTGTTCGAATTTTTAAGGAACATAGGTTATAGTACAGAAATATTGTATAGAAAGTTATTCTTTATTTAAACAATTTTGATGAACTAAAATAAAACATCAAATATTTTGAGGCTTTATAATTTCTCAGAAAAAGTCAAAGAGAGAAACTCATTTTAGAGTCATCAAGTTCAACTCAAAAAGAATTACTATAAATAGGGTATAGGTTCTGAGACGATATTAGACTTTGTTTGAGATTAAAAAATGTGCATATTTGCCACAACTGCATGATTCTTGTGAAAATTTATTAAAAAAGACAAATGTATTACTCACCCAACAACAGTTATTAGTCCAGTTTGATTATCAATAGCAAATAACCATTGTGTTTCATTTGCTAACGAATATAATATCCTTGCATTTCTATCGAAATCAGCATCGTTTGCCGTCACTTTCATAACCGACGAACCAATTGCAATATCCTCGGGTATATTTGCAATATATTTAGTTTGTTCAAAACGTGGATCATTGTCGTTTTGATCCAATACCGACACCGTTATATTACAAAGGCTCTGATATGTGATGGGTGTACCACGATCTTGGGCTTGAATTTGCAATGAATACCGTGAATGTTGTTCACGATCCAATGAGCGTGCTGTTAGCTCACCCGTATGCATATCGATGCTGAATTTATTTCCCAAGTTGCCGCCTGTAAAAATTAACACAGGGAGAAAAAAAAAATTACATATTTATATTTTTTTTGTTTATAAATTTAAGGGAAATATAAATTTTGCATAAGCCAAAAAATACATATAAACAATGGAAGGAAGTGTTTTGATTCCATTTTTTGTTTGGTGCTTTTTTTATATCACTTCTTCTTTTCCTTATTCATTTTCTTGGACTATGATTTTGAGATTTTCACACGAAAGACGATAAAAAAAAAAACAAAAATGCTATTGAACTCACCAATTATACTGTAGACAATTTCACCATTGTTATCCTTATCCAAATCGGTGGCGACCACAGTATGAATGACCGCTAAATCACTGTTTTCTGGCACTGACATCCTATAGCAGGATTCCGGATGAAATTCAGGTGCATGATCATTAACGTCAGTTATTGTAATGACAATTGTTGCAATGTCAAATTGTTCACCATGCTGAGGTTGTGACTCGGAGGATGTGACATGAGTTGATTGTGCTGCTGTTGCTGTTTGTGATGTTGTTGCTGATCGTTGTATGGCAACACTTGGGGCACGATTCGTTTCAAATACATAGATTGGTATCGTGTATTCATCTTTGGTCTCACGATCAAATTGTCCTTGCGATTTGACGGTACCACGATAGCTATCCACAATAAAGTGATTATTAGCAACACCTAATGGGATTTTATATGTTAGATTTGCTGTGAAAGAAAAAAAAAACAAAAGAAAGAGTAGAAATAAGATTCAAGGAAAAAGATTATTTCTTCGATTGAATTTGTAAGAAAAAAAATAAAATACTTTGTAAGGAATTTATGCATAACGAGCTAAGTTGGTAATACATGGCTTGGAAGTAAGTTTGACAGTATATATCCGTATAGTAAAACGTGCAGAAAAATAAAAAAATTCTAAACAAAAAATGTTTCAGACGACATGTTTCCAATTATGGAACTAAATAAAGAATTTTATCATAGTTGAATTATATTCAATAGGAATTTTAAGAAGGAGCGGTACGACTGTTCAAATATTTTTTACTCTGATATTATTTCAGGCAGATCCAGGAAGTATGGTAAACTCCTTGTTGCTTGGTGGTTATAACTTGAAACCACCAAATAAAACTATTTTTTCTAGCGCTCTAGTCATTTTATTGTGACACTTACTTTTGAATTGGTTCAGAAATATCATTTTAAAGAAATGTGGGTAATTGAGGCAGAATAATTAGAAATCAGGAAGATAGTGGAGTCTTTTGTTGCGCGGTGGTTCCAGTTACATCAAGAAACCACCAAATTTAACAAATTTCTTTAGTAATTAAGTGGTTTTAATGTGAAACCATATTATGAATTCTTATTCTATTGAATAACAAATATAAAATATAATAATTCTAGCACCAGTGTTAGAACTCCAGTAGTAAAATCCAGTAGTAAATCGAAAATTTCGGGAGTAGATTTGAAAACGAAAGAAAATCTTAAGTTTTAAAAAAGTGTATTTTTAACAAAAACATAAAATACGTTAATTTACTCCGATGGAGTAAGGTTCTAACGCTGCACCACAGGCTTAAACAAGATCCGGAACAGAATTTCAACATCAATTTTCTAACGAACAGTTAGATAGCTGTAAAAGTTATTTATTTGGCTACATCTTCCTTGAAATTGGTCCAGCTAAATTACTGTATTTCAGACAATATTAAAAGAAATCAGGAAGATGGTGAACCCTTTTTTTTGACTGTTTGACTGGTGGTTACAGCATGAAACCACTTAATAAAACCACTATCTCTAGTGCCCAAGAGGTTTTAATGTGATATTACCTTTAAAATCTCTTATTTTTTATTTATTTATTTATTTATTTATTAATTTTATAATCAGCTGATAAATCCATTAATTTGGCTACATTTTACTTGAAATTGATCCAGCTGAACGTTACATGAAATTATCGTTTATCAGACAAAATAAATAGAAATTAGGAAGATCTAAAATTCTTTTTTGTCTGGTGGTTACAACATGAAACCACCAAATAAAACGATTTTCTTTTGTGTCCCAGCGGTTTCAATGCAAAACCACCTTATGAATTGTTATTCTATAAAATGAGAAAAGGTAATAATTCTTACAATTAATGATCAAACATGATCATAACCTGCAGAATCTTAAAATCTCTAATAGATAGTCAGGCAGCGGACAAAATCATTGATTTGGGTATATATTTATCTTTGCCATTGTCTTGGTCGAATTAAGGTGCAATTTTTTGATACTTCATTTTTTATACCAACTAAAACAACTTAAAGAGACTAAAATTGAAGCATAAGTATCTATAGCCTTTATGTAAAATTGACCATAGCTCTATGGCAAAATTGTCAAAGTGATATCTGTCGAATTCTTATTTTACGAGGAAGAGAAAAATAAGTTATATTTTCATCGATATCACCACATGTAAAATGTAAGCAAAATTAAATAATTTATTAAAAACCAAGATGAAGAAAATAAGAAAATAAGCTTTCTCGTAAAATAAGAATTTTTTTTATTCAATAGGAAAATAAAGACCATAATTTTTTTAAATTAAAGCTATAATTTTATAAGTCTCCAGAAGAAATATTAAAAAAAAATAATAAAAATCAAATGACAAGAAACTTGTGTTTTTGCACATTTTGTTGACTTTGACATAAATTTCCTGTGTGTTTTTTTTAACACTGTTTAATAGAATTTCCTTACAACTTCCTTAAGCCACATATACAATCAATTTTGTTATAAGTAGGTAGGTAAATTTACCATTGAAAATAAAAAACTTGCACTCAAATGGCATTCAATGGCCAACGCTCGCAAACAAGAGTAGATATATATGTTCATTTAGCTAACCTGTCCCTTCAATTTGAACAGTGATGATAAAATATTGGTTCATTGTTTTGCCACCATCATTAATCGTTGTGGTTAAAAAGACACACAAAAAAAAAAGTTGTTTTAACTTTATAACCAACCCAAAGAAGTTATTGGTATGCAAAAAAAAAAAAAACGAAAAAAATATATAAATTCTTAGCGCAAGTCGGCTTAAAGTTGACAGAAAAAATAAAATAAAATCAAGTCTATGTACTATGAGTATAAGGTGCTACTGACTGGCTGTGGCTATTAAACTCTATTCTATTCTATTGTGTAGGTCGTTTAAGTGAGCTAGAAAATTTAATATTGTCAATATCACAGGTCATGATATTGTGAAAAGAAGTATGTTGTTGTTGAATAGGTGAAAAGCGAATAAACGATACATATGCATCCTTCGTAAAGTATGTACATACTTAGTACTTGTATATTTTTGAGTGTTTAGTTTAGATTATTAAAATTCATTTAATGCCTATACACACCGGTAAGAATAAAATTCTTTTAAATTATCGATAAGCTTAATGTTATGTAAGTTAATATGGCGTTAAAGCTATATAAAGTGTGTTTTGGTTAACAATAAATTATTTTTTTTAGTTTTTTTTTTTAATTAAAAGACAGTTTTGAAAAATAATGTTGAAAAAAATGAAATGCACGACTGGGTCGCACAAACTTTATCTTTAAAGTCTTAATATTTTAAAACTATTCATCTGATTTTTATAGAAATAAATTAATTATGGGAACCTCTATTTTATACCACCTATCAAAAATTATTACCCACGCAATGAAACCATCTGGTTGGTTTAACAAATCTCAATTTAAGAGAACAAACATTTTAAAAATTGTTGGAGCTATTTAAAAAAAAAGAAGTAATTTATTTATAAAATTTTAAAAACAATTTTAAGAAAAAAAAAATTGGTATGCCATTATTTAGCATTTCTTAATGCGGAGTAAAAAATAAATTTGGGAAAAAATCATCTACATATTTTTGAAACATCGAAAAAAAAAAATTTTGTTGATTTTTTTTAATAATCCAAAATTAGTTTTTTGAAAATTTTCATCATCAGAAGATCTTGTATAAAAAATTTAATTAAAATCGCTTGACCAGATAATGAGATAGTTGAAAACAAATAAAAAATGTTCTATGAGAGATACCGATAATATAATGGTAAAATTGGTAAAGGTAAAATTTTTTTCAATAAAAATAAAATAATAGCTCACAAAATATTTTAATCAAAATCGTAGAAGTCGTTTTCCAGAAAAATGAGATTTTTCTCAACGGGTTTTAAACACTAGTATGGTATATGTACCGTTATTTTTGGTTATAAAAATAATTTTTCTTTTAAATCTGCTTAAGAGTATTAAAAAACTATTGGATATAGAGTTTAATGAAAATCAACCAAATCGTTTTCGAATTATTAAGTTTTCAAAAAAATAATTTTGGTATACAACAATATTTTTAATACTTTGAAATTTTTTTAAATCATTATTTATAAAAAAATTGATCAATTGAAACGTTTTTGAGAAAATTGAAAATAGTTTTATATGGGAGATACTATTTATGTATAAACATTTTCCGTATTTTTTTTTTAACAAAATGATGCCATTTTTGTAATAAAAAAGTTATGTAAAAAATGTTCGTTCATCTGGCACCTAATTCCGTAAAACGAAAACGATCGAACGATATCGTTTGACAATACCCATCTCTATCACATCTAAAGAGAGAGATAGAGACAACTATTGCCAAAACGATATCGTTTGATCGTTTTCGTTTTACGGAATCAGGCCCCTGGTTTTTACATAGAATTCGAATTGAAATTAATAAGAGTATCGAAAATAAATACCCAAATTAGTAATTATTAATTAATAACAAAAAATTTTGAAAAAAAATTATTACAAGTTTTTTTTGAAATTTTATTTTCAAAATTTTGAGTTTGAAAATATTTTATTCAAAAACTAAGCACTTAAATAACTTAATTTAAAAACATAATTAAAAAATGAGTTTCTGGCTTTTAAAAAGCTATAACATAATATTTAAAGTGTTGCCGTTGTTTTTTGAATACAATCTATACATTTTCTATTTTATGTAATTTTTGTTTTTAATTTTCCCCTCCCACCTGAAGGGGTGGACTAATAAAGAAGGCTAATATTTTAAAACCGTGTTCATATAATGTACTAATAATGACAAAAAAAAAATGGTGCTTTTATCAAAAAATGAACAATTTTTGAACAAAAACGCCCCACTATAGAGACAAATTAATCCTATAACTCTACCGATTGGTTTATTTCGAAAACGGTTATTTTTTTGAAGAAAAGTATCAAAATATTTTTTGTCGGAAATTTTCTAAGCTACATATTGGTTCTTAACATTTTGTCTGTAGAACTAACCAATTCGGAGATATTCTTGAAAAACCATTTTGAGGGGCCTTTAACCCCCTGTAAAATTGTTGGTGGCGCTCATATCAATGGAGACTTTTTACAATTTCTTTAGAACACCATGGTGTTCGTATTTCAAAATCCTTCAAAATCCAACTTTAATGGGATTTATTCGGATTTAATTAATGTCCTTCATATCTGGAATATTGGCAAATGCAGGTGAGAAGCATGATTTCTGGCTATAGAAAAGGCAAAATTAAATTCTTTTTCATTTTTGAAACTGAAAGCAAGATTTAAAATGCGTATGAGCATATTTACTCAGTTTTAGTTAACGTAATTACACCTCGGACTATGATGCAAATGTTTAAAAAATTGATGCAATTAATTCCAATTCGTCCTTGAAACATTGAAAACCAAATTCCAGGGTCTTTATCTTTCTGAGTTACTATGTATTTAACGACAACCATAAAAAATTGTCCAATAAGTTGCTAGCAAAATGAGTATTCTAGAAGCCATCAAACGCAATCAATTTAAAGTTAAAAATAGCTCGAAACAAAATGTCCACACTGTCATTTAGGGACGATAAATACTCTTGTACATCTAACTAAGTCGTGTAATTCAAAAAAAAAAAAATTTAACACCACTTCACATAAAACGGACATTAACTATATTGATCATTGCTTTGACCAGCTTGCTCGATCTGCCCACGTGTATATGCGCTTCTGGCAGAATTTAAACGCAACAAGAACTTCTTTCTCAAAAGGCCATCTTTAAAGAAACATAAAACATCATACATATAAAGTTATAGGGCCTGTAAGACAATCTCGATTAATTACTATTTTTGTCACCATTTGACTCAGTCATGTCTTGGGATCCCACCTTATTTTTTTTTCTACATAGAAGGTACCTTTATGAATTTGTGTATAAATATAGAAGGAAATTGTATAGACCATATGAGACATTTAAACCAAGCTAATATCAAATTAAAGAGGGCTTCAAGTCCTTTAATTAGCACTTGTTGCAGACAACTTGTTGTCAATGATGATGATAAAGGAGAAACAAAAAGTAAGAGAAAGATTTGAAGGAGACAAAGTGAAGTTAAAACACACATATATCAAAGACACAACGACGACGGTGCGACACGATCGTCGCAGTGACACACAACGACGACGAGTGAAGTGAGAAAATAAGACTCAAACAAATAGTAACACCAAACACTTAATCAGCTACAACTTTGATTTATGTCAACTTAATACATTGTACTGTAATTTTTTTTCTCTCGATTTTTTTCTTCTCTTCATTTTGCTGATTATTTACCACTGTATTCTTTTTATTATGAAGAATTGATCAACATAAAAGAAGAAGAAGAAAAACAAAAAAGACAAAATATACGACACTCGCTTGACGACGAAATTAATCGACAAGCAAATTAAATGCCAAAAAAAAGAAGAAAAGTACAAAAAGAACTCAGTCCATGGGCCTATAAAAGATGTAGAGAGGAACCTATATAGCCGCAGCCTCTTATATATATGTATATCTCGAAGTTGTAACTTTTGAAGACCATTCAAACTGAAGGACAAAATCAAGAACACAGCAATGAAACGTAACAACACCAACCAATACCAATACCAACAATAACAACGAACACCAAAAGGTGCTAATTAAAGATTTCGCAAACGAATTCCATTTCCTTCGCAAGACCCAATAAAATCTCAAAGTTCTTGCATCAATTCTATGCAGACACAAACTTCTGGTTGTATATATAGTCAGAGTTCTTCGCAGAAAGACCGCACGAACCAAAAATAAAAATAAATAAATAAAAAAAAAAAAGACCCATTTCAAGATAACATGGAGTCCTTTGGATTTTAACAATAATTTCGTGTTCTGTCTCATATGCAGTTTTTTTTCTGTTTTTTTTTTTTTGGTTTGAACTCTTCTCTTGTGCTCGTGGTCCAAAAACCAAGAACACTTTACGACCACTGGACATGTTTTGCAATTTTGGCGCAGTATACCTTTATTTTAAAGCGGCGATATTGATTTTTGTTGGGTGTTATATTGATTGAAATTCAGATCTGTTGATCAACATATACATATATACTCGAAGGTATACATACATAACTGAACTTGGGTTGATATATTAGAATTATTGGGAAAACATTTCAAACACGAATAATTTATAGTATACAGATTTACTTAAAGTAAAGAAAACTTATACTAAACAGTAAATACCCCTATACCGATTATATCAATTATATCAACTGACTTTAAAGTCGTTCGTTTTGTGGAAATACCTCAAGACAATCAACTTAATTGTGAAAATGCAAGTACAGTAGAATCTCAAAAAGATGAACAGATATAAAACAGCATCAACATTTGGTTGAGGAAGAAGAATATGGTTATAAATAAAATTATTAAAAATTATTTACATAACAAGTTAAAATAAGCACCAAAACAATGTTCAGGAGGAACTAAATGCAAAGAAAAAGAACATTATTATGTTTGGATTAAAGTCTTCATCATTTCGAGTACAAAATTTCAATCCATTCATCTTTTTAAGCACTCAAACGTGGAAATATTTCATTCATCTTTCCGAGCTGTTAATCTTATAGAACCGTTCATCTTTCCGAGATTCTACTGTATTTTCAAAATAATTGCTAGGCAGTGCCAAGAACAAAATTCCCATTGACATTTCGACTGGCTACAAAAATTCCAAAAAAAAAAAATTATTTAAAAAAAAGTCTTTTAAAATTTGGAGAGGAAAATGTCTGTCGGTTCAGCTAGTCTATATACACATTATATAAATAAATGTTTGTCCGTATAAGCCATTAGGCTTATTGACTCAAAAACTACTAAACCAATTTCACAGAAATTTTTAAGTTTTTTTTTTTTATATTAGCAGCCAGATGATTCAGAAAGTGGTTCGATTAAAATAAATCCGCCCACTACCACACCCACTTTTAAAATTTTATCATTTATGTATAGATAACGTTAAAATTTTGTATTTAAGCTCTATTTAATCTATGACAATGTGTTATTTGTCTCCCTATAGAAACAATTTTTGTATAGTTTGATAAATAATGTCCAATGTAGGTGGCGCTGCGAAGCGTGGCAGGGTTCAGCTAGTTTGAAATAAATATGAATTTAGCGATGACAAAAAATTTCAAAAATCATCAGAGTGGTTTACAAAAAAATCAAATAAGAGTTTAAGTCAGTGATGCCAGACTTTGGGATCAGGTTTTCCCACAGTAATACCCGAAAATTCCCTTTTTTCCCACGCCTTTGTTAAAAATATCCCACATTTTACACATGACTAAATAAATTTAAAAAGAAGTTATATTTCATTGTAATTCAGTTTCGTATTATGTATTTTATTAGGAAAAATATAGATAATCCCATACATTTTGATTATGCTGTAAAGTTTAGAAACAAATATGCATTCCATATTGGTAAAAAATATTAATTTTGAAAATTTACATTAAATGCACGAGTTTTATCATTAGCAACAAAAAAAATGCAAAAATAAAAGCACAGAAATTAATACGAAAAAAAAAAAAAAAAATAAACCCAATGAAACTCAAATGACATTTATTATCGAAAAGCACAATTTTCGTTTATAATTTAGTTGTGTAATTTGTTTATGGGATTTTAGGTTTCGCATCAGCAACGTCGGCCGTGTGAAATGGATTAAAATTACGAATAAATTTTATCCGAGGTTAAAATTTGATATTTCCACGTATAGATTCACCATTGAATTTGACGCGTTTTAAATCCACATTCGCACATTGTTTAAGTAAAGTTAAATGCCAAAAATGAAAATTAACGCATCCAGATACTCAGAATGAGTTTTTTCTAGGCATGATAATGTACACCATGACGATGATTTTGTGGGAGAGGAGTTCTGTTCCCTTCACCGATCTCACCATCGTCATGGCGTAGTGTTCTTTGTTCATAGTTCAATACAATTTTTTTTTAGAAAATGAACAATTTAGGAAAAAATTTAAGCATAACGTAAAATCCCATATTTTTGTACTATGAGGTGTGAAAAATTCTTTTTTCCTTTTAGCTTATTTTAAACGTAAAATTCCCACAAAAAAGGATAAATCCCACGATCTGGCATCAATGGTTTAAGTATCAAGTCGATGCTCTCTTTTAAGACACAAATTTAGTTATCTGATTCTTATAAAAATTGAATATTCAATGGAACCATTTTAACAGAATATTCCAATCATTAAAGCATTTGATTCGGAAAAAATAGCCGGAAAGCTGGATTTTGATATATAGCCTCCTCATGGTGTTCTTAAGAAACTGTCAAAAGTTCTCATCGATATGAGTGCCGCTAACAATTTTACGGGGGGTTATATGCCCCCAAAATGGATTTTTAGGAATATCTCCCAAATGGTTAGTTGTACAAACAAATTATTAAAGGTTAATTTGTAGCTTATAAAATTTCCTACAAAAAACATACTGATATTTTTGTTCATAAAAATTACCGTTTTTGAAATAAATCAATCGGTTTTGTTAAAAAATTGTGCATTTCAGAATGGAAGAATATATTTTTGTCCATTGTTGGTACATTATACGAACATGATTTGAAGGTATTGGGACACTTTATATATCCGACCATAGGAACTTTTTCCTTAATTATGTTTTTAAATGAAGTTATTTAAGTGCTTAGTTTTTGAATAAATTATTGTGAAGCTCAAAATTTTAACCCTTTACCGCATGAATTTTTTGTTAAAAGAGGAAAAAAAATAAAATACGCTTAAATTGACTTCTTTAGGTTGTTTTAAGACGTTTTTTTTATTAAAAACCAAACAAAAATGTTTTCGTTTAAATAAAAAACTCAACCAAATATGTATATTTTCAACCCCTTATTGCATACGAAGCCAAATATGGCTTGTACACTTTTACCTCTCAAACGAGCAAGTTAATAATTTTTTTTTAATAAAAATGTATTAATTTCAAAGAAAATTAGACACACAATCCGAAATATATTTTTATGATCACTTAACTCACCTAACAGAAAAGTTATTATTATTTGAAATAAGAAAATTTTCACACTTCCGTTTTCATTGACAACAAGTAACACACTGACCTGCAAACATGAATATCTTCCTTCTTGTTTGGTGCACGTGTGCAAAAGCACAGCTATTTGTTCTCAGAAATGCACAGAAGAGGATTTTGTTGCGTTTTGATCATTTTTTTTTATTGAAGTCAGGAGAAAAGAGGACATAACTGTAGAAAGCCATATTTGGCTTCGTATGCGGTAAAGGGTTAAAAATAAAACTAAACAAAAATTATAATATTTTTTTTTCAAAATTTTACGTCATTAAGTACTAATTTTGGTTATAATTTTCGATGCTCTTATCAATTTGTAATCGAATGCTAAAAACCAAATGGTTTTAAGTGTTTTAGTTTTTAAGAAAATTTAAAATTATGAAAACTTCTTTTATTTTCTCCGAAACATTCAAACCTTCATTTTTTAACAAAAAAAAAGAAACAATGGATTTTTATATTCCTTATTCTAAATTATAAAATTAGTCCCATCAATGAAGCCGTTTTTCCCCTTAAAAAAAAACGAATGGTTTTTACAAGCTCCATTGAGCTCAATCTTCTTATTCCCAATCACTTGAAATACAACACTGTCTTCACTTGCCATCGTTTCCAACTTTATGTTTAATTAAAAGCTTACAAAATGAAAATATATAAAAAAAATAAAAAAAAAAACAAATCTTGTATACACTCACCGCCATTAAAGGACTTAGCGCCTACACTAAATACTGGAGTTCCTGATGGCAAATTCTCCGAGATGTTAAAACGATAGATTTTCTGCAAAAATCGCGGAGGATTACTTGTTGTGCCATGAACAAGAATTTGTAAATTCAAATGCGATTGCTTGGAGTGCGGACTGCCATGATCACTGGCACTGATCACCAAATTAAATTTATTGTTCGCCTTGTGACCGCCACCATTACTGCTAGAACTACTCCGGCCGATGTGGTGGTGGTCTTGAATCAAACGATGATTGCCATAGATGCCATTAGCATCGTCATTACCAATCATCTGTGGCAGACTCTTGGCCAATTCGATGAAACCAGTCTTTGAATCGATCCTAAAGCGTCCATCTTCATTACCGCTAAGTATGGCATAGGTGATGTGTCCATTATCGCCCGCGTCCTTATCAGTCGCTACGACGTGTGCCACTAATTGACCGACTTGTGTTGCGTCACTCAATTCTATGATGGTGTCGCTTCCTCCGGCTGGTGACACAAAAACTGGACCGTTATCGTTGGCGTCTTCGACGAGGATGCGAGCCGTTACCGTACTGTGTAGACGCTCGCTGGCATTGGACGATTGGTCGAGAGCTTGTACAATTAGAATGTACTCGCTGATTGTTTCGTAATCAAGTGTAGCTTGTAGGGTCAGAGCACCGGTAAGTGGGTCCACTGAGAATAGTGATTGTTTTTGTTGTTCCTGATTCTGATTTAGCTGCTGCTGTTGCTGTTGGTCCTGATGTTGCTGCAGCTGCTGGTTTGTGGCATCGAAGCCATCGGGACTCTGGCGCAGCAACTTGTACTGCAGTTCACCGTTGGTGCCGGTATCTGCGTCGGTGGCAGTAAAGTTGTAGATTATCACTCCAATAGCGGTGCTCTCGCTGACGTAGATCATTATTGGATCTTCGGCCCACTTGGGTGGATTGTCATTCACATCGGCTATCTCGACTTTAACTGTGATTGCGCTGCTCTGCGGATTATTGGAGGCGGTGTTGTCCAATGCGCGGATCTCCAATCGATATTCGGATTGCTGTTCACGATCTAGTCGACGGGCGACGACAAGGAATCCGGTTTGGCGGTCCATGTCGAAGGCACCCTCGATGGTGTCTTTGGCGAGTGACGTCAGAGTGTAAGTTATGTGAAGTCCCGGTTCGGCGATCATGTTTTGGGTGTCACTTCGTTCAGAGGGGCCAACCGACCCAACAACATGACCCACTGGTACATCCTCACGGACCTAAAAAAAATATGAAAAAAAAAACAGATAAAGATTAGAGATGAGCCATGGTGGTACCTAGTGATGTGCAAAAAAAAATGAAAAAAAAAAAATATGGGGAAGAATTCAAAAATATAAATTTTATTTTTTAGTTTTCTCTGAATGCACGTACGGGGCTTATTTGTTTTTTTTTCAGTTTTGAGGTTCTTTAACGAGCTACCATTCTTTTGTGGAGTTATGATAATTTTAATGGTGATTTTATCTTTTTGAAGCAGCAGCATTCAACAGGAGCACAATGTGGGGGTTTGGTTTGGGTTGTTTTTTTTTTTTTTATTTTCTTATTATTTTTGGGACAGACGCTTGGCAGAATTAATCTCTTATTCGCTGAGAGACGGCCGCTGCTGACGACAACGACAATAACGACGACGACAACGCTTACATTGTCGGCAGCGCGGCGCGGCGGCTCTGTCTTTACACAAATACCAAAGAGACATGAGGATGAGGTTTTGCATATTAAGTACAGAAACGGATTTGCTGTCCACTTTGGCAAGAAGGAACATAATTTTTTGTTCTGTCTCAAAAGGACAAGCTTTTGGCAAAAAAAAGGAGTAAAATTCTGTATGGATTGTTTTTATTTCTTTATTTTTTTGTTGGCGGCACACTTGATTCTGTGTGCTGTGCAAGGTTCTTCCATATACATCGATATGGGTATATGGAATGGATGCTTCTGTATGATTTAGAGCTGACGCTCAATTGGATTTTTGAATTTTATTTTTTTTTTCCATAGAAGATTTAGTTATTTTGAATGACATGCATGTTTTGGATTTTATTTTTTTTTTCGTTTTGAAGCAATAAGTTATTTATTATTATTCTTAATGCAGTTTTAATAAAAAAATAATAAATTATATGAGTTTGAGTTGATGAATTTAACTAAATGTAAAGATGATGATGGAATTTCATGCAAAATTTCATGTTTTGAATAAAATTTTTCTTTGCTAAGATTTATGAAATGTGAAATTGATTTATGTATCCGCAAAAGAAAAGGCGTCAAAACTCTTGTTTCTATGATTTTGTTAAATTTTTGTGATGCAATATATATGTCTTTTTCAATGGAAGAATATATTGATCAATTCAATCTATATATGGTGTAATAGAAGTTGAGGTAGAAAATTTAATAAAAGTTAAGGCAGCGTTCAGCCAGTTAAGGAGATTGCTGAGACTTTTTTGATATCAAGTATAAGCGAATGTACAAAATTTTACCCGAATTTTTGGGTATAATTACAAATTATTTTCATTTTGATAAAAATTGACAAAAATTTTGTACCCGCTAATTTTGTCGAAATTTCATGAACATTTTGAAAATTTGTATGTGCAATTTTCATATCGAGCGGTAGAAAGCGTTATTTTTTTGTTCGACTATTATAGAAACATAGAATTACCTAGATATGATAACCTGTTTATTTTAATATATAAAAATTACGTCTTACACGCTAAACCTCCGAACCAGCCAACCGATTTCATTGAAATTTTGTGAATGTCAATAATTGGTTCCAGCATAAAAGATGAATAGATTTGGACCCGATCTTAAATTACCAAACATTTTTTTTTAATTTTTTTTAGATCTCTCATACATTCATCTTAGCGTACTTATCTACAAAATATTGATGGTATAGGTAAATAGTTAAGGATAAAGATAAATTTAGCCATTCAAAGGGTGAAATAGGGTCAAAACAAAAAAACTTAATCCCATATTTTAAAATATTTTTTTGTATTTGATAGTTAAAATTTAGAGGATGAACTTCGAGGATCACTTAAGAGCAAGAAGTTTGTCAAAATTAAACTTTTTTAAGGGTGAAATGGGGTAAAAATAAAAAAAGGTTATCCTAATTGAAATATTATTTTTTGTGTTATTATTTAGAGGAGGTACTTCAAAAATCAATTTAACGCTTGATGTTAAAGAATTTAGCCGTTTATAGGGTGAAATGGGGTAACAAACATTTTAGTCCTATTTAAAAAAAATACATGTGTTCGAAAGTTAATGTTATTGTCTTCTCAAATTTATTAATTAAAAACTTAATTTTACTCGGTGGAGACTGGTGTGGGCCGGTCCAGCTAGTAATAAAAAAAAATTTAATTAAATTTTTTTCACACTTCGGATACGATTTAATAGATTTAATTATTTGAGTTCTCAAAAAATATACCTCGTTCACTATTTCCGGAAACTGAGAACTATGGTGCCGAAAAGATTGTGAAAAAAATAATGCAAAAAAACTCTATAGTGCGACAGTCATAATTACATTAATCAAACAAAAATCCTAAATACTAAGGGCCAGTTTCACAGTGAAGTAAGTGTCACTTAAGTGCCGAATATGGAAAACTAATTCCCAATTTCACAGTATAAACTTATCGGAATAAGTGACACTTAAGTCTCCGATGTTGGCCACTTAAGTTCCACTTACTCAGGTAGTAAAACTGCGGCTTAAGTGCCAAAATGGGAAAATTAAGTGCCACTTATTTTGTTAAGTGTGCACTGTGAAACTGGCCCTAAAGGTTTATAAAAAGGGGTTTTTGTCTGATACAGCTCCCTTGGGCGGACAGCGACGGTCGCAATATGTTTGTCCGTCTATGGGAGTTGTCCGTTCATGGGAAAAAATAAAAAAAAATATTTACATATAAGAAACAAGATACAGAAAACAGTTCACAGCTGCAGAAATTAAATCCGTTATGCATTTTATCACTCACAGTGATTTGTTGCAATGCACCACACACACAATAAGCAATTTTTTGTGGCAATTTGTGACAAATTGCAGAAAATAAGGGTTGAAAAATACAAATTATGAAAAGTTTTTGTCTGCCTAAGAGAAATAAATTTATCAAATTGCGCCTGAAATTCTTGTCCGCATCCGGGTAATCGAGTGTCCGCTTAAGGGATCATAAAATGTATGGAAATTAAATTCAATATCCACAGTCATGAGAATTCGTCCAGTCCAGGGGATTGTTCGCTTTAGGGAGTTGTGTCCGCTATAGGAGATTTCACTCCGCAATAGGAGGTTTCACTGTAACACACTCGCAGTTAGCCTGCTAAGCTTTGTACAATCATATAAATTTAGAGGTTTTGAATAAAGTAACAACAGCTTTTTTTGACACCTTAGCTTAAGATTATTGCCACATTATTGTTATATTAAACGGGTACTAATTTAAAAATAAAATTGTTCAAATATTTTCTATTCAGAGTATCATAATCTACGAGTATTGGTAAATTCAAAAATAATACAAATTGAAAGTTCAAATTTGTTGCCTTGAATAACTAGTAGTTTAAATCATTACTATTTATCTGTGGGCAAGTTAACATATCTTTTAGTAAGAATGAACAACAATTCAGGTTAAATTGCTGTGCATATAGTCTTTCGTTTTTGAACACCAGTCTTTTTTCAGTTTTTTTATAACTTTAACTGGCATAACACAAATTTGACTAAAAATTTATTCATGGACATTTTTATAGAAAACTAAGTGATATGTATATCGAAATGGATAATTTTTTTTTACTAACGAATCTTTATGTCCAATAATATCACTAACTAAATGATTTGTTGATTTAATTTCATTGGATTTTTTAAACTTAACACCATTAAATAACAGTATCTTCCATATGCTATAACCGTCAAGAAAAGCTCCAAAAAATTCACGGTACAATCACACGAATTTGCTCTTATGGTTCAAAATTGTAATGATATCGCAAATGTATAAATATAAACGAAAGAATAAACAATTTTATGTAAATGGTTATAGAGAAAGTATTAAAAAAGTCAAATGTACTAAAAAAGGGATTTTTCCTAGATGTTTTTTTCATTTAAAAAAAAAAAAAATAATAATTTTGAATTTTTGTTTAATGTTATATTTTTTATATAACTCAGAAATACCAGACTGCAAATTTCTGAAAAAATAAGTATAGCCGTTAACTAGATTAATAGCCACAAATTAAAAAGAAGGCGATTTCCTTGCAAAACTATGTATCCCTATTCCGAATTGTTTGATAAAAACCTTAAACGATTTTTAGTTGAAATCACTTAAAAAATTGTAGGAACGAAGTCTAAGTCGAGAAAATTAAAAGAAAAAATTAAATCACTATATTTTATTTAACCCCCATTTTCAATGAGTTGAAATACAAATCAAAATTTTCCTTTAGAGAATTATACCATCAAAAAATCCACTGCACATAATTGAAGCAATTCGTGGTTCCGATTGGGTTTCAGAATCTAGCAGTATAGTAGACGTATAGGCGCACAATAGAAACATTGTGAAGAAATTGATTCAAAAATAAAATTAATTGAATAAAATAAAATTATAAAAATCAGACGCCTTGATAGCTGTGTGTGTTTTCTAATTTTTGTTGTTGTATTTCTTTGACAGAAAATAAAACTATCAATATCTAATAAAATGTCTAGGATATAGTGCATGTTTTAGAGCATTGTCAAACATTACCAATACCATGTTTATATAGAATTTTCAAGTTAACTTTGCATTTTTTTTAAATTCATAAAGCCAAAAAACATTGAAATCTGAAACAAAACAAAAAATAAAAGAGCTGTTACACGAACTCGATTTTAAAAATTCATAAAGCCAAAAAACATTGAAATCTAAAACAAAACAAAACAACAAATAAAAGAGCTGTTACACGAACTCGATTTTAAAAAATTGTTTACATAAAGTACATTATCTTTGGTCTTAACATGTAAGAAAGCAATCAGTTGTATGTATGTATTTATATTTATAGTGTCTCAAAATAATTGAAAATACTAAAGAAAAACCAAGCCATTATCTGAACAAAAATTGCCTCGGTTAACATCAGAAGATTCTTATTTTCAATCTATTCAAATTATAAAAAGATAAAATAACTTTTTTTTTAATGAAATTCATGTAAAAGTCTATAAAATAAAATTCAACATATTTGCACCAAATTGGTGAACACAACTGCAAGTATTCAAATGCAACCAACTTCAAATATTCCTTTGCCAATTATCCATGAAATGTTCCCCAAAATATTTTCAAAATTTAAATCAGAACAAAAAAATTTGTTTCTTTTTATCAAATTCGTCCTATCTAAATTTTTTTTATAACTTCTTCCATCGGATATACCAATAATAAATAACACTTGATGACAGCACAACCACTTTGCATTCCACACCTGTCCATCATCATTGCCATGGCCAAGAAGAATAATGAAGAAGAAGACAGCAATAAATAATAAAAAAAAAATTCTCCGATATTATCAGTCGAGAAAAAAAAAAAAAAAAATGTGTAAGAAAAAAATAAATACCAATACAAAAAAAAAACAACAATTACATGTCACAAGACATGTTAATTTGCCAAATTTACTGACAGTATCACGCGTCTTAAAAAAAAAACTACAACATTAAAATCCCAAAAAGTCCAAACCAGCAACACAAATTTGCCGACGAAGAATTAAAATAATCATGGCATAAAGTATACAAAATTTAAATTGATGTAGTAATTCGGAGAATTTCAAGTGCCATCATCTTCATTTGGTATTCAGTTGTTTTTTTTTTTTTTTTATTGTCGATGACAGTTGGGGACAGGTACTTAATTTTAATTCTTCAGATTGGCTTTTGTTCATCAAAAGGGGATTTTCGTCTCACCCCCAAACCTGGGGCGGCTATGGAGTAGTAATAAATTCAAAATGTGGATTTTTTTTAATGCTTCCAGTTGAATGTAATTATATGCTCTTTCAAGATACACAAGCTCATATGGTCTTGATTGCTTTGCTGATGCGTGTTGTACGCATTTTGATCCTTATCACCCCATCCAAAGAAGATCATGAAAAAGTTTCATATCATTTTCCTCTGTTGGCTCGGTAGAACCATCAGAACAGGTAGCCTGATAGAATAAAGTTAGGAAATCATCCCACGCAACTTCAATGTGCTCTCGAAACAATAAACTCTCATATTCACCGCGAGTTACAGAAAAACTTAAAAAAAAAATGAGTGTAAAAAAAAGTAAACTCAAAATCGTGTCTTTGCCGTTTGTCACGTGACGATACAAATCATCTCGACACTCTTCCTCCGCACTCTCAGAGCAGAGCACCAGAGCAAAGCTGGCAAAAGGCAAAAGAATTCCACAAGACAAAATCACGAATTCAAATAAGCAGCCCCAACCAACGAACCAACCAACAACATCACACAAAGGTCAATTCCCGGAAAGAACAAGGTCAAAATGTACATGCATTAAGCCCAAGCGACCAACCAGCAAACAACAACAACACTTACTCTTACACCAACGTGCCATCAGTTTATACGTAGTAAAATTTTACCACTTTTATAGAAACAGACAGTGGCGTTGCGATGCTGTGTGGTGTGGTGCAGCGTGGCATTGCAAAGAAGAAGAAAATTTTTACATAGAAGGTACTCACCCTGAAGACCAAACTGGAACTGGTAAACGTCGGCCGATTGTCATTCAAATCCAACACCTCGACACGCAACAAACGTACAATCTGCTTCGGCGGCACACCACCATCGGTAGCGGCCACCGCCAGCCGATAGATGCTGCGCTCCTCGTGGTCCAGTACGACACGAGTGCGAATTTGGCCCGAACTCGGATCGATCGAGAACAGCCCGTAGCCGTCTGAGTCACGATTCTTCAGTATCGTATAGGTGATCGATGCATTTTGGCCATTATCACGATCGACGGCACGAATTCGTACCACTTCGGTGCCGGGCGGCTGTTCCTCGCGCACACTGACCACATCCTCCTGCGGATCAACGATGTCCGGAGAATTGTCATTCACATCAGTCACCATGACTTTCACTGCAACGCGAGCGCTGCGGTACGGTGTGCCCTGATCGCGAGCTTCAGCCACCAGATCATAAAGGGAGCGCGTTTCACGGTCCAACGGCTCGCGGGTGGTGATTTCGCCTGCAAATAAAAAGAACACAGAAAAAAAGAGATTGTAAGAAACTATTTGGAACATCGCATCGTTTCGTTGGAGCTTGATGGCTTGGCTTGGCAGTAGCGGCAGCAACTTGATGGCCAGGCATCCGTGATTGATTGATGTAGCGCGCGATAGGTTAGCATTCGGAACTAGGTTAGTTCGTGCATTCATTCTGTTTGCTGCTGCTCAGAATGCTCATGGTGCAGAACCACTCCCTGTCGTCGCGCTGCTTGCCGACGACTCGGCCGGTCCGGTTCTCGTGGTCAGTCAGCTGATGGTGGAATCGAATGCAAATCAATGACCATCACCGGTCAAAATCGATTTATTTCTTCCTGATGTTTTACGGCCGTGTTTTGGTTGCCGTGCTTCCTGTTGCTGTGTTTACCTCTCTCGTCAGACGTCAGTCGCCGAGATGAAGGCATAGAAAAAAACACACAAACAGCAGGCCTGTCCCAGCGACTATTGTGCATTTTTATGTTTAATTTAATTAAAGCCACAACTAATAAGCCCCATAACATCTAGTATAGAAAGAAAGACAATTCTCTTGCTGCTGCTACTGCCGCTATACTTGCTGCTCCACTATGCACCACATATATATTATTTGCATAAAATCTAAATATTCATCAAGGTTTGCTTTGCCACAACATACATAGCTACACTTGATTGAAAAAAGAGACGCAGAGAATTGACATTGCAACTCACCTGTAACTGAGTTAACCTGGAAACTGGTGTTGCTCGGTATCAAGCTATAACGTATCTCAGCATTAGCATCTAAATCCAAGTCGGTGGCAGCAACAGTGCCAACTATTGCACCACGTCGCATATTCTCCTCGATGGCGAATTCATAGGTGTTGCGCAGAAATCGAGGATCATTATCATTGGCATCGAGTATATTGACAGTGACACGTGTTTTCGCATGAGCTGACGGTGTACCATTGTCACTGGCCATTACTGTGAGTTCGTAACGATCACGCGTTTCACGGTCGAGTGTGCCACGCAAGTAAATCCATCCACTATTTGGAAAAATACCAAATAATTGATTTGGGTCGGAACTTGCAGTTATTGGAGGGATATTATTTGTTACGCCTTTGATGGCTGCCATCATGGCTAGGGATCTTATGCCACCACCAACGCCACCGTTTGAGTTAGTAAGAGGTATGGTGAGATTTTGAGATTTTGGTAGGAATTTTTTATCATTGCCATTAGCATCGGTTAGGCGGTAGGTAAGACGAGCATTGTTGCCGGTATCAAGGTCGATCGCTGTCACTTGGAGAATCTGTAAAGAATAGATGAATTAGAATGAAGTTTGGGTATAAAATTTAAGTATAGGAAAAAATTAGGAGTTAATGAGGAGAAGTTAAATTGAGGTTAAAAGTTTATAAATCAAGAAAAAAATATGTTATTTTAAGGTTTTGTTAATATTTTTTTTTTTCAAAAATTAGAACACTTCAATAGAATAGAGCTTTTTCATTCAAGAGCTTTTTTATTGACACAGAAGGAAATTGGTTGCCAAACGCCTGGCTTTGCCACACGTTATCAGCCTTTTCTTGGTGAAATAAAAATTTCCAATTTGTGTCTTAAAAATTAATGGGCTTCTTTGTGGTATATATGGGCATCAAATTCAAAAACCATTCTTAGACTCCGGCTCCCCTGATTAGGTCTATATTTTGTTCAAGTTTAAACCTGACAACTGAACCTGAGTCTAATACTGGCATTTTTTGTATTTAGTGACCATGAATCATTCTTTAAATAAAGTTAAATTCCTGTGAAATGAAGTAATAATACTGACCATGGCGTCGAAAGGCATTCAAGTGATGATTTTGATGAGGCTTTGAACGCAAAATGTTTGACGGGAAGGCCTTCTTTTGATAAAAACACTAACTAATTACAAATAACTTACAAGTTCCAGACACCCATATACCTACAGATATCTATAGTATGTATAAGGCCATCTGGGTAAAACTTGTTATGGAGTCTCTCTGAATCAATAACATTTTTGTGTAGACCTTTTGTACTAATTGAGTCTGAATATCTTAAGAAAGTCAGTAGATCCCCATATAAAGGATTGTAATCCTTTTTCTTCGTCAATTAAGTTCGAATCAAGATGACGGACCTTCAAATCAGCTCAGGTGCCTCACGAAATGAGAACATCAGTCACTTGTTTAGTCTACTCTGAACTCTGGTAGGTCAATATATGAGAGAGACTATCGTAATCAAGTTCAGCCAGATACAGGTCAACAAAGATGACTCTAACGAGATCGGAAAACCAGAAAAAGCTTTACACGAGTTTTCCTCTTATACTAACAACAAAATTGTGAAAGTATGGCGTCTCTATATTTGGCGGACACTTCAGGCAGAATCAAGCAATTTTTCTATATAAAACTGTAGATTTTTAAGGAGAGCGATATTTGCTTCAGAATTCGTTTATGTCGTGGAAAAGGTTTTAAGAAAATTTACATAATGCAGGGGAGGAGCAGCAAAGATGGGTAATAGCTGATCATATAGAAAGATACTAATTGAAGGAACTATTAAATATTTAATTGCGTCCTATTTCCGAAGAAGAGATTGAGAGAAAAGAGCATGGATTTTAAGTAGTATACTGTATAATCCTTAAACTAATTAAGGCTAATATCGTCTTCAAAAAGAACCTTGCGAGATAAAGGAGCAACGATAAGAATAATTCCAATTCTTCAAGCTTCCTTGGGGCTTAGGGCCTATAAGCCGTTTGACTGGGAGTAAAAAAGAATTATTTCCGAAAAGATGTTGTTCTTTGCTATTCTGTTTTTGCGGCTCTGAAATTTTGCATGAAAGTTTTCCTTTACATGAACTTTTAATACTTTATTAGATATAGAAGGTGCTTTCAACAATGTCGACATATCGGCAATCTCATCAGCACTGTCATCTCTGAAAGTGGATAGGTCGCTTGGTGAGCTGATTAATCATATGCTGCGACAAGCAGGATTATCAACTCAAAACTGGGCGGCTTTTCTACCAGAAGATCTGTCAGCAGAGATACGCCACAAAGTGGCGTTCGTTCTCCTCTCTTTTGGAACTTGATAGTAAATGAGCTATTAATGTGCCTAGAAGCGGAGAGCTACAGAGTTATAGCCTATGCGGACGATGTTGCCATGGCAGTGTCTGGAAAGCATCCTAACACCCTGAAAGAACTCCTACAAAACGCTCTAAACATGCTAAGGCATTGGGCAGATCGGTGTAGGCTCGGTGTAAACCCTCACAAAACTGATCTTGTCCTCTTCTCAAGGAAATATAAAATTCCGCACGTAGACCCCCCTTCTACCAAACCACTAACATTCACAGAAGAAGCAAAATATCTGGGTCTTATTTTGGATAAGAAGTAAAGCTGGAAACCTAATATACAAGAAAGAGTAAAAAAGCTACGGTGGCTCTTTTCTCCTGCAAAAAAGCCTTTGGGAATAAATGGGGTCTTCAACCCCGCATTACTCACTGGCTATACACTTCGGTAATAAGACCGATTCTAACATATGGGGTGGCAGTATGGTGGACCGCTCTAGATAAAACTACAAACTGTGATAAACTTAGTAAGGTTCAGCGTACTGCCTGCATGTGCACAAGCGGAGCACTTCGCTCTACAACCTCTGCTACACTAGACATTCTTTTTCATCTGATTCCCTTCGATATTTTTAGCAAGCAAACGGCCGCAAGTACAGCTATTCGTCTTAAAGCCTCCTTACAGTGGATCAACAACGAAATTGGTCACTCTTCAATTCTGAATTCATTCAGATCTTTTTCAAGTAACATTGACTACACTATACCCCAAATAGTTTTCAACAAAAACTTTAAAGTTACCATCCCACCCAGAACAGCTTGGGAGGATGAGGCCTTCTTGGAAGATGAATCCATTCATTTTTATACTGATGGATCGAAAACAGTCGATGGGGTTGGTGGAGGCGTGTACTCAGAAAGACTCAATTTAGGTCCCTCATTCCGTCTTCCAAATCATTTTAGCGTGTTCCAGGTGGAACTTATGGCGATTAAAGAAGCTTTATCTTGGCTTAAAGAAAACGTGATATCAACAACGGATATCCGCATCTTCTCAGTAAAACTATAGTTTTCTTTAAAATAATCTTGTAGCTTTATCCATATTATGGGGTCCCTAACAGAGCTTTCTTTGGGCCACAAAAGCTGTTTATTTACTGTTATGCCCTCAGAAATTCCTTTTAAAAGAACAGAAAGTACTGCAGTGGCTTTCATGCACTTTTTCTTTTCCAGGGGGCACATCGGGTAAAATCCCGGTTACTCCGGTTTCCCGGTGTCCCAGTTCACCCAGTCCAAGCTATTAAAACATGAAAGGAACAATATTCAGGAGTAGCAGCTCAATTCCTAAAGAGGCTACTATCATTCATCAAGTCTCTTTAATCCCAGAAACCTGGACTTAAAACATGCTTATATGTTATGGTTTTAGTATGAAATTGTTCAAATAGGTACTTGTATTATTGGTAAAAAAAAATCCGATCTTTACTAAGTCACGTTCGAATGAAAAATCCTTTACGAATTGATATATTACTGCCCAATTGTGTGTGAGGTGAGGTATTGTCATTTCGGAGACACTAAGCAACCACGAACTTTAAGTGTATCTATCTAGAAGCAGATCAAATGCCAAAAAAATAAATTGGGTGATAGACTCTTGTGAGTTTCTTGGGGGCAGTCTTGAAAAGTACTTGAGAGTACTGTGGACACTGCTATTGCTGAAAATACTGTCCATGGATTAGAATTTGACGTCCGGGGATTAGTATTTGACGTCCGGGGATTAGAATTTGACGTTCGGGAATTCATGTCCTAACACCCCAGAATTTCACCTATAGAAAAAGGTTGAATAGTTCTATCTTTAAAGGAATTAAGTTCACTCACTTACGTAAACTTCATTTCACTTTTGCATTTATATATATACACTCATTATTCTTCTGACCAGTTTTACCGTAAAAATATAAAACAAGAATAATGACAAAGTATGTAGGAATGACTTTATGTCCAAAGTACCACCCAAAGTCCATTTCCTTAACTCTTAATCTTAATCCTAAGCCTATATAGCAAATTTCTAGATCCTTCCTATATACCTACATATACGAACAACTATAAGATGCGAAGCCTATAACGCATATTCCCACAATAGATCATTTTCATTTTGAAAGTTCTTCCCTATTCCGTCATAGTCCCGTATTACCATCATCACAGAAACTGTCATAGGTATAAAAAAAAAAAAATAAAAAACTGAACTGAACTGAATTAAACATATATTCATATTTTCCACATTTTAAAATATATAACAAAGGAAATTCTGAACACAAAAAACCAGTTAACCGTTGCTTCTTTTATATCCTCACTCTCTTTTGAATGCCTGCCTTGAATTGAATGCGCCAGCATCACTCAGTTCAATAAAAAAAAAATGTGCATATACACAACTTTCCAGAAGCCACTACCAGAACCAGAAGTAGAAGCTGACATTACCTATAGACTTTTGTTGATCTGCTTGAGAGTAGCAATTGGGTGACCGTAAATGACGTATAAAACCATTTTTACTATATTTACGAGCTCTTTTGTGGTTGAGTGCTATTCGTGGTCGCGTCATTATTATCATCGTCATAATATAACCAAACCAACCTCCATCATAATAATCATCTTCATCATCATCATAATCATTATCATCATTCGCGTCGTCATCGTCGTAGTCGGTCGTCCCGCGTTATTCGAATGACTAATGAATGAGCTACGCGCAGCGCACCATTGGACATTCATAGTAAATCGTTTTACTCACCGAAAATGCATAAAAAATCCATCATTGCACATGCGACCATTAAATTTCATATAATAGTGTGGCTGTGGGGTAATAGTTATAAAATGTTCCTCGCTACGTTTATACATATATACTAGAAAGGGACTCTCTGCCATCGGGGAAGTCTGAAGATTGTTTTGGTTAAAACTATACTCCTTGTCAGCCATTTGACTCGTTGCCCTCAAAAAATTCCCAAGGGGCCTTACAAACAGCACACACTGCAGTCTCATAAAAGTTTAGATCAGATTATTGTTGTTTTTTGTTGGTATTTGTGTTACATTGGAAGAATTTATTCAGGGCCGTAGATAGATAGATTTATATTTTTTTTAAGTGAGGAAGGAGGGCTTTTTAGGTTTGTAATTTTACGGAATAAAGGTTCCCCCAAACCAAGGCGAATTTTCGGTGGCGACGACGAAAACAACAATTACAACACGTGGTTGTCAATGAAAACAACACGTTGTTATTATTGTTTTCGTCGTCGCCACCGAAAATTCGCGTTGATGTGGGGAAACCTTAAAATATTTCTATGAATCTTAATTATTTTAAGTCCTGATACTCCAAGGAGGTTTAAAATAAAATTTAAAACATGTGGAAGGGATTTCTTACCCCCTTTTGAAAAAATAACAGAAAAGACAAAAAAAAATATTACTATAGAGATGGGTCAGAAAGCGCGCTCTTTTCGAGTATATAAAATCTTAAGAGAATTTTTTTTTTTTTTTGAAAACTGACAAACAAAATTGTCAAAATAGGAAGAAGCGCTGAGGGGAATAAGCCAATTTTATTTTTATGCTTTAGACTTCTAGCCCAGAAAAATAATTAATACTTTTAATTCGAAAACGTTCCAACAAAGTTGAATTTTGATAAAACTTTTTTATATATCTAAGGCGTTCCCAAAATTTTGACCAGGGATATTTATTTAGGAACGTTAAGGGTTAAAATTTAAATTTTTGTAAATTTCTCATAAAATATCGGTTTTTAGGAAAACATTTTAAAGCCCAAATTGTAGCTTATAAAATTCTACACTATCCTAAGTTATGTCCCTTTGTTGAAATTTGCTATACTTTATGATTTATAAAAAAATGCCTTATTTTGTATGTTCAAAATTAGGGCTTCGAAATTTAGATACAAAATTTCAAAATTAAAAAAAAAAAAAATACATTCAAAGTCACGATTTGAGTCAAATTTATGTTTGAAATGTCTATAAATATTTCATATAAAGGTAATTCAAATGCAGATATGTATTTACCAAATTTAGAAAATCAGTGATTCCAATGCCGATATATGTATGTATGTACCAAATTTAGAAAAACAAATCTAAAATATGACAGAATGTTCCCGAAGTTTTAGACCTTTTTTTTGTAATATTGGCTTGACATACATATTATAAACATATATAGCCAGTTCACGTTTCTGAGATCTCACTGAGCAAACGTCTGTCAGCTCCACTGAGGAGAAGGAGAAACCTGAACAAAATTTCTCCTTTAGAAGTCAAAAACACTCTCCATCTCGTTTTTATAAATTAATATAAAATAATTGACCGAACGAATCCAAAAAATTTCAGTCTCAGCTTTTTGACAGCAAAAGTGAGGAATCTCACTGAGGAATTACGTCACATTTCTGAAATTGCTGAGATCTCAGAGATCTCAAGAAACCTGAACTGGCTAATTATAATTTGATAAAAAAATCGATAATTTTGACACTAAAACAAATTCAAGGTACCTAAACGACTCAAAAGATTGAAATAATTTAAGATCGAAGTTTTAAAAATGTTTTTTTTTCTGACGTCAGGTTTATAGAATTCTGACAGTTATAAACAAAATTTAATTCAAATGCTAAATAACATTAAGAAATAAAAAGATAATTTCAAATACTTAATAAAAAATTGTAATTTAATAGTAGCTGCATTTTATTGGTAATTTATGGCTAGTGCAGGAATAAAGAACCATATAAACTCTATTTCTGTGGCTGTGTTCGCAAAGTATTTTTGTTTCCCCTAAACTCTAAATATCATAATATCATAATATCATGGAGCACATACCTTTTGTGAATGAAAAACAACATTAAGGTTCAAGTCATGAATACTTTTCAACAGCGCCATCTTCATCTTCAAAGTTTCAACTTCATTTTGGAAATATCGCCCAAATTTTTTTTTATCGCCCAAAAATTTATATTTTTCTAAATCGATAGTTGGAAATATTCGCCCAAATATTGGGCGTTTTATTTTTCAAAAATCCATATTTTAAATGTTAGTTCTGAATTTTAATATTATTTGCAGAGCGTTATTTCCTAAGATTTGGGCCTTATTTCCTTTTTCTGGATTTCGTTTGGGCGTTATTTCAAATTTGACTCTTAAAATTTTTATTTTGGGAGTTCTTTCCTTAAAAAAAAAATTTTAACTGGAAATAACGCCCAAATCGAGAAAAAATAACAACAATTGCTCAGAACTTTTTTGGGCGATATTTCCAAATCGATTTGAGCGTTATTTCTTTGGGTGTTATTGCCTAACGGCTAACGCCCTATATATTGCTGGCTTATTTATTGGCACCTTTTGGTTTTTATTGCCAATAAAACGCGCCTATTGCTGTCAGAATTCTTAATTTAACATTAGACTTAAATAAATCAACCAAAAATCAAACACTATATTTAAAAAATTAAATCAACTATTAAAGATTATTTTAAGATTATATATATTTAAGATTGAATCATTGATCTAAACGTTGAATGCCAACTTTAATCTGTCAAAATTCTGTCAAATTTGGACTGAAATTAATTTTTAATAAAAATTTATCGAGCCAATAGCATACAAACATTAGTTTGTATCTTTACGGAAAATTCAGCCATATCTTGAAATTTTCTAAATTATGTACTAAATTTAAAAAATCAAATCAAGTCAACTGATGCCTTTAAATCACTTTGAAAAGTAAATACACATATGTATGTATTTTCAGACATTTCGAACTTAAATTTGACTACTTTTTTTCAATTTTTTATTTACATAGAAATTTGGTACCATACTCTGGCCTTAATTTTGAAGCCCAAATTCTGAGTAGACAAAAAAAGGCAATTATGGGTCCATCTTAGCCGAATCATTTATCTTATTGCACAAATTGATAATTGTCATAAATCGGCTCAACAGAAAAGTGCGAAAAAGACCAAATTACCAGGATACTAAAATGGCCAAAACTATTTTGAAATTTTTGAACGCGCGTTGCCGCTAGCGCCCTTGCGATCATTTGTTGTGCTTTTGATGAATAAATGTCAGAACGCCCAAGGTGTTTGTCCAAATTTTTAATATTTTCTGTCATTTTTTTAGGAGCGATAAGGCCTATCGTCGCTTAGTGTACCAAAATTTCATCAATTTTTGTTAAAAATTACAATGGGAATTGGTTTTTGTCACCAAAATTAAACAAAGGGACCACTGTGATACGTACTGCGAATAATCAACAGATAAATGATAAAAGGTAATCGCATATCCCTACAAAACTTCTTTAAAACAATTTTGAAATTTAGAGCTTTTGGAATTTTTAAAATTTTTTTAAATTACCAAAAATGTCAGAGTTAAAAAATGGTGGGTAACTGAACATAACTTTTCAGTGTCGTCTCAGTCTCAGTCTAAATCTCAGTCAGGTAAACTTCAATCAAAAAAATAATGTCTCATCTCGAATTCTATGGAACTCGTATAATTTCGGCATCCTGATTCCTGGGACGAGACCCAGATTTTTCACGTTTTGTGGCCAACCCTATTATTTCACTAAGAGTAAGCGACAAAAATTCAACAGTAATTTTTAATATTGAAAGGAAAAATTTGGCAGATGCCTAATTATAGTGGATCCTTGTAAATCAATTCTCTGAGGTAATTTTTTTAAAGAATTTGTCAATAGAGGGCCAACATTTATCTTGAGGCGTCCTCTTCATTTAGTCTAACTAAAAAATAAAAAATAATATTTTTGAATCTAAAAGAAAACTCCAAACGCTCATAACGCGACGCTTTAAGCCACCCTCAATTTGAAAGAAAATATAACCTTTTCATGAACAAACCTGCAATGGGGAAGAGGTACAGTAATATAGGGAGAATTGCGGTGTTCCCGCGGGGAAGTAGATAAGTTGAAATTCCGTTTAGAGTGTATGACCGCTTGACTGGTTTTTTTTGTTTTTTTTTTTTTCTGTTGTTTTGTTGGCCAATGTGCATACCGCATGCTTGTTTGGGTCTCGGTTAACTTGGTTAATTTTTTGTCTGTCATTTTTTTGTTGTTGTTGTTTTTGTTGATGCAGTGTTCTAACTGCTGCTGCTGTTGCTGCTTTCCTCCACTGCAGGCTTTTAAAACTCCTCATGGCCATATTTCGTCCCATTTCTTCTGTCATCGGGGGACAGTATACATATACACTATAAGTCTTGACTCAGCGGAGGTATATGTAAATGAGTTACGAGCCTTTGATGGAGTTGTAACCACGATTTGTATATAGTAGTTGTGCAGCAGCAGAAGCAGCATCAGCTAACAGCATCAGAGAAAGAGATGAGAAGCTCCATTATGTGTATATAGCTCTTGTGGCACAGCATCAGTAGTAAACAAGCCAAGCCAAGCGAGCGCGGGACAAAAAAAAAACAAAAAAACAAAAAAACAAAACAACAATCATGTGAATCTAGGAAGCGCGCTTTAGCATACATATCTAAGCTATATAAGCTTGCGGTTCGCCTTGATTGAAATAAGAGAACGAAAAATATTCCAAAGACCATGTTTCGTCTTAGGCAAAAAAGGCCAAAGCCAAGCTGCAGCATGCTAACTAACATTGCGCATTCGATGTCGTCGTTGAAGTCATCCGAGTTAGAGTTTGGAGTCGTCGTTTCTATCGTCGTCTCCGTCTCCGTCGTCGTCGGTCGTATAGTCATTTGGTTTTTGGTCTTCTTGGATATGTGTAACGGATTCAGCGGGAGCAACGTCGACGGATGTTGATACTAATGCCGCCGCTCAGGACACACATTTTCTAGTAACCTCTAAACGAATTTATGCAGAAATGCCCAAGTCAGCCGGTAATCGGTCTTCTTTTCTTTCTCCATCTCCATCTCTCTTTCTCTATTCCTCTTTTTCAGCTTATGAGCCTTTTTTTTTTGCTCTGTTTTGATGTTAAGTCATCTTGTAGATGGTTGTTTTTTTGTATGCTTGCCAAATATATACTGTATCTTCCTATAGCTGCATCCTGCATATATACATACATACATACATACATTTATAGATAAAACTAAATACTGTCATAAAAGTAATGAAATGTAGAATGTCTGTCCGCGCGGTTTGGTAACATACTCTTGTGCAACGGGAACCGTTGGTTTTTCTATATATTCAAGCAAGCAACGGATGTGATCGCATTCAAATGCGCGCATGACTTCGTTTCTGGTGATCCCTCATTGACCCTCATCCAAGAGGAGGTGTTCTTTTTTTTGCTGATGTTGTTGTTGTTATTGGTACTTGCTTTGACTTTGGTCAAAATGCAGGTTTATTCCTACGACATAGATAGATATATTTTTGCCAACCTACGTTTCATGGATAAATATTGTGTGGGGCTTATATAGATAGTTTGGATAAATCGCTTACTGATTTACCATTATAGGTATACGGAATGTATGTATGTATGTTTGTGAAAGAACTTATGAAAAGTGGAAGTCGAGGTCATGCGATTAGCCAAAATTAGCCAAAAAGAACTTGGAATTAAATTTTGATTGGTCTTGTGGAATTTTCGATGAAAAGAACAGGAAAATATTCGTAAAGTGGGAGCAAATTCCTTAAGAAAAGTATTGATATACAGTATGAGATTATGGAACTGAAATGAATGGTTTTGACAGTTCGATGTTGTATAATCCTTCTGAAGCTAGACTTAAGGATAAACTGGGAAGTCGAGTTTTAGTAGGGAATTATTTTAGGTAAGGAATCCAACTGGGTGCAAAATGACCGCGAAAATGAGAGCTGAATATATGATTTACTTTTGTTTAAGGCTGGTTTTGCTTTGGATTAGCTTGCTCTTATTAAAATTGACTAAGAGAATGGAAAAATTAACCTGCTAAACGGAAAAATTCGGTAAAATATTTGACGGATGACTCAAATGAATCAATTGATAAGTCCGGCAAACCAACTTCCAAATCGGGAAAATCAGCTAAAAGACCTAAGACAAAACTAGGTAAATCAACTGAAAAATCAAGAAAATCGCGCAAACCCATTGAAAAATTAGTAAATCAACGAATAAGTAATGCAAAAAAAAACGGACTTTTGTGTTAAATCAACTGAGAAACCAGGAAAACCAACTGTTGAATCTTTAATATTAATGTAAAAATTCAGAAAATTAGCTGATAAATTATTGATCAACTAGGGAAATCAACTGGAAAATCAAGCAATAAGCTGAAAAGTTCGGCAAAACATCGAACGCATCGGAAAAGTCAACTAAAGAATCTGGCAAACCAACTGACGAATCAGGAAAATCAACTGGCAAATCAAGAAAATCAACTGATAATTCTAGCAAATCAACTTTTAAATCAGGCATGTTAAGTGAAGAACTAGGCAAATGAACTGACGAAGCAATAAAATCAATTGATGAATCGGGAAAATCCACTGAAAAATCCATAAATCACATAAATCATAAATAAGGCTAAATAACGGGCTAACGTGACAAATCGACCGAGAGACCAGGTGGAACCAATCATTGAATCTTGAATGTTAACGTAAAAATTCAGAAATGCAACTGATGAATTGATCAATCATCAGGCAAATCAGCTAGAAAATCAGGGAAATCAACTGACAAGTCTGGAAAATCATCAAACGAATCAGGAAAATAAACTGAAGAATCAAGCAAATCAACTGACGAATCAGACAAAACTACTTATAATAATTCTAGTAAATCAACTGATAATTCTAGTAAACCAACCAATAAATCAGGCAAATCAACTGAAGATTCAAGCAAGTCAATTGATGAATCAGGCAAATGAACTAAAAAAATTAGTAAAATAAACTGACGAATCAGATGAATGAACTGACAAATCAAGCCATTAGCCAATCAAATTACGAATCTTGCAAATGAACGAACAAATCAAGCAAATAAATGAAAGAATGAGGGAAATCAGTTGACAAATCAGGCAACTTCAAAAGCCGTAAGTATTTGCCGTTGCTAAATAAGTAACAGTTAATATAAGTGTAAGTGATTTGTTCACAAACAAGAGGAAATTTCTATTTATTATACATAATCAATAGGTGAAGTTTTCGTTTAAAAAAAAAATCAGTTTAGCCACTTTGTTCAATATGAGTCATGTCAATCTTTGATTAGTGTTTCCATGAATTTTTTTGAAGAAGAAACGTAAGTGAAATTTGTTTCTAACTGGCAGGAAGTGCAAAAAGCAAAATAGAACTATTTTTTTGGTTCTAGTTTAACAAATATTGTTCTTCATCCAGTTCGTTTAGAGGAATTGGACAACAGTTTTAGTAACGTGAAAGAACGCTCTTTTCATCTAGTCTCTAGAATTTAGGAATTTAAAAATCTTGCAACTGTAATACATAATTACTTTGATCAAAACGAAGAAACAATTTACAAAAACCTTACCCAATTAAGCCAAATAGAAGTTTGAAGTTAAAGAATTTCCAGACCTCAAGCACAAAAGTTGTGATTTTCATTTCGTTGTTTTGTTTTTTTAAGAAAAAGTTCAAAGATTTCGAAGCTTTACTTGTACAACCAGGATTAAATATTTAAGAAAATAGACGAACTTAATGACGTAATTCACTAAAAGCGCTATTGACGGATTAAGCATATCGAAACAGGTGTTGGATCCGATAGTTTTTATGTTTGTCTTCAACAAGATTTCCAATGAGGCTTTAAGAACATTCATCTTTATTCCATACACAAGTTTCCACTAGAAAAAGTGCTCAGAAAACCATTTCTATCTTTTGTGATAAACAGGCTACTATTAAAGCACTGGGAGTATCTTTTATAAACTATATTATCTTATTATCAAGTACAAAAATCGTTATGGTTATAGTCTCAAAATTTGTTTAAACATATTAGGTAGGAACTGAACTGGCTGGAGAAGCTTTTTGGGTGAAGAACTGAAGGGCTAAGTATCTAAACCATGAAACCTCATTTTTCTCTGGTGATGCTGTGTCGCTATAGCTCCAATGAATTTTGTGTTAAAATTGTCGTTTGGGAAGTGGGTGTTTTGTGTCAAAATCCATTTTGTTACAATTGTCTAGATCCACGATGTGTTAAACAGTGTTTGCGGAAACAGAAACTGCTTTGTTCAACTATAATGAGTTAAAGCAAATAATGTCAATATCTAACATATCAAAACGGTTGATTGGTGTGCATGATGAGCAGTCGACGACAAAAAAACCTTAGTTCTTTAATTATTCATAGAAACCCAATACAAATAGAATACGAACGAAAAACAAAAAATATCAATTTATTTTATCTTTCAAAATGGTAAGGAAAAATCAAGGAAAATTACCATTTTGTAATGAAACATTTGTGACAGTATAAAATTCTTATTAACTGGATTTAGTTTGATATCCGACCAGCCGCACTGCTACGAGCACCATACATCATCACCTCATACTCCAACCAACAACACCCTACATCAAAATCCACAAAATCATCACTTATTTCGTTACTTTTATAGTTCACACTATGTCTAAACAGGAAATAGATGTGCTCCTTTACTTTAAAACTTTGTGCATTTGTGTGAATTTCTACGTCAGCTTATTTTTTTTATATTAGGTGTGTTTTATTAATTGCTGCATAGCCAGCGCAGCACAAGTCTGAATAAAACGAAAGCTCACTCTATACGTTCATTTCAATAATTGAAAGCTCTATCGCCAGCACAGCCATCTTTATTTTTACTGACTTCTTTTTAGCCAGCAATCAAATTGTTTTTGTTTGCCAAGGGAAATTTTGCTGCGCTGGCTATGCAGCAATGAATAAAACACACCTATTGACAGACTTTGGCGTAGAAATTAACAGAAATGCACAGAGGAAGGAACTAGGCTGTTATAACAAGAGAATGCACGAAATTACAACAATTCAAAGCTTATCGACTCATGATTTTCTTGTTTTCGAATTTAAAGAGCAGAGAAAAAGTTTCCAACTGATTTCGGCTTCTAGTCAGGTATCTTTTCTGGGTTTATTCGTGTGCAGATAAAGCAAAACCTTTTTGGTCATAAAAGAAACACCATCCACCGATATTCTATCTTTCCTTTGCTGAGTTGGAGGATGGAATTATGTTCCTTTACCGTTAATTCAATCAAATTCCGATATTAATCTATCTTAATCTACTAGATTGTAGAATGCAGATAGTGGGAAAGGGCTTTAAAAACCAAAGTACTGTAATCTTCCTCCGTCTATAAATCAATCTTGGCTGGATTTCAAGTAGACGCAGTCCCATTTTCTCGTTCTAAGATTTTACTATCAAATTAAGTTGGTTGTGGAAATTAAGTTTTCAGGACTCTTTAAAACTTATTCTGATAAGGATACCTGTATCAAATAGAACTGATAATCACATATCTCATATCGTTGCTTCTGAATCTTAAAGTATTTTTTTTTCAAGAAAGAAAAAAATCAAATAATTTTCTCAGGATCTTTGAAATAGGTATTCAGGTCATCGAGAAAAGCAAATCAAACAAAAACAAAAAATTCTTCTCGTGACGTTCATTAGTGAAGTGATTTTTCTACTTCTCACCGATCGATGTCACTCACCTAAGTTAAAAGAAGTTAAACAAAAACACACCTCCCCCGCATGTATGTCATTAGTTCTTGTTCACTTGACTTGTATAGGCAGGAGGAACATAATATGAAGATTGTCCACTTATATCTTACCGGAAAAATCAGTATAAAAACGCAAAGGAGAGTCTTCATTTCAGAGAAAAGCATTTCTTTTTTGCCAAAAAGACCTACACAGTTAAGGAAAGGAGGTACAATATTGATTTTTGTATCTTCAGGAAGGAAAAAAAGAGAAAAAAAAAGGCTCAGGGAAAGATCTTACATAAGACTTACATATAAACCAACGAAAACCAAAGGAGTATAAGGAAAAAAGAGAGTTTGCATATATATAAGCTATACAATATGTAGTTTGACTTACCTGCGAGTTAATCGGCATCGATTCCAACACCTTAATTGAATATTCATTACGCTCGAAGACCGGCGGATTATCATTAACATCTTGTACCTCGACGAGAATAGTTAAATTAGCCGATAATGGTGGTTCACCAGAATCGGTTGCGGTGACAATTAACGAATGCCGTTGTGATGTCTCGTAGTCTAAATGTCGTGACAATGTTAAATGTCCGGAACGTGAATCGATGGCAAACAGTTGAGCTTGGTTCATGGCAGATGGCCGCACTAGATGATGCTGCTGTTGCAAGTCTAGTGGCAATGAGTTTGCGAGCAGATAACTACTACTTCCACTGCTGCTGCCACCAGCACCCATTCCATACAATTGTTGGTGCTGAGATCCAGAACCAATTTGATTGTGATTACCATTTCGAATGGAATAAAGCCTTCCCATTGCCCCACCACCACCAGCACCATTTAGAGATGATAAAAGTGACGATGAGGACGAGGATGTCAGCGATGATGATGATGATGATGAAGATCCAGATACCGGTCCTGGCGACATAAACATCGATGAGCCACCGTACATCGCTGCTGCTGTTGCTGCTGCCGTTGTCACATTCAGATGTGATGGCATTGAACCAATCATTGTTAGACTGTATGTGACAATGCCACTTTTGCCAGAGTCCTTATCGCGGGCGTGAGCAGCATACAGTGGCGTACCAAGTTCGACGTTCTCTGGCACCGAGATACGGACCATACTTGTCTCGAATTCGGGCGGATTGTCGTTAACGTCCTCGATATCGATGTTGACCTACGAAAGTAAAAAAAAAAAAAACAAATAAACAATTAAAAAAAAATCAATATCGTGAGTCGTTTTTCAAAACAACAAAACAACAACAAAAATAACCAAAACAAAATGGCCACAACAGTTCTTCGAAATCCAATGCAAGAAATTGCGCACACAATTGCTTAATTAACATACGTCCTAAGTATTTTAATTAGGATTGGATTCGGATTCGGATTTTGGATCGGGTCGGGTTCCTGGGTGGACAGACTTCTTTCTCTTCATCCTCTTCTTCTTCTCTGTCTGAGTTTTTGCATCTCCTCTTGAGATCTCATTTTATTTTTTTTTTTTTCAGTTTGTTTGTTTAAATTTCATGGTCAGTGTGGTGGATTTACCAAGGTGCTCCATAGGGCAACAGTTAAACAAAATTTTGTATCACGTTTGTGTGATAATGATGGCAGAGAGCGAATCTGCTCATGAGTAGTATAGAATCATGAGTTGCAAATAAATATATATACGAGTATAAACCTACTATTTAACTCCTTATAAACTTATAGAGGAGCCAGAAGTCATCCCACAATTCAGGGAATTTCATGGTGGGAAACCTTCAATGAGGATTATTTATTTTTTTTCTTCTTCAATTTAATGGATGAATTCTATTGTAAAGTAAATGTTTTTGTTTTGGTTTTTTTTCTGCATTGTTGTTGTTGGTTTCTCATTTATTTCTGAACAATTTTGATGCCTGGTAAGAGATTTAAAGAGATTCATATCTCTCTGAATCTAACTTGTCTTGTGTAGTTGGAGTTCAAAGAACTTACCTGAGTATGTCCATATGCTGGTGGATCACCACTTTTAGCTTGGATATTTAATAGAACTTGTGGTTTGGCTTCATGATCTAATGGCTTTGCAACCCGAATATTACCAGAATTTTTGTCAATGCTGAAATAATCATCAGGATCACCAGTGTAGATGGAATAGCTGACAACATTACGGCTTCCTGAAAAATGTATAGATAAAAAACAAAAATTAAATAAATATATGTAGTTCTAGAAAAAATAAAAAAATATTCCACATTGGGCGCCATTTAAGGTAAAATCCAATTACGTAGAACACAAATGAAGAGATTAAATTTAGTTTATCTTTTTATTTTTGGTAGTTTTACTGAGAAAAAAATGTTACCCTCTTTGATATTATACAAAAAAGATGTGATGGTGGGATTTAAACCTAAATTGTTTATCTAGTAGTTTAGTTGTAATGAATTTGTCAATTAACCGATCTTACCACTTAAGATAACAATGACATTTATATTATTTTTGTTTTGTAACTGGGACCACAAAAATTGGTTATTATACAATTTTCCTACTTAATTGGCCTACTCAACAATGACTTACAGTGTCCAACTAAAATTACAAGAAATTACTGGCATAAGATAATGAGTACAGTCTACCTACTTACTGTCACCACATTAAATTGAAGTTAACAGTTAGTTTAATAGTTTTGGGTTATGCTTATTCAAAAATTTTAGACTTACAATGAATTTTCTGATAATTAAGGTAATTGAGAAGAAAGTTTCAAATGTTATAATGGCTTAAGGGAAATTAAGCTCATTTAAAATTTATCTTATGAATGAATTGGAATTTTATCTTCATAAATGAAGTAAAGATAATTTTAGTTTATTTAAACATCTAAATTGTACAGAGTATTTAACCTCAATTCATAATAGACTCATTTTGTTTCTATAAGCAGAGGTCTCTCATGGGTCCCAGTAGTGACAACTTTCAGTTGGTTCAGTTGAAAAATAAAATGTTCTTGCAGAAGTGGTATAAAAAATATTGAATATGCAATATGAGTTCTTCCTTAAAAATTCTATTCCGACAGCTTTAGAATTATGATATTACGGTGGATGCGTATTTTGTTCTCAATTGTTCTCAAATACACGTTAGAACCAAACAGAACCTAAGGTTCGTATGAAGGATGTCCCATAAAATCAACGCAAGATTTGAATTTACCGCCGTTTGTTTAGTAAAATATTGGAAAGCAAATAAAAATGACATCTGAAAGTTTATAGGGGTTGTAAAATTAAAGCATTTCACGATAAAACAACGTTTTTTAATTTTTGAACAATATTTCAAAAATAATGAAAGTTTGATTTAATTTTGTCAACATGAAGAAAGTAATTGAACACTTCAGGGAGACTGAAACAAATAGTGATGCTGAATATAGCTGTCGTCTAAAAAGAATCCGGTCAAATGTCAACATCAAAGCAGTGTCGAGAGTGTTAGGTGCCAGGAATAGCTTTCATTGAAACTCATCGTTGAACATTTTAATTGTTAATTATGAGACGATTAGAAAGCAAAATCGATGATTGGTTTGATGCTAAAATAAAGTTTATGACTTAATTATTACATCTGGCCAAAACAAATTTATTTCGGCCTAACCTTTCCCATTAAATGTCTTTCAAGATTTCAATGATCAATGGTAAGGTAGTTCAATCATTGAAATAATGAAATTTATTTCATGCGGAAGGTACGGCCAAAATGAAATTTTTTTTTAAAAGAATTAATAATTATGTCATCAACTTTATTTTGGCACCAACATAATCACTGATTTCTCTTATTTAGTGCCTCAAAACTTAAAGTTAAAATTTTCTATGATGAGTTTCAATGAAAGCTAAAAACTGGCCCCTTAGCATAAGTCCAGGAACATCGAAATTTTCGAACTGGTGGCCGCAAAACTTTCATTATTTAAAAAATATTATTCATCTATGAGAACCTGTCAGCTGTTAAACCGGTTATTTTAGGGTTGCCAACACTTGACTAAATGGCTGAAAATTCAAATAAAAAAATACGTCAGAATGTTTGTATTCTTCAGATTACGCAACCCAAGAAATTTTCGGGATATTCTCAAGTATTATCTCAAAATGCTACTTGAAGTCTTTGTTTTTTTTGTACTGTACAGTTTAAACTAAACAATACAAACAATTTAATAAAATTTCATTTAATTTTCATAAAGTCGTAGGAATACAATACCGAAATTTCTATAAAATTTTTGTGTTCTGTCAGTGTGACATAACGCTGAAATAGATGCGTTAAGATGCGATCAGACGCTAAATGCATTAAAATGATGTCTAAAGGTAGAATTATAATAGGCGGAAGCTGTCGGAAACTAATGTTATAACCGAACGAAACATTTCTTTCCGAAACGTCAAATGTACACGTTACCCATAATGCATGGCTATAGTTTGTGGAAGAATTTAACAAAAAAAAAAAAATCTCTGGCACCAATTTATCAGATAGCTGTCAATTTTCTTCCGTGCGGTGCGCTTGAGAAGCGCTCTTCCCCTCCAAAAGCAAAAATAAACGAACACTGAACGAAACGAATGCAAACTCAATTATGGGCGCGTCTATTATATTGCTTGTAGTCGTTCGATTTCGTACGGCTGCATACGATGCGTTCCAACAATTTATAGTTCTACCTTAATTCTGTCCCAATGTTATTTTGACAGACGCAATATGACACTCGGGTTGAAAGAATTTTAGAATTTTTGTTACCTCATTATCCACCCTTCAGCAGTTAGAAGTCATCAACAACACTGACATGTTTAATGTATCCCAAAGTTGACAGAGTAGAATTTTCAACCACGTCAACCTAGCCTGCAATGATCTTTATCTTAGTTTCTGATTTTTTAGAGTTTTTTTAATCTGTAGAAATCTTTGCCATTTTTCGATAAAATTTGACAGATCATTGCCTGACAGATAGACAGTAAATATTTATTTGACATTTATTGATATTTTTGATTCAAATGTCATCAAAATTTCGGATTTTGGGTGATTTTTTATTCCATAAATATCGTAGCTAACCTTCAGTCGCAGTGGAATTTGAGGGTTTTTTTTAACAAAATTATTGATTTTTGTTCGCGTCAGCTGTGCATCAACACTAAAATAATGCTGATGTATAGTCAAGTAATATGATCTTCACAGTTTTACGTGTCTCCGCATTGGCGCTAAAGGGTAAAAGAAACTCCTTCGCACATATGACGGTAGTTAACGCATTTTGAAACAGCATTAAGCGATTAGAGATTATTCGTGTGATCGTCAAAGTTGCATTCATTGACAATATATGCTATGTTGGCAGTACATATTAACTATAAAGTATGGTGAGGTCAAGAAGTCAACGCATTGACTATTTATTACGATGACCATCTCATCGTAAGATTTATAGCGTCCAAAAATGTAACTTTAGGTCAAAAACTGCTTGACATGTTAACTTCAAAATTACTATAGAGAAACATGTTCTAGTCTCCACAGGAAAATATTATTTTTTTCACACACGTTTTTGAATATTTTTTCCAATTGCACTTGCTACAATGGAGTCATTTAGAAGCACTGACGTTTGTTGCTTGAAATTCATCCTTTCACATAGTCCAGTCATTGACTCCGGAAGTTCGATGGAAAGTTGGATTTTGGTAAAATTATTTTATGAAACTATGTAAGAAGTCCCCATCGATATTAGCGCCGCTGACAATTTAACGGGGGTTGGAGGCACCCCAAAATAGATTTCCTGAAATTATCTCTCTAATGGTTAATTGTACAGAAAAATGTTAAGAATTTATATGTAGATTAGAAAATTTTCTACAAAAAATATATTATTACTTTTTTTTCATAGAAGTTATCGTTTTCAAAATAATTCAATCGGTAGAGTTTCCCTCCCATCAATATCACGCACACAGGAATGGTTGAGAGTTGTTAGTCACTAGGCCCCGAGATGCCTTAGTTTATTTTGTATCGACTTTTAAGCTCTTCTTATACCAGAGTATTTCTTTATCTTCAAAATCTCAATCGAATCACCAAAAACTCCATCTTGTCCCAAGAGGTTTCCGCAATTGTATGCCCACGGATGTTCTTCGATATTCACCATAATCCTTAGCAATTGAAAATAATTGATCATTTGAATTTGCCGAACATTCATTGTTTGCTCCGAATTGTTATACTCAAGCAGATTGTCTTATTTTCGTTTTAACTTGTCAGCATGTCAGTCGTTGACGCCAATTTTCCGCATTTCTTATAAATGTACATCAACTACCATGTATATTTGCATTATAAACACAGAATAACTGTTAAATAAATTGCATAAACAAATCCCATTGCTAATTTAAATGTGATATTCCAAAAGTAAAAGAAGAAGAAGAAGTATCTACATTCACCACATTGCACCATGATCATCATATAAGAAACATGAAAACCGAATAAAACAGAGTCCTGTTTTTTGTAATAATTGACAAAAAATTCATTCTCCATTTTTTTGTTTTTTTAACTTTTTTTTTGTGTTACAAAAATTGAATTATTTTCGCCATTATATTCGTAAAAATCTTTCGCGCATCCCAAAACAACAGAAGATAAAATATTGAACTCTGTGGATGAGGTATAGCAATGCAGTACGAGTATAATATAGGACAACACAAAAAAGGACATTTCTTCTGTTATGCCATTGATTGATCGTGATATGGGCTTCTGCAACCGCCATGGTGAGCGCGCGTAAAAGAGGTTGCCGCCACCAATTTTGGTCGCATTTCTTCAATCCAATTCTTTCTTGTTTTTTTTTCAATTTTTTGTATTATAGATTTTTTTTTGTATCATCATCATCTGATCCCTCATCGCTCTGTGATGCCACAACAAAACAAAAAAAAAAATCGACAAAAAAATTCGTTTATTTTCTGCAATTTTGTGTTTCGTCAAATAAATTGCTTTCAACAGTTCTCTCTTTATATACGCGAATTCGATGCTGTTGTCCTCACACACAAATGAGATCAACGAATTCCAAAAGAACCAAAAGACCATTTTGACTTTTTGGATTTTGTCCGTTTTTAAGCCGCTTTTTGCATCGAAAATGTTAAAGTTACAAAGTGCAGGCGAGGTACTCAAGAGCCATTCTTTTTTCGTCCCTGAACGGGCCATCCAGCATCGTCATCAGGTTCAATGATTTGGAAACTAAAAATCTGCACTTTTGAGGGACAGGATGAAAATTTAAATATTGTGCATTGTTTGTCTGACATTTTGGGTGAAATTTCAAGAGGCCAACAAAAAAAAAAAAAAAAAAAAAAACATGAATAATGTTGATTTTAGACCAAAACGTTCGGGGCTTCAAGTCGACTCAAGTCGTGGACGACCAAAAGGAGATTGTCAAAAAACTTCGTTGATGTATGCAAAAAAGGGATCTCTCCGGGAAGCATTTCTTTTGACAGTGCGCATATAGCTTTGTGTTTATGTATTAAAGTTCTTGATGGTACCGATAAAGAAAAACAACAAAAAAAACGAAACGAAACGGTACCATCTCTCACCACCACACCGTTTGGTCGGTGAATCAATTTTAATGATCTTTCAGAAATGGCTCCCACATCATCACATCACATCGTTTGTTTGTTTATTTGAATAAAATGAAAATTGTATTTTTTCGTGCATGAAGCCATTAGGGTTCTAAAGTCGACGAGTTGAGGATGATGATGGCCGCATTTCTTTCAATCCATTGCCAAGCCAAGAAGATGACCCAAACCATCAACAATACTCACTCGTATACCATCAGTAGATGAATGAATGAATCAAAAAAAAAAAATAAAATAAATAATTGCTTCATTCGAAGTTATATTTTTTTTATAAAAAAATGCAGAGAAAAGGTTTTGTATTTTGCTGAAAAGTGATGAATTTGAAGGAGAGACACATTTCCAAGAAAAATATCTGTGTGATCAGAACACATATTTTTGGAATCTTTTGTGGCAACATCAGATTAAATCGAGATAATTCCGAAACAAACAAAAAAAAAAAAGAAATTTTTGAATTGTTATATTTAAGTTCTGTTTTTTTTTTTTTATTATTATTCAATTCAGTTTTATACGAATATGAAAGTTAATTTGGAGTTGAGTACTTTTTTGGTTTTGAACTTTAATTGGTGATCATTTTGTGTTTCTATAGAAATATTAAGTCATAACGCCTGATGTGAGACTTTTGGATGAGAATGATTTGATAATTCTCTGATCGGAATCATTATTCAGGATCAAAGTTTCAAATTACATAACACATTAAAATATAGCAGTTTAGTAAGAATCACAATATGTGTGTTAGACGAGTTTATATTAGCTCTTCAGCTCAAGACTTTGCCGTTTAACATTCCAAAATAGTCATACAAACAGTGCTATCTCTAGTATATTCAGAGTTTTTTGTATAGGAAAAAAGTAGGAAATAGTGTTGTAATAGTCGCTGCTTCAGAATATCACGCAGGGGATGGTTCTGGTAATAAAATCCCAACCCATAATACCAACAAAACTTTTTTTCGCGGGTACTGCTTCTTCCCACAAATTATCCAATATTACCTCTTATAATGAAAAAGTGACTCTAACTTTAGCCATTGTGATGTGGAAGAAAATTGTAGGTCCCCTCCATTCCTCCCGATGAGCAACAAGCACACATGAGGAATAAGTCACTATAGGAAGGGCAAGCTCCACGGGCTGTTGCGCAACCAAATTTATTAACAGTTGATCAGTTTGGTTAAAAAAAAAAAAATATAAATGCAGAAGTCTTTAAAGGAAAACAGATACGTTCAAGTTATTTTCTCAAAGACTCACAAGCTTTTGATTGAGCCTGTTATGATGAAAATAAAAAAAGGTATTTTTTGAAGGAGATGAATCAAGGATAAAAGCCCAGTCTCTTAAAAAGGCCCCTTAAAAAATCACTATTTTAAGTGACAAAAACCTGATCAACTTCTTGGAATTTAAAGCCTCTTCTATTTTGCTGAAAATTTGGCACAATAATGAAAGAAACTTCTAATATTCAATAGATTTTTTCAGAAATTCAGCTTTGCTTTTCACATAAAAACCCCTTACGAGGTCATGGAGTTTAACTTTCCATATCACATTTTAAAATCCTACCTTGAAAATTGACACTTCCGAGTTAAATAAGGAACGAAAAATTCGTAGATTGAAGAATTACACATGAATGGTATTCTGAAAGGAAGTGTTTTTGAATCTGAATCAGTTGTTTAGCCAATTTCTACAGACATAGACAACAGATAAGAAGTTCTGGATAATTGACTTTGTGACTATTTGCGGGGATATGTCAGTACATCATCATCTTTGATCTAGAACGAAATCAGCGAACTCCCAATTGAAACCAAGCCCAAGCTCCAAGGTGGAACATAAACATGTTGAACGAAGAGAGTTTCACTTTTGTTATGGAAGAAGGAAAAGCCGCTCTTCTGGAAGCAAGGGGATTTGCGGAAACTAAAGCAGAAGGCACGATGCAACTGATTTGGCTAGCATACGACACTTAGATGCTCAGAAAAAGAGGCCCAAACAGGAACAGAGATTTCGTGTACCGGTGAATTGAAGAAGATGTTTGCAACTAAGATGTAAAATCACAAGGGGACTGAGAAGATACACTGCATCAATAGAGGACTACCTAGCAGATTTCAGAATCAAGAGAGCCATCAATTCAAGGAAAAGACAGAAATAGGAGGATCTCCGCCAAGACGTCAATAGCGACCCGTGGGGACTAGGCTACAAGATTGTGATCCGGAAACTTGAAGTTTAGACAGCCAACCCTACTCTGAATGAAGAAAAGATTGCGCACATAGTGTACACGCTCTTCCCAACTCAAACAGTCCGGTCACCCGACACCATATTGGCCCAACGACAGAATATACTGCCGTTCAGTTTAGAAGAGTTGAGGTTAGCCGTGGAAACTTCACATAGCAAAAGAGCCCCGGGCCCTGATGAGATACCAACGGAAGTGCTGAAAGTGACCGTGCTGGCATGCCCAGAACTATTGTTCAACATGTTCAACAGCTGCTGGGAGGAAGAGGTCTTTCTCTAGAGCTGGAAGACGCATCGTTTGGTATTTATCAGCAAGTTAAAAAGGAGATCAAGACTCCCCATCCCCGTGTGCATGCTTGACACTGCAGGGAGCTCTTATAGAAGATGTTGAGACCACGATTCACCGCTGCAATTCAGGCGGCAGGAGATTTGTCCCAAATACAGCACGGCTTCAGGAAAGGCCACTCTACGAATCAGAGTCATATAGAAAAAAAAATAGTCAAGGTCACACAAATCTCCCAGTAGGGAAACTACTACTCAGGGAAGATCGTACTGCCAAGGATACCTATGCTATCAAGAAACATCAAACCAAGTAACAAAATTTCACTCTTGCAAATTTAAGCAATAACATTGACTTAGTAACTTAGTTCATCTCCCTCGAAGTATAAATATTAACACCACGAATGAGAATGACAGGTTACTGAATATCTGATAAAGAATAACACTAGAAAACAGTGGTTTCCACGGAAAGTACACGCTTTATAAAACCATTATATAGATTCAAATCACCCTTAATGGGGCGGAATGTTGGATAATAAGCTGAACAATCTGTACCAGTGCTTCTCAAACCTCTTCAGAAAGAAATAACTCTTGGAAGAATATTTGACCTTGTGTGCCAAGACCAAATTCAGCAGGAGAATATACAACTGTGAATCCCACGAGCTGTATATTAAGATATGAATGTAGTTGAAAAAGTCAAAACAGGTTGTCTAAAAACTCAAAAGAATGAATATTAATGCACAAAATATTCGGCTAGTGAAGATTATCGTTGCTCGTTCTCGTAAAAAGAATGACCTGTAGGTAGATTATAGCAAGTATTGGAGTATTTTTGCAGAAAATTGTAGGTCCCTTTTATTCTTAGTTGTAATTCTACACGAGCTGTCGCACCCCCCAATTTGTTTATTTTTGCTCGTTTTCGTGATGAATTTTTCTCCGAACTGAATTCAGATCTAGCTATTTTGGACCGAGGTTTGCACTTCGATGCTGATGATCATGTTTTCCACAGTCGCTGCAATGGTTTGCCTGTTATCGTCGGTGTTGCAGTTGGTCAGAAATGCAGCTGGTTGTTGATAAGGGATATTTTCGGTCCGCTAGTATGATTGTTATTGCAATTTCTTCCGATTAAAACGATACGCTTCGCTCTGGAAATATTGACTCTCATAGACTAATGTTGTCGGGGCTAGTTGCTAATGAAAAGAGTAGTGTGGATTTTCATTTCTAAAAAACAAGATTGTCAACATTTTCATTTTCTACAATGAATAAACCTACTAAATACTGTTTTCAAGCATTTCCTATATGAAGATTGTGTTTACATTCCTGTCAAATTGTAATATTGCCAGTAACCTATTAGTTATTTATCCTTTATAAAATTCCAATAAATTAATCCCTTTATGCATCTATTTTGCCATCCCTACCGCATTCAAATGTTCAGTGTAACATTTATGTCAATTTAGTTTTCATTAAGCTGCCATTCCCCAACATCTTTGTCTCTTAATTTGCTCATTCTTTACCTTCTTCATTTTGTGTGAATTAAATAAAAATAATAAAAAAATCATGATAAAATCCACCATATCATCATTATTATCCCACCAAAGTTCTTCTTTTAATAAATTTACTTTTTTATTTCCATCGATTTATATGATAAAAAAAAAAAATAAATAATATGATGCGCTGGTTGCTGCGCCACTCACCTGAATCGCTGCTCTTTGCCATTACTGATCCAACAATCGTACCTCGCTGAACATCTTCCTTAACGTAATAGTTATAGCGCGATTTCTCAAAAATTGGCGGCCTCTGTGTCGAATCAATTATGCTAATGTAAATCACAGCATCTTGTGAAGTTTTAATGCCACCTCCGTCCGTTGCAGAAATATTGAGAATGTGAAAAGGACGACTTCGTATGGACATGGATAGCTGAGTGGGGTGATCGACGAAAACCTCACCGGTCATTTTGTCTATGCGGAAGATATTCTCGTTGTTGCCAGCAACAATGCGATAGGTCACTTCACCATTACGTCCCGAGTCCGGATCGGTGGCAACGACAGAAACAACTGGCGTTCCGTCGGACATTGACCCTGTCAATGAGACATTATATTCCTTGGGATAGAATTCAGGACGATTGTCATTGACATCGATGAGTTGAATCTTCACCATGGCCGATGTGCTAAGACCACCTGCATTGACAAAGAAAAAAAAAACAAAGAATTTAGGTTTAGTTTGTCTATGGTAATTTTTGTGCACACATCAGGCAGTTAGGCAGCCCATATCAAGCCCAAACATACTCATCGTGATGAACTGACAGACGGACATTTAGACGGAAAGACAGGTGGGATGTGTGCTCAAATATACAATATGCACTTGTATACATACCTCGATCAGTTGCAATGACGGGAAACTCATAGGATGAACGCTTCTCATAGTCCAGGTCACTAGAAATGCATATCTCTCCGGATGCGGGGCGTACTTCAAACTCTGCCAGCTGCTTTATACCCTCACCTAGGGTATAATTAACCATTGCATTTACTCCACAATCTGGGTCACTTGCAGACACCTGTTAGATAAACGAAATAGAAAAACAGTTTTTTTTGCGTTAATTTATATTTTTTGTAGATTTTTTTTTTTTTTGAAAAATGGTTTGAAAAAGGAACCACATTCTCTGTTGGCTATGTGTCTTGTTATAATAGGTCGGGTCTAAAAGATCATAAATGCTAAAAAAACAACGTCCACCTCCTCCTGCCTATACTACCAACTATAGAGCAACCAACCAACCCATAGCTGCCAGGGCTGTCGTGTTTGAAAGTGAAATTTGGAGCAGAGTACTTTTAGGAAGGGGTTTCTGTTTGTAACCAGAGTAGTTCCCAGAGACTTCTACTGACAGAAAAAATAAGTCTTATAGGACAGTTTCATTTATACCGTATGGAGAGAAAAATAAAATATCATTTTTAACCATTGGGACCCATTAATACATCCTACAACCATTGGGATGCATTAATACGTCCCTCTTTGAATAAATACGGATGGGAGTGAATGACTAACAGTTATCAACTTCAAACTTAATCGTACGACTTCATCAGGAATTTTAAATGTTAGTTAAACAGGAGAAAAGATTTTGTTAAAATTTTGTCTTTCTGCTAGAATTCAATTTCCATGGAAAATGTTACTAAAAGTGTAGCGTTCATTTGCTACTTAAATCGACATCCCTGTCATAACCATGTGCTTATACGAGTTCGATCTCGAAAAAAAAAGTTGCAAATAATTTTGCGATCAATTAAAATTCCAAAAGGCGACTATATTATACGACTTGGGTGTATGATGTTTAGCCAGGGGGGCTTTACTTGAGTGCGCTTTGTGTGCTTGAAACTTCAACTTGAGTTCAAAAATTGCGTTGCGTTTGTTTGCATCTTATATGTAAATGCAAAACTATACATACAGCTCTGTCAGTGTTAAATGGTTTTAACACTTCTTTTCGTCGTCGTCCGCGTCGTCGAACTGGATGGATTTTTCATTTGAAAAGTTTAATTTCCATCCATCGACTCGACATCGACAACAACGGACATGGGGTATATTGGGTACCTCTACCCATGTATATGTATATTGATCTTTTTTGGTTAGGGTAGGGTAAATCGATTGAAGTGTTGCTCTGTGTGTTTATTATTACACTCGAAAGTTTATGTTTGTTTTGCAAATGAGATTGAAATTGAATGACAATGAATTATTTTATTTTATTTTTTTAACCAAAGTCATTTTAGGTGTTCTAAGGCGGTGTTGTTTTTTTTTTTATTTTAATAGTTTCAACTGCGATGGAAATTAATTTTCTTTGGTATTTTTAACAATTGTATATGAGTGTATTTTTTTTTTGTACATATTCTATATTATTTTGTTTGCAAGACGCCAATCGTCTTGGACGTTCATATATATTAACCTATGACTTAAGATTAGATTTGTCTAAATGAGCTGTTAAAGTTGTCGAATAAAAAAATTTATTGTCATTGATTTATTAAGATTAACACTTTTCTTATATGCGGTGGATGGAATTTCAAGGTATAACATTTTGAAGGTAATATGTATTTTATTGACAAAATTAAGTAATAAATTTAAATATTTATAGTTTTCTTACAGCTGGCACTTTTGTAAAGGAGGTTTGTGTAAATAATTTTGTAAAATATTGTTTTTCGTAATTTTTGGAAATTTTTATCAATTATTTTTGATTCAGAAAACTTAAAATTAAAATGAATGTTGGTTGCTTTTCTCGCATGAATTGCTTAGACACTTCTTTAAAATTATTATAGAAAAATGTGGTAGATCATTTTTCTTGATTTTAGGAACTGAACCTTCAAATTGAAGTGCTGGCGAACAAAATCGGAAATATTTATAGCAACGTTTGCTTATGTGTTTTTTTTAAATTTATTTGGTACTTTTAGTTTATATCGTGAACTTTACTTCCACTTTACTTTACTTATTTTTAATGAATATCTTGATATAATATGAATATCTTGATATAATCAGAGGGTTATTTTTTAACCAAATTTATGTTATTTTTTGTCTGCTATAGCCATTCCCCTTTCCCTTTCCCTTTGACTTAATATTTTATTTATTTATTTTTACAGATTTTTATCTTAAGCTTAGTAGGTACAGAACAAGGGTGGACTGGGAGTCAAAGGGCCTCTCAGGACTTTAACAAAAGGCGCACAAAATAGTGAAATGAGTAGAAAGAGTGAAAAAACGACGATAAAAAAACTTTGTCGTTGTGTAATTGAAGGCAAAAATAGTCTGCTCCGAAATTTTTATTATGTGTTCAAGTTAACAACAAATGTAACAAGATTTTTGAAAACATTAGGTAGGTCCTGTGCCTACGTTTTGTAACCTCGCATCGATAAAATCAGTGGAGAAACGATGAAATTTGAAACAAATCATGTATGAGTTTTGTTCCATTTTCCACCGTTTATCGACTAATTTTAAGAGTTACAGAACGTAGGCACTGTTTACTGTTATTATGCAACTTTTATAACTGATGTTTTCCTACCGAAATTTCGAAATAACTCACAGGCTTTTCTATTCTGTTTCTGCGGTCTCGAAATTTTGTGTGAAAGCTTTTCTTTAAATGAACTGAAAGTTCTTATACTTAATAAATAATAATTAACTTAATAATTATTAGTGTGGGGCCCCATCAGCTTAACTATAGTTTTCGATAAAATAATTTTGGGATCCAACAGCTTTACACTTATTGTGGGGTCATCTAATATGAGATGTGTGGGGTTTCTGATATTCCTTTTGGGCCAAAAAAGCTGCATTTTTACTGTAAGGGCCTTAGAAATCCAATTTTATAGGAAAGTTTTCTTTTAAACGAACAGAAAGTACTGCAGGAACTTTCATACACTTATTATTCTCCGAGGGGCCCACCCGGTTGCCCCACGGTGGCACAGACATCTGAAACAGACGATTATCAGTGAGCAAGTGGAAGTGGAAGTGAGAGGAAGGAAGCTTATTCAATTAAATAAAATTGCCGAGACCTTTGAGATCTATAATATATTGTTTGAACTATCAGTAAAAAAGTCACAAATGTCTTTAAACCGTCAGAAACATCAGTTTGTCAGACGAGCATCTTAAAAAGAATTTTTAGTATTTTCAGAAGATAAAGACATCTGTCAACTGCTAATAATGTCCTCACAGTCCATTGTATAAAGGTACACAATTTTGGCCGTTCATATATTTTGTTTTGGTATTCCGTTAGTCTTTATTTTATTTAATTCCGGTGTTTACGTTGATTTCTATCGCCGGAAAATTCATTAACGACAGATACAAATATTATCAGAATGTTAGACTTTTTTCATTAGTTTTTGTTTTTAAAATTTTGAAACCTTTGTTTAGGGTAAAAGTAACAAGTCAACGACAGATGAAACAAAATAAACACCAAAAATTTTTAAAAGAGGTGTCTCATCAAGCTACTGATAGGCATGCTAAATGGGAGTCGTTATGGCAGAAAGTGAAGGAATCTTCAATTACATTGAAATAACCGAAATAAATTTTTTGTCTTTAGGTCTGGTTTGAGTTACTACTATAATAAAAGATGTAATAACTTATTTGACCAATCACTACATTTTTCAACTAAGTCGATATAAAATTTTTACTCAATTATTTAATTGTACTATAGACCTAAGTAGTTATTTATTTTGTTAAGCTAGTCTTTAGCTACTTATGTGAATAAATTAATAAATTTAAAATTGACGCGAAATTTAAAGTTAACCACAAACTTTTATTCAACAAAAAAGAAGTCCAGGCCACAGGTAGAGGTACTTAAAGTACTTGAATGAGGTTGACGAAGCAATAGTCAGGCTTCTGTCGTTAAATCAAGTAAGTCTTTAATCTACCAGAATTTTTTTCGTTCTATTATTCATAGGGGAAAGTCAATGCAGTCGCCTCACTCACTGCACGATACCATTTGAAAATTAAAAATTTCCACCAACAGTTACTACAATTCCTTCATCTTCAAAAAGTACGAATATACCAACGCCAAATAGAAATCCATCATCGTGTACAGTTATACAACTTCGAAACATTAAAGAAGATGTAACTTGAATTACTGCCAACAAAATTCTTTGAGTCATATTTCTGAGCATCTCAAAGAATGTTCTAGATATCAAATAAAAATCTTAAACGTCCAAGAGGAGCAACTTAAGATGCATAAGTTTTTTTTTTATTTATCAACGTGACGATAGACATAATGTTGCATTTAGTAACCTAAGGGCCAGTTTCACAGTAAAGTAAGTGTCACTTAAGTTCCAGATATGGAAAACTAATGCCCATTTTCACAGTGTAAACTTATCGGAATAAGTGATACTTAAGTCTCCCATATTGGCCACTTAAGTTCCACTTACTCAGACCTTAAAACTACGTCTAAAGTCCATGAATGAGAAAATTAAGTGCCACTTATTTAGTTAAGTATGCACTGTTAAACTGGCCCTAAACCTTACTTAAATAAATATTTTCCAAAAAAAAAGAAACAATTTTGTTTAAATTGATTTTGAACAACTTGGATTGTCAAATATCAGCTGGTTTTGTGAATCATATTGTTGAATGTAAGAGCGAGATAAATAGTGGCGTTTTAGTTACGGAATACCAGATAAAATTGACAATAAAACGAAACGAATCCAAAAAACGACAATTGGGTGTAAACAAAATACCTTTCTGATGCTTTAAACCAGGTGTAGCCAAAAGCTAGTGGTGCAAGAAAAATGGATACAAAATGCATAAGCAAAAAATATTAGTAAAAATGAAGCCTTACAATTTAACATATACAAACTTTTGTTTATTTTATTTTGTTATCAGTCAAAGGGAGAAAATACAATTTATGGGCTCTCAAACAAAACCCTTTACAATGAATTTTAAAACACGCTCCAACCATTTTTATACAAAGATGTAGTAGCGAGAAAGCGTAACGCCTTCCTGTTGGCGAACACAGTTTCCTGAGGTATAAAATTAGCCAATTGCCATTTCTTAAAAGCAATGTTTTATCCTTCTCGTACAAAATGGTATTTTCAGCTATCGCCACCATCACTCCCTAAGAATATGCAATTTCGGGTTTTCTCGATTTTCCTACTTTGTCTGGTCGAAACTTCCAATTTTAGCCTCCGTAGTGTCTTTACCTGGTTCAATACGAATCCATGTATATGGAAATCAGATAATGTTCAGCCTAGTTAGTATCTAGATACAAAACCAATTAATTTCAATATATTTAGGATTTGAATTTGACACTGAATTACATACATTTTCTCAGGTCTATATTTTTTTAAGGCATATAGGTTCATTCTTGTTCTCTTCGAAGTATTTAACATTGCCGATAGGCTTATTTTTACAAAGAATTATTTTAATTTTACAGGTATAAATTTTATTGCAAAAGATATGTTTAGTCTCTTTTGTTTATTTTCGTAACATGTTGACATTGTTGAATTTACAATGTGCCACGTTAATTTATTCTAGTTCGAGTGAAATTGTTGTAAGACTTACTGAATTCATTGAAAATTGAAGAATTTAAACAGATGAGTATGAATTGTCATTTTAACAGTAAATAAAATTAATTTTTATAGGTTGTCATGCTAGTTTAACAGAATTACTAACACAAAGTTGAAATCTTCTATCTTGTACAGGCAGACGGCAATGCCATTGCCCATTTATTTTATTGTATTTCTTTATGTTGATAATAATTAAAAAAATTATAAAATCTAATCTAATCTAAAAAAAAAAAAATCTTCTATCTTGTAAAACATAAACAAACAACCTAAAAACTTGTTAATTTCTTATTTAATTTACACGATAATTTATCTGGATGTTAATTTAATTTGATGAAATGAAATAAATAAATATCGATTGTTTTCAGAGGGATAGCCTTTCCTAGAGAAATTTGAATTATTTTCTTTTACCATGGTTTGAAGGAGGAGATATTATTGTATTGTGACAAATTTTGTCTACAAAAACTTAATCTTTTTTCAAAGTATCTATGTATAAGAAAAAATTTTTTTTTTATTTTTCTTGTTCTTGGTAATGACTCTTAGGCTGATGGCTTTATTGTTAATGATTTTCATATATTATTTCTATTTACTGTAATTTAACATTGCATTAAATATGTATTTTAAGGGCTTGTTTCACAATGTCTGAGTTCTGATTAGTTACTCGTCATATAAATATTGGCACAGGGTCATAAGTTCAAAAAACCAACAAATGATATTTTTGCATTTATAACCTATTCAAATCGTCAAAAAATAATTGTAAGTTTTTCTTCTGTGGACTTATGACCCTGTGCCAGTATTTATGTGTCAAGTAGGTAAGTGTCAAGCATTGTGAAACAGATCCTTAATAAATAAAGTAAATAAATTTATTTTCTTTAAATTTTGTTCAAATTTTACCAATAGAAAATTTTAAGCTTCATTTCATTACACTTAATTTTTCAAAAAGTCCCTTTTTTCATTTTGTATGTTTAGTGTTTCAAAATGCATTAATTCATAAAATGTTTTAATTGTCACTTAGAAGTTATTTCAATGTTCAAGACAGTTTAAATTTTATTAATAAAAAATACTTAATCATCTTTTAATTCACAAATCAACTGGAACGATGATTAAAATATTAAAGATAATTCATGTTTTATTTGAGTTTATTAATAAGGGTGTTTATGTGAAAATAGAAATACCGCATTCACTATAAATCGCAAGCATTTAATGAAGCTTTATATATAACATTATAACATACGCATTTATTTGCCTCGGGTCAAGGTTTCTCACTTAACATTTTTATCGACTTATCAACCCAACGACCGACGCAGGTCGATACAGGAAGTAATTTATACCAAACACGAATTCTCACTGAATGTGGCTATCATCATAAAGAGTAACAAATTGTATAAAATATAAAAGAAACCGCGCGAATCTAATAAAACTACTTCTTTATCATTTGATTTTGAAATTACAAAAAAAGGCAACAACAACAACAACAACAACAACAAAAATAACAAAAAGTAATCACCTTCTCATTTAACAATGACATTAAATAAAAAATCAAAGAAAAATAAAATAAAAAAAAAAAACAGAACTTGTTGCGCGTGCATTTATAACATTACCCATAACCAATTCAACCAAATGCCATAAGGGCATGTAAAAATCAACCATTTAATGCTTAATAGCATTGGCCAAGTCTCTCAAAAAATAAAAAAAAAAATAAATAAATATAAATAAATAAATACAAGACTCAAAGGCAATCAGAGGCAATTATTGCGGCAGTGCTACCAAGCAAATTGAACAACAATGCTGTATGCCGCAAATACCATCATCCCGACCAGACGGACGGACGGACGGATATGATGCCCTCTTATATGTATGTTCGGCTCTACAGCTATATGGACTTCAAAAAAATGAAGTTGTCAAAATTATAATTTGGTCGAAAGGCCTTACACAAACTGAAAAGTGGGTTCATGAACACCGCACAGCTTCTGAAGTCCATCCCCGTACATTTTCGGTTCGAGCCAAATCCAAACACATATACCTAAGTATACCATCGCTTCGTCCGTCCGTCCATCCTAATGTGCGAATAATTTCTCATTCTTTATTCTTTTGCACAGGCTTACCTCGCCGCCACCATTTCACCACCAAGCTGGAGCATGTGCAGATGAGGTTGAGGACCATCCATCGCTATATCGCCAGTGCCAGTGATGGTAATTTGCATCTCTGACCGCTAAGATGAACTTAACACCTGACCATATTGACTACCCAGTATGGGGTTCTCGTGTCGTTCGAATTGTTCCATCGCCATCGCGATTGGATTGAAAATTTGTTGAGCAAGCGTTTGAGTAATATTTTTGACTTTTATTATGCAATTGACCACCCACACAAGAATTGATTTGATTTGGGTGCAACAACGGTATTGCGGGATCTTAAATTCCGATCGTGCTCATATCGTAGTGTATAGTCCATATAAATTGCAATTTAAAGAGAAACAAAAAATAAAAACAAAAAAAAGAACTCGATCTGCATTTAAGGACGATCAACGCGAAGGTACTTACTTCTCTCTTTCTTCCTTAATCCAATTAAAATAAATCACTTCTGTCCTGTTTTGAAGTTTGAGAGAGAACATTTGGGACCAAAAAAAAAAAACTAAACTAAAAAAAGATGTGAAGGATCCCCAAAAGCGGGTATATGCGCTCATTTTTATCCGCTTATAGCCTGGAATGTAATTTACTGTTTGAATTTTTGAACGTCGTCATCGTCGTTGTTGTTGCGCGCTTCAAGCGCATTCGGTTTATGGTGTGCCACATCAGCTACATCAATGCACCTCATCATATAACATATTCGTACATATACTCTCTATCTCTTTCTATACACTCTACAAATTTTAGCTAGAGGGCCTTCACATTATACAACGGGTGCCCCATCATTCAAAATTTCGGGGATTAATTTGTGGTCGTTAAGGATGGGTTTATGGGTGAATAAGAGGGCAATAAAAAATGCACGCATATACATATTATATTCATATACATATATTTCTACATACAACATTTATGATGATGACGAGAGAAAAGATGAATTGACAGGGCAGGGATTTTGTTCCAGTTAAGTGCTCGTGTCGGAGCTTTAAGAAAAATCCTCAAAAAAAAAAATAAAACACCAAAAAAAAAAAGATCAACAAATTTTAAGTCAAAAGCATCTCTGTATGTCGTTAAGGAAACGACTACTTTTTTTGAGAACTCAATTTGCTCAAAAAGACGACTCAAATGACAAGCAAACTTATGTTAATTTCAGGTTTCCACCAGAGGTGAAGTGTTTTTGGGAGTTTTTTAATTTTTTTTTTTTTAATTTTTGAAACGATTAGCGTGTAATATTTTACACTTCTTTGAAGGGATACTTTAGTTTGGCAAATACTCGTGTGTATAAGTATGAAATGTTTCAATAATAATCTTAAGCGTGTAAAAGTGGTTTAATTTTTTGGAACTTTTCATTAGTTGATTGAAAAAAGACGGTTTTCAGCTTAAAGCACAACGTAAAGTTCAAAATAATTATATGTACTTGCATTTGTAACTCAAATTGTAATCTAAGTTAAGAGCTTGCTGAAGAAATTGAGCACAACAAATTTGTAATTGCTTTATAGGGCAAGGATTGATTTCGAGGTTTTAATCAAAGTTAACACACTACGACGATGGAGAGCTCCGAAAAAGTGAGTTTCATCATACCGTCCGTCGGTCTGCGCATCTATTTGTCTGTGCGTCCTGAATTTATGGGTTTTTCTTCAAATTTGGTACAGAGTATTTTTAAATAATTTTCTAGGCGGAAAATTCGACTTTTTGTGTTAGATTATCTAGAACGTGTGGTTTCAATACTTTTTTTTTAAATTTTATTTTATCAAAAATATCTCCAAAAATTACGATTAAATTTCTTGCATGTGATTCCTGACAAAAATGAAAATAAAATTCCATCTCAGGTATTTCCCAAACAATATTTTTAAATTCACAAAAATAGAGTTTCTTGCATTGATTATACGAAGAGCCAGCTTTGTGTGGTTAGGAGAAATAGAAATTATCTTTGCTTGCAAAAAATGCTGAAGTACCACAGGATTACATTCTCAGGCTCATACTTTTTTCAAGTTATTTGAAAGAGCTTCTATAATATAACAATACATAAAATACTTGGCTGCAAAAATGTTTGGTGTTTCCTATTTTTAGAATTATCATTAAATATGATAAATATATTGCGTGGTTCCATTTTGAAATTATGTATATAAACAAAAATTTTGAAATGACTTAATAGTGGGATGTTAAACATAATTAATTTTATTAAAGTAATTTCATAAAATTATAAACTTCCGAAAATTAACTTGTGGCATTGTGAGATGAAATTATTTTGACGCTTATGGTGTTGGTTTTGTTAATGTTCTCAAAATAGTTTGATATTTAAAAAAAAAAAATATTTCAAGAGAAACCCCAAATAATTTAGAAACTATGGAAACAAAACCATATTAATTGAAACCAAGTCCCTAAGCCATAAGCCACGAAGGAACTTTTTCCCATTTTAGTGGCACGTAAGTCTCAAATCTATTTCGGGTTGAGTCTCTTATAATTAAATTTCGAAATGTTTTGTTTACATAATTCATTTGTAAAGCGGCCATCCAAACACTTTTGTCCAAGAAAACTGTTCGAGAAATTTTGGAATTTCCAAATTTAGAGTTTTCCAGTTGGTGGGCCATTTTTTCCGGACTTTTTATCTCGTGCGTTTAGGGCAACAGTCCCACCACAAAAGTGGACTCATGCCCCACTCAAATGGGATAAAAGTTTCTGGGGACTTTGGACCCGGGGACTTCAGTCCCATGTACACTACCAGGCAACTCGCAGGCCAATACTTATATTGCTACTAATCGAAATAATTCTTACCAATCGCTGCTTAACTTAGAGCTAAGAAGGTAATTGCCCTCTCATGAGCAATCAAAGTGCCTTTAAAATAAGATGTTGATGATCCCGACCCCTCTATATGGTGAAGTGGCATGAGCCTTTTCCGATGATGAATCAGGTGGTATGAGGTTATTCTGAGAAAAAGAATCTCCGGGTGATTTTTGGTTACGTTTCTATAAACGGAGAGTGAAGCAGAAGATATGACAACGAACTCTATACAGGTTGAACAGCGACACCGATGAAGCCAAAAAGCCAAAGACGGGTGTTTTGGTTGTTTAGAGCGAATAGACACCTGCAAAGCTTCGGCCCAAATAACTTTTGAATCCAACCCAAAGGACGGCTCAGTAGAGAAAGACTTCGCCACAGGTGGAGTACGCAAGTAGGTAGATGAGAACCTCAACTAACTTGGCGTGTGAAACTGGAAAAATCTTGGTAGATATTGAATTGCCCTGAAGAAGTTTGTTGGTAAAGGATTAAGTCCACTCGAATTGTAGCGCTATCTTAAGTGAGTAAATCACATCGCTAAATCAGTAAATTAAACGCTCATTTTTTCACAGCGGTAGGTACTAAAAAGTTAATACGTCGTTCGTCAAAAAACTGATCTCATACTATTTTCACGCTTTTTTAGAATTTCAAATATTATTTTGATAATTTATTTCCTTTTTAATTAACCTTTTGATAGTTGTGGTGACGTTTCGGGTGTGTTTTAGGCCGGAGCTATTTCCAAAATTTTGAAAAATCAAACTTACAGCCCCCGCAAAAAATAAATATGGTCTTAAAACTTATTTTAAAATTAAAAAAAATTTCTATTTCCACCGCTAAGGGGTCGCGCAACTAGAATTAAAACTTAAGATTTCTTGATTTGTTTGTGTTTTTAATTTTTCTTTCTGTTTCCGCAGCTTTTGTGTCTATATGCACAAATTTACTGTCGAATTTTTGCTACAAAACACTTCGTTATAACGTTTTTGTTTAAATTCATTAGGACATTAATGGTCTTATTTATAAACGTTGTCTAACTTTAGACTGTCCAACTTTGGAAAATGTGTTCAAAAACCTTGTTTATTTTTGTCTTTTAGCTGCCTAACTTAAACACAAGACTAAATTGTCTTAACCGTAAATAATGTGATATTTATTTTTATTAAATAAAGCATATTTCCACCAATTTGAGTTAGACTGTGTCTAAGTGGACAAAAATCTAATAAATACGACTGTAGGTATTTATAAACTTTTAACTGTCAATACGCGGGGAAATTTAATTTCTCGTAATTTAATTTTTTTTTTAATTTTTTTTATTTTGCCCGTCTAAAACAGTTTTTTTTATGTAAATGCATCAATTTGAAGTTGACCGTCCATAAATTCAAATTGTGATATTGTCAACCAAAACGAAATTAACAAATCAAATTTGTTGACAAGTTTACGAAGCCACAGCTAATCTGTAGAAAGAGCAGTCAAATTGGACTTCAAAAACACTTGGCGGATTAAGCAACAGAGACGGATTGATCAAAAAATAAATCAATTTCGGGTAAAAGAAAAAAAATTGAAACCAACAAAATTATTTAAAATAAATTTTTGAAATTAGAAAAACAAAATAAAAAAATGTTAGATGGGGAACTTCAATGTGTTATACTTTTTTAATATTCTTGCTCTTTATTTGGGTTTTTCACTTATTTTTTTTTACTTTAAATGGCAATTAGGAAACATTAGATTCTTAAACGAATTAAAAATAACAATCTTCAAAGCCTCTGCAATTGGGAAACAATCTGTGTGATTGAGTAATTTTTTTTTTCAATTTTAAATGCTAATGCGCGTCTGTAGCTGTCATTTAAAAAAATAATGTTGATACTTTTCATATTTTTCCTAATTACTGTAATTTAACATTGAATTAAATATTTTCAATAAATAAAAAAAAAATAAATAAATAATAAAAAAATCTTAAAAATAATTTTAGGACCCAACGTAACTTATTATTTTTTTCCATGGAACCACGCTCCGCTATATTTTATACCCTATTTCTGACAACTGAACCAACTAATAAAATCTAGAATCCGCAAAATATTAAAAATAAAAAATTCAACTTTGTAATAATTAAAAATGCATTTTTTTAATTTTTAAACTTTTCTGCCGAGAGACTGAGACTATCAGTAAAATGACAGTACACAAAATACGATTTCGTTTCGGATGCTTTAAAGCTACATAGTATTGTTTTGGTATACCAATACGAAATAGAGAAGAGATTGAGAAACTTTTGTCGTCTTGTGGCCGGTTCTCCAAATTTACTAGCCATTTATATAAGACAAAAATAGCAAAGAAGTGAGCAATCCCCGTTGGAAAAGTAAATGGAATCACTTTATTTTGTTTTGTACACCAAGTGACCAAATAAAAAACCAAACAGAAACCAAATTCACCAACAAAAGGTTGAATACACTTCTTTAGTGAATTTATTTATTTTACCACAATAGTTAAATAAGTGCATTATTTAATTTCTTTGCGAAAACAAAATCTTAAAAAAAACGCAAAGCCCATTAGCAGGGCTTACTTTTCGCAAGGATAATATTTATTCTATAAAACGCAGCATCATATCAAAATGGAACTCATTCCATTTGCATTACCTAATAATTGCAACACAATATTTTCAGAATTCAATTTTTCAAAAATTATGTTTAAATGAAAAAATGATTGCATATATCCTAGAGAGACGAGGTATTATTTCTGACAGTTTTTCATAATTATTATTTAAACTCTATGATGAGTTGTTGAGTATAGCAGTTAAATACAGATCAAACAATCACGATATAAAATATAATTTTCTGCGAAAGACCGGCCGGCCAGCAGTGACATTATAACAACATTGCCATTTGTAATCAATTTTTCATCCATCCAAAGTGGTTGCCATTTATTTTTTGTTTTTTTTTTTTGTACAACTCTAACAGAAAAATAAATGAAAAATACATTCTTCATCTTTATAACCAATGTTATTTTTTTTTTAATGATTTTTGATGAATACGAGTATGTAGTAAATGCAATTTTGTAATTCTTCATCACTCTTGCTTGAACTAAACAACTCAGTCGCGTGTACAAAAATTCATTTTTTTTCGTTCATACATATCTATATAAAAACGCAGTAATTTTCATATGCTTATTAAATTTACTTGTTTTTTTTTTCGTAGCATCTTTGGCTGTTGCTAGCTTCTCCCTCCATTCGATTTGCTTCCACATGTTTTAATTTTTTTTGTATTACCCATCTCTTCATCATCTTCATCGCCTACTTCAATTTCTTTGAGCAATTTACAAAATAAAAAAAAGCGAGCAAGAAAAACAAGGTTTACTGACTTGTTCCAGATGTACAAAATTATTCCATCATATAATTTAAAATAGAATTAAAAACAATAATATAAAAGCAGAAAATGAAGCTTCGTCGTCAGTGGTTGTTGAAGAAAATTTCCTCTGTTCACTAAGAGCTTTTATGCCACACTCTCTCTCTCTCTCTACAGACAACAATGTGAGCCTTTTAAGTGGTTTAGTATAGTGCACTTGCATCAGAGATACAATTTACAGCTGAATCACTTTGTAATTATTTTGGAATTTCTTTTGCTTCATCAGAGAAATACATCAAATCAACAACAACAACAACAAAAATCGATCTTTCTATTATTATATTTTATCGAAGATTTTTCTTTCATTTTATTTTCGTTGTTTTTTTGTTTTCTTTCAATTCAATCTTTTTCTTTACCACCATAAGGATTAGCTGCAAAAATTAAAAAGTCGAGTCATCTTTGTTCCTTGAATCTGAATTCAATCCAAAACCCGATATTAAAAAAAAAAATACATCTTCCTCTTCTTCATCATCCATCCATATTATAATGATGCATTGGTTGATGGATGAAGAAGAGGTGTTAATGATGTTTCAAGTGTTGTTATCGAAAGTGTTTTTTTGATAAGAGGATTTCCTTTGAAATAAATAAATAACAACAAAATAAAAGAAAAAAAAAATAAACTTGTGAACTTAACACTGACACCTATCGGAAATCGTTTTGCAACAAATTACAGCAGGATGTTTTTTTTTTTTCATCGTGTTCAATCTTCTCGTCACCTTGTTTTTTTTTTTGCAATTGGTCTTTATTTCAAGAAGTTGATCGCATTATGGAAATAAGAAGGGGACGCATTTAAATCGTATACATATAATATTTTTTTTTATTTTGAAATTTCAAAAGACATCTTCAAATGGTAATAAATCTTTTTATCTGCATCTGGCAGTGAAGGGTTCACGATGAGAGTTTATTTTATTTTTATTTTATTTTTTTTCACTTGGATAATTGTGTGGTGTTTTTTCATCAGGATGATTCATATGGCTTTTTTCATAAAATTTTTTTTTTTATTATTTTTCATTTCACAAAATTATTATTTGATGTTTTGACCCATTTGACCTCGCCAAGAAATTAAATAATTAAAAATACCTTAAATATATTTAATTTAAGTACTTGAATACTTAAATTCAAAAAGGGATGTGCACTAAAGAGGGCATTCTTTTACATGAGTACTAAAATTTCTCTGACCTCCTAGTAACATTCGGTCTTTTGAGTTTCATACAATGCAAGTAAAACTTATATGCAAAATGTTACCCAAAAACCTCCCTCCACCTGGGAAATAGTTTTGTGATGGAGTGTTATGTGAAAACATGTTTTGTACTATCATTTTGGTGTACATTTTACAATTTAATGATTGTCTTAAATCTTGTAAAACTTTATGAAAGAATTTTTGATACTTAAACAAAAGAGTTGACACTCGAACCTTTTTTTTTACAAATTGTAAACAAAAATTTGTTTGAATTATTTATTAAAAAAAAAAAATGAATTAAATTGAGATATGCTTTGAGCTTAAATAAAAGAATTAATAAAAAACTCAACGAAAGAATTTTTGTAGTTTTATTTTCAACGAAAGTGACGATTTGTGTTAGTTTGATCAGTTCAAATGGTCGAAATGTTAATGTACTTTTTAAGTGGATTGAATTATGTTATCACGATTTAAATGAATTATTTTATTGCAACTATATATTGAGGCAGTATATGATAAGGTGTAGGATTAGAATAATCTCATTAAGATTTAAAACAAAGAACGGGAACAAATTTGGAGAATGCCATCTGGTTAATTCAAATTCAAGAAATTAATTGGATTACCTGATTTGTTTGACTTTAATAATATAACTTTTTGTTTTTTGAAATAATTTATCTATGCAATAAAAAAAAAACAAAATCTTTTTTTTTTTAATTTTTTTCCCATACTTTTCAAACTTATTTTTGTTTAATAAATAAATAAATAAATTTTTTAATACTGCTTGAAGAGAATAAGGACCTATGCACTGACAATCTTATCTATTTCTGTGTTGTTATTCAACTGGTAGCGACTTACAATTTTCTGATTACTCCGAACATCTAAAATGAAAGGGCATTTCATCAAGACAACAGATTCTTTTAGAAGAATTTCCACTTCCTCGCCACTTCTAATATTTCTAATTAAGATCCCAAACTTCCGGCGTGGCTTGAAGTGATAGCCCAATGCATTCATTAACCATTGCTCAAAATAGTTAAAGAAAAAAAAAAAAACAAAGTGGAATAAGAATGCATTTGGTATTCAAACAAAAGAGTTGAGGTTAGAACCTTTTTTATAAATCATTTGTTTGCTCTGTGTGATGTTTTTTTTTTTTGGAATTTGTGTTTACATTTTAAAACACTGTGACTTGAATTATTTGCAGAGACATTATGATTCTGATGCGAATTGTAGTTAAATAAAAATAAAGCCTTTGGTTATTCATGTTTTGTGGCCATAAATATCAAAATTCTGTCTGTTTGATCAATTCCTTTTTTTATGATTAATCTTGGTCCTGATGTTAAACTATCTGCTTGTACGGATTTTAACCAATTTCAGTTCTCAGTAAAATTGCTTCTAAGGTCATAAAACAGAGATATTCTGATTCAAACGCCCTTGAAACAAATCCCAAAAACCTTATAGTCTCCTAATCGTTTTTTTTTATAAAGTATAATACACACCAATACCTTTTTTATTCAATCTCTCAATAAAATCTTCCTGTAATTAATCAAAAAATACTGTACTGCATCTCCTCACCACATCATTTATGACATACATTCAAAGGAAAAAATATAATATGACATCTCGACCACCACCATCAATATATGTATGGGCACGAGTGAGAGTCAAAACGTGGTCCCCTATGGTAAAGAGAATTAACTAAAACTTCACCTCGTTTCAATAATATTATCTTATCGTAATTTTAAGTAGAATAAGTGGATTTCACAACCCATCAACAAAATAATCCATATTCAAGCCACAACACACTACATAAGTTTCCAAACACACTCAACAAATAATACGAGCATATTAAAAAAAAAAATAAAAAAACAAAATAAACCGCCTTCTACAAAATAGCTTCCATTAACAATCATCATCACTCAATACATTGCCGAGAAGAATCTATCTTCACTTTTTTTTATAGTATACGCAACAACATCCAGCAGTAATAAACATTCGCAGGAACAAAAAAAAACAAGAAAACTTCAAAAACCGATAGAAACACAAAACAAGGAAGAACCCAATAAAGAAGTATAGATATCCCGGGTTGAGCGCAAATATACCCACAGTTGCAACTGCTCCTTCTTCCCAAAACAGGAACTCCAACTCTAACTTTATGCCACAACCAAGAAGATGAAGAAGAACTCTCTTTAAAAAAAAAAAAAAAAAAAAAAAAAAAAAACCAGAAAAGATACATTTCATATGCAGCGCGTTTTAAAGGCAGTTAAATGAGAGATAAAAATTTTTCGCAATAAAATACATCATCGTGCATGTATCTTAATGATTTATTGTCTTCGGTTAACATTATAGGTACAAAGGAAAAGGAAGGAAAAATAAAAAAAAAATAAAAAAATAAGAATTCAAGAGGAACGGCCATCAACACTGGCTGAATATATACAATTCGCAGGAGGCCAACAATAACAGGAACAGGGTGGTGGGGCGCAGCAGCAGTGGTTCAAAAATAATAAACGGACATCAGCACAGCAGTACAAATGTATAGTATAGTGAGTTGAGGGTAAAAGACATCAACTAACAAATACACACATATACACACTCACTCGTTGGAATACACTTTGGTGGCACAGACAAACTTGCTTTGGGAGTTCATTTTGTTGGCAAACCACACGGTTAAGAGATGTTAGACTTGGCCATCATCATCTCATCCTCTAGATACTACCACATTCTTCATCTCAGTTGATTTGCATCCCTTTTGAGTTGAAACGAATGCGCGCGTTCATGATTTTTTTTTGTTGTTGCTCCTCTTTTATTTTGTTTAGTAAATTTCTTGTTTTTCTCGAAATGGGAGAATTTTTCATCACCCCCTTTTTGCATAGTCCACAGCAAAACCATTTATGGCCATTAGAAGACGCATGTATCATCATAGAATCTTACTCATTACAAGGTGTTCCAGTTGGATGCTATATATAAATAGGAAAGAGATTTTATTTTCAGCGAGCAAAAAGAAATGGTTCCCGATGCATTTTCTTCAAAACTAATTTCGCAAAACCTTTTTATGCAATATTAAACAAAATTACTTTTTTTTTTCAGTTCATAACGTCTTCATTTCGCAATGACATTTTCCAAATTTTATTAATATAATTACTCTATAGATTATAAAGCAAAATAAACTGCAAAATGACTCTTCACAATCTTTCATTTCGCAAATTTTCATAATTTTATATTAAAAAAAATTATTGTTAAGTAAGCTCCTGTAATCAATTTATTAGCTAACATCAATGCAAAGCTTTTATTTAAACACTCAAATATAAGAAATTTTCTAAACAAATCTTAAACATAAACAAAAATAAATGGTAAAAGAAAAATTTAAGAGAACTTAGAGAACAACTTCGCATACTTTGCGAAATGATAAATTTGCAGGTTAACTGTTGCAGAGAAAATTTTTTTAAAACAAAAGTTTGTGGTTTCTTAAGTAAGAAAAGGCTTTGCGAAAAAAAACACATAGACACCATGCATGCTATGCGAAACGATAAATTGTCAAGTTTAATGTTGTAAAGCAAATTATTTCTAAACAAACAATTAATTACTTTAGTAAAAGAAGTAAAAACTCCACAAAAAAGGGATTGCAAAAAAAAATCGATGAAAGCCTTAAACACATAACTGTATACTAATCATTTCGCATGTTTACTAATTATTTCGCCTGTTTGTTGCAAAGAAAATTCTCTTAAAACAAACAATTGTGGCTCCTTTAGTTTGGGAATAATAAGTCCGAGAATGAGGTTTTGAAAAAAAAACGATATTATCATTAAATTTTCTACACATTAACCATTTCGCACAATTTGCGAAATTACTATAAATTTTCAAGTTCTACATTGCAAATCAGTAAAAAAATTTTAGTTTCTTTAGTCCACCAAAAAGGCTTTGCCAATAAAGCGATCTTATTCTTTAATTTGCATGTTCTAACTATTTCGCATATTTTGCGAAACGATAAATGGTGAAGTTTAGTGTTGAAAAACAAACAAATATGGTTCCTTTAGTAAGAAAATAATTCCGAGAAAATGGAATTGCGAAAAAAGCGATGTTTACCTTTTAATTTGTATACACTAACTATATATTTCGCATATTTTGCGAAACGACAAATTGTAAAGTTTATTGTTGCAAAATAAAATCTTCTTAAATAACAAAAATTTTAAGATCCTTTAGTTCGAGAATTATAAGTCAACGAAAAAAGCTTTGCGAAAAAAAAAACACATTTACACTGCCTATTTTGCATGCTTTGCGAAACGATAAATTGTCAAGTTTAAGTTTTAGCAAACAATAAGATCCTTTAGTAAAAGAAGTGGCAAGTCGACGAAAAAGGTTTTGCGTAAAATAACTGATTTCAATCTCAAATTTGTACACATTATTCATTTCGCATACTTTGCGAAAAGATTTATTTCCACGTTTAATGTTGCAAAGTAAATTTTTTCAAGCAGAAAAAGCTTGTGGTTCTGTTATACTTCATAGATTTAATTAATCAAGCTTTAAATAATAGAAAAAAAAACTAATAACATTCGACAGCAAAATAGCACGCGGCAGCGTTGCCAAATTGCCAACTGAGGTAAACTGTAGAAATTATTTTAGTTCAAGCAATATCAGACATTTTTAAAGGGTTCCTTTTAAGAAACATCAGGTCGTTGGGTTGAGGAAAATCAAAACATTCTTGATCATAAGAAAGAACAAACAAACACCCTGTTTGCATCTATTGGTTAAATCAAACTTATAACACACAAGAATATAGTGAAAAGCTTGAAAGATGCATTGTGTAGTGTGGTAATGTGTGAACTGCGTTTTGTTAAAGGTCTATTATTTCCATGTTCAATGTCTATCCGTATCCAATCCACTAGACACCACCACGATCCCAAGGATCTTCTTGTTTTTTTTTTGTTTATTATTATTTTACTGAACGATTACACTTTTTATGCTATGCAGAGTGAGAGAGAGTTTATTTTTTGATTGTTGCATTGCAAATGCATGCCCTTTCGGTGGGGTTCTTGTTGGTTTGGTATGAACAAAAAAAAAAGAAGTAGATGGATGTGCATTGCATTGCACATTGCACTCTGTTGGTACGCAGGCGCGCACAATGTTTTGAATGATTTATCAATAAAAATTTTCCAGATTATGTAAATATGCAATATCTGTAAAAGGGTATCACTGTTTGTTTGCAGGATATATATAGAGAAAAAGACTTGCTATCAATTTTCCTGGATTTTTTTTGTTTTATTTTGATTCTTTTATTTTTTTTCCATCTCTTTTGTGTATAAGCATCACTGTGTGTGTGTGAAGTTTATTATGTTGAGGATTTGCTTTTATGTTCGGATTTTGTTGATTGGTTAGTGGGAGCCTTTCTGCTGGAGCTTAATGGTAATTTTCTACAATTTTTACCTTTGATGGTTATTTAATTCAAAGAGAATACCATGAAAAGCGAGATGCCTTTACTCTAATCAGCAGGTGTAACTGACGAGTAGTTATTGGTCTTGTGGTATAAAGGGACTATAAGAATCGTGAGTAAAATGGTTTTCTAGTTAATGTACGTACTTTAACTTGAGGGTAATTTTAATGTTAAGAACTTTAATCTCCAGGTCTATGCGCAGATTGACGAGTGTATCATTTTAATCCTAGACCATGACCCTTTTAATCATATAGAATGAGTATTTCTTAAACCTTTTTAACTACATTATGCACTTTCCACCATGGTAGTTGAATTAAACCTGAATTCTTTGTTCATTTTTTATGTAATTCTTGAAAATTCTACAACAACATCACTAATAAAAACAACTTAATGGCCTTCTAATACACATTTTGTGTCAAATTGAAGTTCGGACCTCAGCTCTTTTGTTTTAAAGTTCATTCGTTTGCCTTTTTTTCGTTTCATACACACATTGTTTGTCTAATAATTTTCATTTTGCATTCTCGTACATAAATTAAAACAAAAATACAACCACAAAATGTCAACTTCCATACGGGCACATACGGGACTAAAAAAAAAATTTAAAATAAAAAAAAAATTGAAACCTTAACCAATGTACCTCAATTTCATATAATACAAGCGAGTGCATGAAAAATATAACCGTAAACCTCATTGGATAATGTGCAAAAGGATGCAAATAAATACAAAAAAAAAATACTAAATTCATTACCCACTCGTTGTTCATAAATCAAATATCAATCCAGATAATATTTTTAGAATTTATAGAGTAACGATAGCTAACGTCTACGCAAGTTTATATTCATCCAAACTTAACATAGCCCGACTCTTCGCGACAGGGGATGTATAACAAAAAAAAAAAAAAAAAAACATAAATTCAAAGAGTCATTGCTGTAAAAATAAAATTAAAAGAAAACTCAACTTTTTTTCTTTTTTCTAATTGAAAATTGTATTTTTTTTTTTTTTTATTTTTGACTTAGAAATAACTCATTTAAAATTGTTCAATCTGCCTGTGGTTTTTTGCTTAAAGCTTCCTTTTTTTTTGTATTTATTTCCAATTGAATGAAGAAGTCAAGACTTCCTCTTCAATTTGTAGTTTTTTGCGCGCGCGCTCGCGCACTCGCGATCGCTCACACACAAGCTGATGTAGATTTTCTTATATGCAATAAATTCTTTGCGCGAATTGATAAGATGTCAAAATAAATCAAACCACTGACTAATCAAAAGGAAAGGTGTGAAATGAGAATGATTTTTTTTTGTGGTCAGTGTATGAGATCGAGCCCTTTAGTTTATAGTTGGGGAGGTAGAGTTGAATTTTGAGTTGTGATATAGACAAAAAAAAAAAATGAAAATTCTACAAACATCAGTGGCAGAAACTGGCCGAGATTTTAAACCCTTTTTTTTTGGTCAATTACTCGACTACAGTTATACGGAAAAGAATTTTTTTTTTAAATTTGCCATACAGAGATTTCTGTTTTTCCAAATCATCTCGAAAACGGCTCTTATGATTTTAATTAAACTTCGTTCCTGTAATTATCAAAGTGATCGTAAGAAAACTGCATTTTAAGTTTTTCTTTTTTCCAAAAAATTTGGCATTACGAGAATAGGATTTTTACTGTTCAAAAAAAAATTGACTATTTTTATATTATTCGGAAAATATCTTTTTAATGGCATGACTGATTTTATTCTAATTCTGTAATTTGGTGCTTTTGAAAAGCCTTAGTTATTATTATTATTTAAAAATTTTGAAAATATATTTTTTTAAACAAAAAAAATCTATTTTTCCAACTTAACCTCCCAGACTATTATATAATACATAAAAATGGATTATATTGACTGTGCTTTGTCGGAAAAAATTTTAAAAGTTAGAATGTTGCAGAAAAGGGTTTCAATAGGTACACATATGATGGTGATGAGCGTTAGAGAATCGGGGCAAAAAAAAAAACACACACACAGAAATAATTGTAAAGGAAGTATTATGTTCATACCTGCTATAACTAGCCTTTAAGCAATATTTTAGAATAAGTTCGGACAGGTGCTGTTCAGTAACAAAAGTTGATGGTGATAGATAAAAAAACAACAAATTTATAGCTATTGCATTATGGTTAGGTTTTTTGTTCTATGAAACTAGGTGAGTTATGGTTATGAAATACATTTTGGTTCTTTGACAAATTAATAACTTCTGGACAAAAAAAATAATAGTGAATATAACAAACTTCTTCATATTGAGGGCGGAAACTTTTTAAAGAGGCGAATATTTTTTTGAAATATACTGAGAAGAGTGAGAAAGAAAGGTTACTCATTCGCAATATTGAAATTAAAAAAATTTATTGTGCTTAAAAACAAACTTTTAATTTTGTATAGTGAAGTTAAATAAGGAGAACACAGAATAAGAAAAAGAGATGGGTTTTGGGCATAGGCGAGAAATCTTAAAAAAAACGTTGCACATCATATAGCATCTTTTTCTATCGACCTGGAGCCCACTTTTAAACAACTTCATTTTGTATCAACTTGAGAGGTCACCAATTAATTCCTATATTTGGTAACACCTATGGTCATAACGACGTAAAGGTCTTTTACATAAAATCTACAGGCCTTTCTTTGTTCTGTAATTTTAAGTTTAGTTTAAATTTGCTTCAATTTATTTTCGTATTGATGGGAACTTTCAAGCATTAAGTATTTCAGATACCTTTTAAAAGCTAAGCTAGACTATGTTAATAAATATGCTCATTTCCCGCCGTTTATATATTATTATTTCCTAATAAGTCATTCAAATCTCTGTAAAAATATCGTCAAATGCAAATGAATATTATTTTGAATACCAAGTCTTTTGATTGCACAAAAAAAAAATAACACTATTATAGCACGTATGTATATTGAAAGCGAGTATTAAATACATAGTTACTGTCGCTGTTGCCGCGAAATGCATGACAAAGTGTTGCAATTTGTTTTGTTCATGCCCGCACCCAAAAAATACATACAGTACCACCTACCTCTCTCACTACCACCACCGCCGCATGTCGACTTTAACAAATTTGGTTATTTGAAAACATTCATACATGTGCGCCACCACCGCCGATACAGCACCCGTATATGAAGTGAGTACCAGGCTAGGCATTTAATCAATTTCCATATTTCCATATGATATCTCATTCATTTAATCAAAATAGGTTTCACGAAGGAAATATATTTTATAAAAAAAAAAAAGAACTTTTTTTCGATCCTTTCATTCGTCTTAATGGAGATTTAAAATATTATATGTGCTCGAGCGAACAGAGCCTCGAATATTGATCGCGACTCACATATTCCACCACAACACCACCCGCAAACTGTTGGTGACATTTAGTGTCAATTTATACACTTGCATCTGGTTCCCCATATGGTGGCCAAGAGCCAAGCAAAGGCAGCCAAGATTCCAGCATCCATATAGGAGCTATATAGACGGGGGAAAACATTTCCACACAATCGATTTAATGGTAATGAGATTTCTATGCTCACTCTTTTGAGATACATTTTTCTTTTTGCATCGAATTGACTCTTGATGATGGCGATGTTGTTGTTCATGGTGGTGGTGGTGATGGTGATGGTGTTGCTGTTGTTTGTTCACGTTTTTATTTTGGTGACAATGGCGATGATGGTGATGAAGATGATGATGATGCTGATGACGACAAAGACAAAATTCACAATATAACAACAACGATGAAGAAGACGATGCATGATGTTCGATGTTGACGATCGCAAGACGAAGAAGACGACATCTATTGGTTGTCGACATTGCCACCATCATCATCGTTGTACAGTGGGACAAAATAGCAAAAGAACTAAACAGCTAGAACTTTATCAATAAACCCTCAAACCAAGCCCAATGAATTAAAAACTACAAAATAATTAAATTTGATGACGCGACCTAGAACCTATACAACTGTCAGCCATTCCTGTGCGTGTCTATTTTAAGTTTCCAGGAATGAAGGCGACCTACAATTTTTTACCATATCCGAATAGTTAGGATGAGATTCTCTTAGAAAACTTGTGACTTTCTAGGAAGATCCCTGAAATGAAAAAGGCATTCTTCTTAGGAGCAATATAAGCTGGGACAAAATTCTAAACCTCTGACTCTTTAAAGAATTAAAATATATGATGTACAAAAATTAAATAGGGTGATGCCACAGCTCATGTTGAACCAGGACCTAGCTCTCAACCATTCCTGTATGCGTGTTATATGGAAGGAATGGTGTGGACCCACATTTTTCTGCCAAATCCGAACATATAAGGTTAAAAACACTTTTTAAATAGGAGATAATTTTGAAGCATTTGTCAGTTCCTCGCAAGAGGCAGTAACACGTGAAAAACATTTCCGTTTTTTTTTTTTTTTTGGTTGCATAGGCTGGGACAAGACCAAGTAACAGTCCTACAGTTCTAACCATTACGGGCTACTTCAAATAGGGTCTATCTTATAAAAATAAGAAATATTTGAATAATTTTAAAAGGATTAAAATTGAACAAATTAAATAAAACCTAATTTGAGCTTGTTGTGCCTTACAAGCTACCCCACTGTTAATCATTGTCATCCTCATAGTTTGGTATCATCGTATATAGCCCCATAGAGCAAAAATTGTTCATGTTTTTGAATGAAAAGAGCACAACACAAAGCACTAAAGTTGCCAATGTTGAGTTATTGAATGACAATACATCTCTCCCTTTATACCTGATGGTCTGCGCGCGTTGGTGCTTAGCTAAGTACTATATATGATGGCAAAGAAATTCAAACATGGAAAATTTTCGCACATTTCCAAGGGCAAAATGTGCGAGAGGATATATAAAAATTTACATTTCGCATTTTCCATTTGCGTTTTTTTTTTTTTTATTTTTTTTTATTCAGCTCGTTTTTACCAAGAGTTTTCTCGGTTCAGCTGGTACTGGTCTTTTACGGTCCCCAGCAATTTTTCTTTTATTCTCTTTTGCAGTGATGTTATCTCGCTATAAAGATTTCCACTAAAGAGCAATCATGTTGATGATGATGATGCCGCACCAGTGTACATATAAAATGCATTCCATATCCTTCTAAACTCTCTCGAGAGATGGTACTGAAAGAATGAAAGAAGTAGAAACTGTTCAACCATCATCATCATCATTGCAACTGTTGCGCTGATGAGCTTCAAGTTTTAGTTTTGGACCAAACTATATATGTATGAATAGTGGAACTAATCCTAAGTTGGGTTTAGATGCAGAGTGTTAAGAGAGCGATTGTGGCGGCGGCAGCGGGCGGTGCGGTGGCATTTCAAAGAACATGACCATTTGGACAACCGCAGCAAAACCATCATCAGCAGCAACAGCAGCAATAGCAACTTTAGCAGTGGCGGAGCAATACAAGAAGTTCGTCTAACAGCGGACATCAGCAGTGCAGAGGAGTGGAGGATGCCAGAAGTTGCACCAAAGTATGACATATGAACAGAGAGAGAGATGCTCTAGCACTAAGCCACCACCCTCCACCCGCCATCCACCTTCACCATTGCTGATGCAACAAAACATAACATCCTCACACTATATCTTCGCTCAACCGGGACTATATAGCCATCAGTGCGCGCGAGATAAAGAGAGCTATATGATGTGCTTTGCCATCAGGCAACAAAGAACAAGTCTTCCGGAGTTTTGGTCTTCCGAAGGCTTTTGGAATTTATGTACGAATTCATATTATGGTCGAATCGTTCGTCGCGTCGTCAGAAGGGTTAAAGAAAATTGTGTTGAATTTTCTACTTCGACCGACGACTGAACGGACCCATCTGGACCAGCTGCGCCAAAGGATTCACACTCGCGCATTCACACCTTTATATCTCTGATGTGAATATATTTATGTATATATAGATGAATGTATGGTTCGAAGTGCAGTGTCGTCCATCGATTCTGCCTATATATACACATGAAACTGTTAAATAAATTACATTGATTGCACGACTTCAATGTTCAATTTCAACATTAGATACCACAATGAGAATAAATCACGAATTAGATCTATTTTATATGATGGTCATATATTGAAGGGAATACCAAAATACCAATGTTATGTTCCATGATGGCGATAGAGATGGATACGGCTGTAAGGTCGAGAGGGTGTGTCTAGTACCTACAATCGAGACTAGGTGATGAGTTCGAATAGATTTATGTACTAAAGGTGCACATATAAAGGTATTGAAAAAATATATTAAACAAAAATCAAATCAAATAAAATTAATTGAAATTGAGTTCAATAGAACACTTCATGACATATTGGGAATCATTTCTATAGGAAGAGCCTCAGATAAATGACCACGTGCATCATTTAGATGAAACATATAGATTTCCAATTCTGAAATATTTTTGAAAGTGTAAAGCTTTAGGGCCAGTTTCACAGTGAAGTAAGTGTCACTTAAGTGCCGAATATGGAAAACTAATTCCCAATTTCACAGTGTAAACTTATCGGAATAAGTGACACTTAAGTCTCCGATGTTGGCCACTTAAGTTCCACTTACTCAGGTAGTAAAACTGCGGCTGAAGTGCCAAAATGGTAAAATTAAGTGCCACTTATTTTGTTAAGTGTGCACCGTGAAACTGGCCGTTAGTATGGAGATCTTTGTTATATGGAAATAAATATATAAACGGATATTTTTTCTTCAAGCCCAGGCAGTTCTAAAACTTAGGAGAGGTAACAAACAATTGGACTGCGTTTGTAATTTTAACAAACATTAGTTAATCGTTAGGAAAATCATGATTTGCTCTAAAGATATACTTTTCTGAGAAGTCCCAAACAGATCTATATGAGATATAGCAAACTCTATTACTGTGTTAGTAATTTTAACAAACTTAAATTAATCAAAAGTAAAAATACAAACATAATTCATCATATTATCGAATTGATGGGTTAGGTTCCAATGAAATTTATGTGAGATAGCAATCACTGGGACTGAGTTAGTAATTTTAACAAAAATTAGTTGATCGTTAAGATAATCATGATTCGCTCTAAAGAAATACTTTTCTGAGAAATTCCTAAAAGATTTACATGAGATAGCTAAAACTTAGGCTACTAGATTTAACAAATGTAGATAAATCAAAAAAAAATAGGAAAAATACAAACATAGTCCCATAATATGTGATTGCTTGCTCTTCAAAATTTTATTTATTTGATTACAAATCACAAGTTTTATCAAAGCTAAAAAAATTTGTAAAAAAAGTTCAAAATTCTTTATTACAAAATTGGAGTTTGAGGGTGGTTATTAAAACATGTAAACATTTAAACTTATCTGGAGTGCTTGTTATTCTCATACTCATGAATGACCCTCTTGATAATTTAAAATCCAAAAAGGCCTATGTGAGATAGCAATGACTAGTACTGTGTTAGCAATTTTAACAAACTTTAGTGAATTACATATTAAGGTTATCATAATTTGCTCTAAAAAAATAATTTTCTGATAAATCCAAGGAAGATCTGTATTAAATATGCATCAATGAAACTGCGTTAGTGATTTTAACAAACATTAATTAACCACTGAGCCCCAACAGGCCTGAATATAAACGTAATTTTTCATAGAATGCAACGAGCTTGGAGTGTTTGTGATTATCATACTCATAAACAAAATGTCTCCATCATCCGAAAAAAGGAAACAAAAATTTTTTAGGACCAAAAGAGTCTATTCTCTCAAGTTCATCTTTAATGGCACAACAGCTGTCAGCTCTGTCGATAAAATCAATTTCCTGGCGTTACTTTCCTGTTACCACTAAATTACCAGACGCAACAATATGGCTTCCCATAACAGTATACGTTTACTAAAAAACCTTCAACTATTTAACGATTTGGTAAACCTTAAAATTATATAGAGTGACATGAAGAAAAAAAAATAAAGTTTGTATACAAACACAGTCTTCATATTATTATTGATTCCTGTGGCGACTGAAGTGATAAGTTCTTATATTTGTTGTACAATTATTCAGAATTCATGAAATTTTAAAAACTTCTGTTAAAATTCCCGAACAAACAAATTGTCTGAGATAGCCAACACGAAGACTCCGTTAGTAATTTTAACAAACGTTAGTTAAGATATAAAAATTGGCACAAAATTAAAGACTAAAAACTCGCACCGAGGATCATGGTTGAGAGTGTGAGTCACTAGATGTGCATCACGTCACGTCGGTTCTCGAAGACCTGTCTTTTGAATTAGAAGGATAACCCCAACAAATCTTAATCGCACCAAACTTAAAACAAACAAAATATTAAATCCAAGATCTAACATCTAATGAGCCACCAACTCAAATATTTGTACGTTGGGAAAAACCTGTAAAAACAGCCTTAAGTGCCAAGGTCAAATAAATTTGGTGAGTGGAAATTCTCATCCATTTAAATATGATGTTTAACGTTATGAGGAGTTCAAACATCATCATTGATAGCGTGACCAAGTTAAGAGAGAGAATTCAGATACTTTATGCAAAATCCCTGAAATCTCTACAAAAAAAAATGTAAGTTAAAAGTCTAACAAGTCTTTCGTCCTTTTTTATTAATTTTCTTTTTAAACAAAATAAGATCCATCATAGAATTGCACCATTATACCTCTAAGCATATATATTTAAAAAACAATCTCACATGCCAAGTCTAATATATTTTTTTTTTTATTATAAGCCCTCACCACAAGCAACAAGCCTCCTCAACCACTACCTGTCTTCAAATTGCAATCATTATTACCGATTGGTAACTAACTTACTAACAATCCATCATCATCAACGAAAATAACCGCAATATAACAACATACAGCACACATCACCTTCAAACAAATACACACTCACTGAATAACTCTCGCACGCATCACTCGCATTCTCCCCTTGCTCCTTTAACAAAATATGAAGGAGGTACGATATGATGCCACTATATGTACATATAGTATATATTGTAGGAATAGGAACATCACGAATGATGATAATAACAATGATGACCATGATGGTTAGTGTTGTTGGGGAGCCACACGCGATATCCTCATTTTCACCAAATCCTTATTTATATCCACACCATCGATGACTTTTTAAACACTAGTCACTCCGGAACTCCGGAGGGATTCGAGATGATGTAGCTTTTGGTCCATCTCCATGTATAAGATAAAGTATGTGTGTGTATCTATAGAATCTTCGTCATCATCATCACCATCACCAATACCATCGTATGATGTAAATCAAAAATCAACTTATCAAACTCTCGAAGAAGCATCCGTCCCACTTAGTGACTTAGTTTGCTTCTACATACATAAACGTTCGTGTCCGTTGAGTCGTGTTTCCATCCATGGTGGCTCCTGATGATGGTGATGTGGTCTTAGGTTTTAGATTATAAATTCTGGTGGCAATGAATTTTTCATTCTATCAAGTTTCATCTCTCCATATCCATAATCGATCAACCCCCTAAGGGTAGGCTATACAACTACTACTCTCGGCAAACGTATAACTCTTAGCCTACCAACGTTTTTTTTTTTTTAATTTTCTTTTTTTCCTTTTGGGGGATATTGCTACCCGTGTTCAGTCTTTAGTTTTCGATTCCCAACCTCATATAAAGTACCAAAGAGAGAAGTTTGCTGTGCTGTGAGTTTGTTTGATTTTTATTTACCTTTTTATTTTTATTTTTTTTTAAATGTTGTGTGATGATTACATCTCACAGTTGGATAGAATTATTTTTGCAACATAATATTGTGCAACATTGTATCTGAGAAGAAAATGATTTATTGAAAGAGAAGTTTTAGAGAAAAACAAGCTTTATGTATAGGGAACTTGAAATTTTGTAACTTTTCATTACTGAGTATTTTTTGTTCAAAGCATACAAATACTTTGTATGGATTTCTCACGAGATAACTGAATGTGAAGGGTTTTGATAAAATTTGAAAGAAAGAAATAATTTTTTTTTGTTTTAAACGTGTCTCATGAATTTTTGGTTCAATTAAAAAAAATTATAGCTATATTTTGTTCGAATGAAGACGATGTACAATATTTCATTCGAAACTGCGATTTTTCATTCCTGATTTCCAGGCAGTTATCACAGGAATATACAAAACTCTTCATGGAATCTAAAAAGTACTTTTTCTTAATACTTGCTTTAAAGAAAAAGTATTGGTTACGTGTGAACAAACAAAATTTTGAGGTTATAGTAAAAATTAAAGCTACGATGATGGAGAAGACCAAAAAGTGGATTTCTGCATTCCGTCTATTTATCTCCGTCCGTGTGTCCGTCCACTGTTATTTGAGCTAAAGTCTTAAAGATTGAACCGAAAAACTTTAAATGTTGGTAAAAAATATTGCAATGTGATTCTCCAGAGGAGAAATTCGAATTTTTGTTGTAGTTCGTCTTAAACGGGTATAGCTGCCATACAACTATTTCGGTTTTTTCAAATCATCTCAAAAACGACTGCAAAGATTTTGATTAAACTCTGTATCTGTAATGATCAAAGTATTATAAACAGAACTGCATTTCAACTTTTTACCAAAATAAACTGAATAACGGAAATAGGGTTTAATTAAACGTTGTTTGGGAAGATGTGGTCTTATTTTTGGATATTTCTTCATACAGTCCATTAGTCTGTGCGGTCCATTCGTCCTCTTTAATTTGATCTAGTCTTTACACTATTGAACGGATTTACTTCAAATACACCAGAATGTTTAAATGTGATTGCCCAGATGAGAAATTTGTATTTTTGTTTTCAATCGTCTAAAACGGGTATAGCTGCAATATAAAAATTTTAGTTTTTTCAAATCATCTCAAATACGGCTGAAACGATTTTCATCAAACTCCGTACCTATAATAATCTAAGTATTTACAACAAAAGTGTATTTCAACTTTTTACCAACAAAACGATTTTAATAGCGGAAATAGGGTTTACCGGTTTTTGAGAAGATGCAGTCTTATTTTTGGAATAATAATATTATTTGGAAATTTAGTGATTCTTTATATGTAGTTCTTACAACTTGTATTGCATTTTAAAAAAATAAAATTTTTTTTTTTTAAATTCAACTAAAAAACAGTTTTTTAGTTTTTGTGACTTTTTTTTCTACAATTTCTCGTTAACAATATCATTAAATTATTGAACCGCTTACATGCATCTTCAATATGTGTAGCTGCAGTAGATGCAGTTGTTTACCACAAAAGCAAGTTACAAGATCGAGTTGTACATATTTTTTTTTTTCTAATAAAACATTTAAATTTTGTTAAAGAAAGTTATTTAAAGTCATTTTTCTGTCAAAAACATCAAGATGTCCAAGTTAATTTAGCTAATTTTCTTCCCTCTATTTTATTATTATGCTTCAAATTTCTGTCTCTTAGATATTAATATTAGACCTTTCGCACAAATGCTATAGCTTCCATCATGAATTACAGTCATCATAATTTAAAATGAAAATTACACTTTAAATGACTTCTCTATCCCACGCCTTCATTCATTCACACTGAAAACAGAACTCCCTATAAGAATACTCTTACGATCTTATTCGACTGATCACTGATGATGAAAAAAAAAAAAAAATTAACAGGAGTAAATTTTTGTGTGTTATGGTACTCAAAAAATCATAGCATATCACTCGTCTAAGAATAAAATGTCAAGTCAAAGTTCTGATTTGATGCCGCTTCGTTTTGATTTATTTTTTTTTCCAACCTCAGCTTAGATTGGTCATGGTCTGAACTTCTGATTTCAGTTTTAAGTTTTTTTTTAGTTCACTATACACCACCGTATAGTTAAATATCTTTCATGAAGCCCAAGTTAACATCAGCAGCTATAAATCCAAACACTTGAAAACTCACAGATCTGTATATATTTTTTTTTGTGTTGAAAATTTTCCTGAACCTAGATAGGTATATAACCTTGTTGAATATATAGTTTAAGTTTTATGCTTCTTTTCTTGTTCAGTGTGAGATACTTGACTTGATGATGAGAGGATGAGGACTCTTGAAAAGGCAAACTTCAGGTACTTTTATCCTATACTCTCGTCTGGCGTCCGTTGCCTCCATCGTTGCTGCCGAGTTGTCTTGGCCATGTCCACCAGAAGTCACTATATCTACCTACCTACCTACCTTTTTCATACAGCTCACCAACTCATATACCATATAGCTTCCTCTTTGATTATTACTATTTTTACTGTTCTTCGGTGGTGTAAACGGTTGTCATGTTTTGTTAGTTTATTATTCTGTCGGTATGGCCGACTGCTCTTGTTGTTCTTTCATTTCCTTAACTAGCTTGAGTATAAGTTTATGTGGTTTATTATTTGGAGGGGAAAGGCAAGGGGAACTACATACATATACACAATCTTGAGATTTTCTATCTCTAAAGTGTCGTAAAATCAGTCATAAAGTGTTCCAGTAATGGAAATTACAACCAACTTGAGCCTTGAAAAGTGGTTAAGAGGTTTTTTGTTTTTGTTTTTTCTTTGTATTTTCTTCTAATAAAGGTGCATTGGAACTTTGGGTACTCAAGAAGTTATAGAAAATATATTCTGTCCACCTACATGCGGTGGCAATTAGAACATTTAACAGAAGGTGCCACACATATACATACTACAAAATGAGTATTTAAATTTATTGGTTAAAATGGAATTTTGTGTTTTTTAATGAACACTTGGTTTAATAGGTACATCGATTTTTTTTTCATATATAATTATGTACATAAGGTTAGGTCAAATAGAATTAGAATTGTGTTTTCTTCTTTTTGAAACTATAAAAACTTGGTGGCTTGAGGGCTGAGGCCTTTAGCAAAGTCTATAAAAATATGAGCATTAAAATATTAATATTTAGAGGTCCCTCATTTCAGTTTTGGAAGGCATGATTATCTCACGCAGATGCAACGTGAACTGGCCAACGAGATGGTTTAACTTTTTCTTGTGGTGTTTCCTTAAGCTGCAGGTCTATCGCAATAAGCCAGGTACCCTTCCAGTCAACATTACCTCTGCCAATCCATCACTCAAATTTAGCCTGATCTATGCGCCAGAGCCATCGAATAGACCTTGATAGACCTTTCAAATAAATTAAAAAAAAAATCATTGAATTATCAACCACGCCGCTACCTTTCAGCACAACCACCATCACATCCATCCATCCATTATATACCAGCCACCCACCATCCACCGATATCACAAAGAATGATAAAACAATTCAACGAAGTCTTTGCTATCAGTCAAAGTAATTATATTTATTTTGTCATCTTTAAAGTTCACACTATGTTGTAGCAGAAATTAAAAGAAGAAGACGTAATAGCTACTTTCAACAATTCAAAGCTTATCGACTCATGATTTTCTTGTTTTCAAATTCAAAGAGCAGATAATAAGATTCCAGCCGATTTCAGTTTGTAGCAACAGTAATATTTTAAAAGCTTCAACTTTGTTTCTTGGTGAATTCGAGTATCAGGAGAGTAAAATCGTTTTCATCCCAAAGGAACACAATCCGGTGATATTATTATTCCCTACTTTTGATGGGTTGAAGTTCGGAAACAGAATCTTCCCATTAGTCTCCTCTTATTGTTTAAGTAAGCAGCGTGTTATTGTTTTAGTTTTGGGCTGAAATCAGATTCCTATCATTTTTCCCCGGATCATTTCTTCTGGGTAAATTTCATTGACTATAAAGGCCCAACTATAATAGGCATGAGCTAGCTTATGCACGCTTAAGCCAACGAGCGAATATACGAAATTCCTATTGAGTAGCCATAATGGAGTCCAGCTCCGTTTCGTCCAATTTTTCTAAGTTTCGTTCAATTAACCAAACATAAGTAAGAGCGGTCCGGTTCGCTCAGCGCATAAGTGAATTTGACAGATACGGTTCAACACATACAAAATACACATCAAACCCATCGTCTGTGTAAATGATTCGAGATTAATGAAAGTGTATGTGGGATATCTTTGCTATCTCGTTTTTGTTGATTCAATGTTCACACTCATCAAAATTAAACAGCTGTGAATTTGATTTTGACAGATGCTTTTGCGCGCGTAAGTTATTATGGCTGTGCCTGCGACTTTTTGAAACTTAAGTAAACTTTTCGATGGGTTTTGACATTAGTTTATGTTTGTTTAAGCCTATTATAGTTGGGCCTTAAGTATTGTGGATCAGTCTGACGTCTGTTAATCAATTAGGTACATTTTATTTTGAATAAATCTAAGTTTAATTGGAATGCAAAGTTGTTGAATTTTTCATAAAATGCTAACTATTTTCAATGAATATTTAATTTTCACTCTATGTTTACTTTGAGCTTGAAATGTAAAAAATAAATTTCCCATAATTACTGAACTGTTTGTATTTACATCGCTTGTTATGTTATGGGATAACATTTATTTTTTTTTAACTTTTTGAATGACAGTTGTAAAATTAATGTATGCTAATCGAATCCAGTTATAGAAACTAATTTTACACAAAAATTATTCAAAATGTCATTTACAATGGGCATAAACGCATTAAACCAGTCCTATATATACCTACGAGTATATACACATCCAATCGATCGCCAATTGCCGTTACATTCATTGTCCAATTAAATCAGATTTGTTTTGATTGACATAAACCTTTCACAGTTGGGTTGTATATTTGTAGGTATTTCTTACATTTATTCTAACTGTAAAGTTTTATCAATTTTCATGACTTTAGGCCAAGTCAATATAATATTTGTAAATGCAACGAATATTATAGGTACCTATTTTGTAGCTCATAATGTCAATTGATCGACAGTCTTCGATTCGATGAAAATTGAATGAAATTTACTTCAATTCATATAACAACTCTCATTATAAGCTTGAGGTTTATTAGGTTTGAGATTGTGCAATTTAAAGACATTTTTTTCATGACTGACAGGAAAACAGCAACAAAAAAAGAACCAAAATTAAACCTGTGCTTCTCCTAAGTCTTGTTTTTTTTTCGTATATCGTCAGATACAATTAAAGTCACATACTTTAAAATCCCACTAATTATGTCGGGTGGTATGGTGAAATGTCATTTAAATTAAAGATGACCGCCCACACGCAAGACCAATAAAACCACTATAGAGACCTGCTATATGTATACAACAAACCATTCTATATGTATGATATTTGTGCTCAGCTCATTTTCTGGATGTCTCCAGGACCGTTCGTTAAGATTGCTTGGAGGGCGCGAGCTCCCAATCATTCCGCAATGTGAGATGTTTTGTGTCGCCTTAACTTTTTTTTTAAATTGAGGGGGCAAAAGTGTATCTTGTTGATGGTAGATATATACCAGTAAATTAATTGGACCCTTTTGTCTGCAAAAAAAAAAAATTAACCATAGGTACGTGGAAATATTTTTTTTTTTCGTTTTCTTAGTTCTGTTGATGTTGGAATTAAAGACTTTTTTTAATTTATCTGTTTGGGCCGCTTTGCTGGAGATGCAAGAAGAAACAAACAAACAATTAAAGAAAAAATAAAAATGTGATCCTGATGTTTGACTTTTGAAGGTGGCATTCAAGTCAAGTGGAAAGAAATATTTATGTTCGCCTGAAAGCGATTGTCGAGTTTATATACATATATGAAGGTAATTGGATCGCTTACGAAAAGGTTAAACTGATATTTGTTGAATTTTTTCCATTTTGGAATGTTTCATTTTGATGACAATGTACAAGTAAAAGCAAGAGATAAATTAAGGTAGGTAGAGTTATAATCCTTTGAGTCTAGTACAGAGCTTGGTTTAAAATGAAATAGTCATAGAATATTGTAGATGGGAATTCACTACAGTCTACATTTAACAGCTTCTGTTTTGAAAGTTATTTGTATTATATTGGAAAATGTCAAAAAATTCCTGACTATAAACTGAGCTCTTTTTTTGCTCTGTAGGGCAAGTATTAGTTTCGTGTGAAAACAAAAAAAAATTGAAGTCGAAATCAAAATTATCACTACGATGATCGAGAAATCCGAAAAAGTGGATTTGTTATTTGGGCCAACTGTGCACATGTGTGTCCGAGCGTCCGTGCGTCTGTGTATGAGCCCATACGTTCGTGTGTCCACTGTAATTTGAGCTACAGCTTAAATGGATGGACCGATTTGCTCCAAATTTGGTGCAGAACATTTTTATGTGATTCTCTAGCAAGAAAATTCGAATTTTTGTTTTAGCAAATTTAGAAAATCTAGCTGCCATACAACGTTTTTAGTTTTTGCAAATCATCTCAAAAATTGCTAAAACGATTTTGATTAAATTCCGTATTTATATTGATCAATGTAAATGTAAGAAAACTACATTTCAGGTTTTTGCCAACAAAATCGCATTTCGGAAATAGGATGTTAACGTTTTTGAGAAAACTGCATTATTTTTTTAGTTATTTCACGTATAGCTTTTTAATGGTTCGACAGATTTTAATTTTTCTGTCTGATGCTTCTTTATATCTTAAACAATACTGCATTTCAAAATTTTTAAAATAAATTTTTTAAACGGAAAAAAAAGGAAATATACAAAAAATCCATTTTTTAGTACTTTTGACTTAAAAAAAATTGGTGAAATGTAGCTCTTTTATAGTTATGAACCACAATCGCAAGTTCCTCTTATCCAGTAATACATGTGATTTGCTCCAAATTTGGTACAGAATATCTAAATGTGTTATCCAAGAGAAGAAATTCGAAATTTAGTTTTAGCAAATCTAAAACCTATAGCTACCATTCAACGATTTCGGTTTTTTCAAATCATCTCAAAAAAGCCTCAAACGATTTTAATTAAACTTATTATCTGTAATGATCACAGTAAAAGTAATAAAACTGCATTTCAAATTTTTCTCAAAAGGTCGCATTTCGGAAATAGGACTTTAAGCTTTTTTTCAGAAAATTGCATTTTTTTGTTTTGTTTTATTTACCTATAGGTTTTTAATGACTTGATCGATTTTGTTAAAATTTTTGAAGTCTGTTGTTTCTTAATATTTCAAATATTATTGCGTCTTAAATTTTTGGATATGATTTTTTCTAAACGAACAAAAAATCAAACAAAAATCCATTTTTTAAAAGCTGTCATAAAACAATTTTGGTTTTTTCAAATCATCTCAAAAACCACTTAAACGATTTTGATGAAATTTTGCACCTGTATTCATAAAAATAAATGTAACAAAACTGCATTTCAGGTTTTTACCAATAAAGTCCAATTTCATAAGTAGGATTTTAACGATTTTTTAGAAAATTGCATTATTGCGAAAACAAAATTCAAACAAAACCCATTTTTAGTACTTTTGACTTAAATAAAAATCGGTAAAGTGTTGCTCAATTATGGTTGTGAACCACAAAAGTAATTTCGTGTTATCTAGTTGTGAATATTTTTTATTAAAGCAATAAAATAATAAAAGACATGATACTGATAGATACTGCGGTGATTCTCAAAAGAATTAAGTGTTTTTGTTATAGTTTATCGGCTCTCATTTTTACAGTTCTATTTTTTAATTCTATCCAAGAGATTCAAATGAGTTGAAAGGACTCAAATATGAGAGTTATATAGAAACTCAAGTTTTGGACAAATGAAAGCCTTACAAATTTCTTACATCCTCTAAGAAAACTTATAAACATCTTTCATCAGGGTTTTTATCAAGAATTAACTCGGGTAAAGCTCTCAAACTGATATGATCTTGAACTTAAAAATCTGGCCTACGAAACTTTCGTTAATTTCTATACCTGTTTCTTAAGCTGATCAATGATCATTTATCAGCGTTTTGATAATACTTTTTACCCGTCACTGTATTGTCTAATGTACCTTTGATCAAAATGTCAGCATAATCTCAAAAACTTTACATTCCTTAGCTAAGGTATATTAATTCAAAAGGAAAACAAATTAATTTCCATGTCTCCCGCCATATAAGTATATTACGAAACAATAAAATGAATTTGTGTTGACAAAATATTCCAACCCAATCTGAAACCTAATACCTACATATCTAAAAAAAACTACATTGTACAAATACCTTTTCCCACCTTCTGCACAAATATGTCATTGATGATGTACCTAACCACAGAAATGCAATTCAAATTATTTCCAATAGATGCAACTGCAACACAAAATTATGCAACCCAAATAGACTTCCAATTTCGGAAGCATCAAAAGGCTCCACCCAAGTTAACGCCATAGGCATTTAAAATTAAAAAAAAGAGATTCCACACTGCACTCAGCAGTGGCTGAGGCGGCGGGTACCATATCGTGAAATGTCAACAGTCGCGACACAATATACGATGTCCAAATGCGTGGATTCCTATAAAACGCCATGCCACCACCACTCCACCTTCTATACCATTCCATGATGATGATAATGGCAAAACAACCTACACGCATTCATTTAAATTTGATAAATTGAAAACCATCATCCTGAGTCTACACAGTCTCCATAGTCAAATAAGCAAAATTGAAAATACCAAATATACATTGGCTCCACGCTCAATGCTCAGCTCACATACGAACAATTATTTCGTAATGTGAATGGACTCTAACCTCTCACATGGAAGAGGCTATTTTTGGCTAAGGCAAGGCTTATCTCTTGGAAGCTATCCAAAGAAAGACCAGTAGTCAGCCAATCTTGTCTGGTCTGGTCAAGACTCAACTATAGTAACTACCTATATTAGTTTTAGCTTTGGAATATTCAAAATGGGTGCGAATATGGCTTCCCTCTATATTATTTTGCCCGCTTGTCTACATTTGGTATGAAGCCATTAACAACTTCAATGTCAAACCCAGGGGATTTATGGCAAGTTGGCACGTAGTTTGAATAGAATTTAGTGTCGAAGAGCCTTAAGGCTTAAGGCTTAAGGATATTTCTAACATTTCAGATAGTTTTCCCTGTTTTCATTTCATGTTGAAATTATGTTAATTTTTCAATCTGATATCACCACCACATTAGCCACCGCCGCTGCTACCGCCCCAAGCCACGCCACGCCACTTCACCTGTCCTGTAAAGATTCTCATTACTATGCCAAAGTCATATTCTATGACATCCCCTATGTTGCTATAGCCACATAATAACTCGTCGAAGATCTAAATGACAATCAATACAAAATTCTATCAAACAAAAGAACAACTTCAATCGATTTTTTATTTTGTCTGTATAATTTTTCTGCAAAACAACTCAGACAATTGTGTTGTGCTCTTGTGTGCTGCGCGGTAACTGAACTCCAAGAGAATTGCATTAGATGAATGGCAATACATAATTGTGTTGTTTTTGTTTTGTTTTTTTTTTATGTTTTTCGTTTAAAAAAAGAACAAACATAGGAAATAGAAAAGAAACATTTTACTAGAAACAAAAAAACAATTCTGATAGCTTGTTCGTCGGTTTTCGGTTCACTTTGGATTCTCTTAAGAAGTGTTGTTTCCTCTCTTACAACACAAAAATGCAACATATAGCGAATCAAAATGTGTATTAACAATTCGTCTCTGTATCTAGTATATATCTATTGTCTTTTCTCGTCTCATTGACGATATGACGATCAAAACTCAAGCGAGGCATTGTGTTTTTTTTTGTTTTGTTCCGTTTGAATGGTTTATGTTTGTCGGGAGAAGGAACAACACACATTCATTTTCAAATTGAATTGTTTCTCTCCCTTGTTTGTGATTGTGATTAAGATTCTAAAGGGTGTTTCAAATTTTTAATTGTTGAACAATAGCAATACAAAATGATTTTAAATATTTTATTATTGTTTGTACATAAAACAAAAAAATTATTTGTTATTGCTTGGGTGTACAAATTTTCACTTTCACCAAAACACAGCTAATACTTCAAAATTTATGAACAGTCATATCAAATAAATGGACTGTTTTCGGAATTTTAATTTAATTTAACTTTTACAGTTTTAGATAATTTTAATTTAATTTTAGTTAAGAACCAAATCAGATTAGTAACAAAGACCATAGCCATGAGCTTCTAAAAAATGGCATTACGAATTAACTCCCAAAGGATTTAACTCTCAATAGCCAAAATGAATTAACTCCCACCAAAATTATGTTGGGACTTAGTTCATAAATTTGGGAGTTAGTTCATTTGTTTACTAAGTTTATTATGAAGTAAGAAATCGAAGAATTTTGAAAAGTTTTATTTCAAACAATTTTACAAGTTTGTCTCGAAGGCTTAAATTCTTTCGGGCCTTATTTCATAATTTTCAGAGCAAAAAATTGCGTATGAACTTAATGTTTTTTTCTGTTCAGGACAACATTATTGCATGTGTACCCAAAACTTGGATATTTTTCAATATAAAAAGGCAAAAAGTCCCTTTTAGAATGTCGATGTAAATTTTGAATAAAATCGATTTATTCATTTGTCAAAGAATTGTTGAAATCTACCTATTCACAGCTCAGTTGATAAAGCATTAGTAACTTTTAAAAAAATTTTGTAAGATGGTGTACCACAAGAAAGTGTCCTAGGACCACAAATGTATTTCTTGTGTGTTGTTGATACTGCAATGGACAACAGTGCTATCTTAACCACCTTTGCAGATGATAGATATTGCGATATTGGTAACTGTTAGTGCAGAAGACAAATTTGAAAAATTCAAACTCAAATTGAACAAAATCATTTAAACTAAAAAGCTAAAGAAATGTTCCAATTTTTATAAAGAGTAAAAATCTGTAGCTTAAGACAATTTTGCAAAATACCATTAAATAGCTTTAGAAAATTAAAATTGAAAGAGCACACATGAAAATTTAAACATACAAACTAAACTTGAATCTTTTTTTCTCCTGCATTGAAAAGAAATGATGGGCCCATGCAATAGACTTTTTGTTCCAAATATTTCCCGGTTTTCTCATCTCACTAAGAGATTTTTTTCCTGTACAGATACCTGAATTCTATGGATTCTGGAAACCTTTAAAAAAAACAACCGAAAAAGTGCACGAATAAAAGCTCTGGAAGTCTATGGACTCTTGGAAGCACATTACTGAATTAAGTACGTCAGTATTTAGAGTCTCTTTTGAAGATTTGTAGCTGTAGATGCTAATCCGACATTTCTGGCTTATCGACACAATTTTATCGAAAAAGCACTGTAAGATTGGCCTCGCATCCAGTGATAGCGGCAAAGGGACTGATTGACAAGTTCAAGCGCCAACTGGTCATTTACCGAGTGAGAATACCCTTGAGCGGCTAGTTTGGAAATTTAATATGCCAAATAATGTTCGCAATCATTGGATTGGAATCGATTCTGACAAAAATAAAATACTTAGACGCTCAAGATTTAATAAAAAAAAAAGAGAACAGATTTGAAAGCATAGAGACGTCACTCTGTCGGTCAGAAATATCGCTAGCTGCTAAATGACTACTTGGCCACACCCTTACAATCTTATATGTCGCTCCAAACAGGACATCTTCCATAGTAATTTTAACACAATATATTTCCAAAGATTATAATTTTTTTTTTTTTTAAGAATCAATTTTTAAATAAGTTTTTACTTTTTCGCACTATTTTCACAATTATTTTACTTTAAGAAAAACCAATACCTTACATGACTCAGGCCATACCATTTCTTTATTTTCAACCATTAGAGCAAGATATTTTAACATGGTAGTGTATTTTATTTTATTTTGGCTAACACCTGTGTCGTCATGACTCTGTTGAAATCCGCCGTTTTGGAAAACCAATATTGATCTACGTCTTCGAAAAATTTTTTTTTCTGTGCGTGTAAATTTTATCCCTCGCATATTATCGATTGGATTGACATTGAAATATTAAGGGTGGTATTCATCGAGCGTACTAATAGCCGTATTAAAGTTAGGAGTCTATTAGTTTTAATTTTTTGGGTCCTATTCACCAAGCTCTAATAGGTTCTGGGTTTCGCTAAGTAGATATTTCGAAATATTAGTGTTTGGACCTGATGAACGTACCCCTTTCGAACAAGCCAAAGACGATTGTGAATCGTGAGCGTACCTCTTTCCAACATGTCATTGTTAACGTCGGTTTTCATTTCAGTTGTTTTCCTTTTGCTATTAATTGAAATAAAACAAAACAGATTTTTACTGTGCATACAATGTATCAACAAATTTAAAACTTATTTTGAAAATAATAAGTAAGTTTTTTCTGTCAAGATTTAACAATAATTTAGATTTATCAGCTGAGCATTCAGGTAGGAAGAGTTTGGAGCATTTCTGTCTGGAGGTGAAATTATTGCGTTCTACATTGTGATTTCGAAAAGTTTCGAAGTTACTTCTGATATCCTCCGATAGGTTTTGCTCTCAACTTAATAGTGGTCAGAACCACTATTAACTTTTGAGAGCCTCAAGAAATTTTTAGCGTCAAAATGGTAGCTTTCGCAAGCCTTGTTTTTTAGTGCTTGACTAAAACCAGATTAAGTTAATCCTAAAAATAAATTTTAGCCGAGTTAACTCAGAAGCAGGTATTCAGTGTAGGAATAACTCTTACTTTCAGTTCAACCTATCAAAATGACTAACGAAACAAAGATGGCGACACTATCCCCAAAGTCTCTCTCTCTGTATTTCGATAGTGTCAGAAGTATAAATCTGTTAGAAATATCTAATAATTAAATCCAGAGGTAATTTCCCAAATTCTTGGAGTTATATCGGAGTTAACTTGGGTTTTTGGCTCCAAAAGCCTCCAAAAATCAGAATAAAATTTTTAAAAAAAGGTTTCTTACGTTTGTTACTAAACAAAAATGCAAAATATTTATTTTAATTCATGTGTTCGTAATTATTATTTTTAGTCACTTTTCATTTAAGGTTAAGAATCTTGTTAATCTCTCTTGGAATCTCGCAAATTAAAATGCCACATTTGAAAATCTCGCAAGCAACATATAAGCCTCGAAATTTAAAATCTCGCATTTAAATAGCCCAATAGTAAATTTTGCCCTATATTGCACTTTTAAGAATCAGGCAGATTTTAATTTGTAAGATTTTTTCGGTGCGAAATTGTTAAAATCGGAATTAATTGCGAAATTGTGAAGAAACGGGGAAAGACTTTAAAAACATGCGAGATTTTTTTATTCGACATTTTTTATTTGCGGGATATCGTAACGCGGTTTCCAATTATGATGGAAAATAATTGTTGTAAGACCTCAGGAACGTAAATTTTTTAAATTTTTTGGTAATATTTTAACCTTTTTAAAATCAAAGTTTTTATTCACTAATAACTGGCGATTTTTGAAATTCTACAAAATCATCGTAAGCTTCATTTAATTTATCAAAATTATTCTAACACATGGCACATAATTGGCTGACTCTTAAAAAAAAAAAAATAAAACATGAACACCCTGTGCACCATGTTTGGTGTATGGCAAAAATTGTTATGTACTATAGCAAAGGATTATTTCACATTTTGATGATGTCCGAATTTTCTGCTTGCTGTTAGTCTGTTACCACTATCGATTGCGTTTGCGTCTCTTAACTCTTTGTGAGTTATAAAACATGTTACACATGGTGTGCCATAGCAATTGACGCAATTACAGAAATATTTTAATTGGCTTCAATTTTTTTTTTTGCTGTTTCTTGTTGCTGTTGTTGTTCTTGTATTTTGGAGTTGTTGCACATCAACCATCATCATGTGCACCAAACACTGTTAAAGAAGTGTGTAATTGCCTGTGACTTGGAGCACAGACATTTTGATTTAATTGTGTCAAAAAGGCCACCATCCACTTAGGGTGCACAGTGTTGCGGTACACCAGGTTACCATAAGCAGTTATAAACAATTCAACCAACTTTGGGTGGTCATATATGAAACTGAACAAAAAAAATAAAAAGAAGTATAACCACTGAGCGACTAATTGGTAGTTGTCGTCACCATCACTATACCTATAAGCTGAACGACTCTTAATCCTAAGTCGATATATAAATCGAATGTCCTTACATTTCTAAAATACCACCTGTTAGCATTTTCGCCTTTTTCGGGTGAAAGTTTTTTTATAATTTTTTTTTTTAATGCTGCCGACACGATGCTTACTCTGTCCAAGCACACACTCACCTGAAAAGAGACAAAAAACAAAAATAATAAAAGTTATTAATGCAATTTAATTGATTTATAAATTGAATTTATTGAGGAACACATTTTTATAATTTGATTTGTGGCTTTTAATTGGATATACGATCGAGTAGTCAATGAATAGGTACCGCAACCGCATGCGAATGTTTTGGTTCGTTCATTTTTTGAACGAACGAGTTTTTCCTTCCGAACAAGAAAGGAGAGACAGTTTATATGGCCGATACTGTGAGTCCAAACGATATCGTTCGCTTATAAGTTGTAACAACATGCATACCTTATACACGTAACAAGGAAAAATTATTTTTCCATAAAGTTGACTCAACTTATAAGCTTTAACCAAACTATATGGCCGAAAAGGCAAAAAAAAAAAAAAAGGAAGAAAAGTCGTGAGAGTATACAGAGATATTGGATTAGTTTTTGGATTTCGATTTAACTGAAAGGAAAAATGAAGCATACGAATCGAATATCGTTTTGTGTGTGTTTTTATTTTTTTGAGATGTCATAATCGATTTAGAAAGTTAGAAAAATGTGTGCACACTTTTAGGCTTTTATTTTTTTTTTGTAACTTTAACTCTCAACTCCTTTTCGGTCTTCATGATGATAAGTGTGGTTTTTTGTGCGGGAAAGGAAAGGGGGACCGAAGATTATTCGAGGATGATTGTGTCGTGTTTAGTGGCGACATTAGTGACATTCGGTTCGTGTGCGACATATGATATAGCACTTTCACATTTTTCGCTTATTGATTGGTTTTGAGATTGGAGACGAATTGATTGGATTCATATCACACAAAATGCATGACTTATACGAGTAGGTAAACCTAACCAAGATGGTATGATGGGGAAAATATATGTATGTATATATAATAATTAGCACGAAAAATAAAGTTGGCTTTGCTGTGAATTGCGATTGAATGCGACAATTTTTTAATGGATTGCGGAGGCATGGCAGTTTTGATAGGTTTTTTGATCTCTTGCTATGGGCAATGGATTTACATGGAGATCTAGTTTATATAGTGGTACTTACTCTTGCAATGTTATCATGGTTTTTTGATTATAGAAGAAAATATCAGGAACTTTCTTTGGTTTGTCATTGAGTGATTAATTTAATTTAATTTAAAACGTATGAATTATATACGTGTTTTAATGATGGGGAGGCTTAAAATGAGGTGAAACTTAAGATAACATAGACCGCCAATGGGAAAATTGATTACACTTTAAAAATTAATAATCATCTATATATACATATGTAGGTTATATAGGAAATGTATTGGAATAAGTGTCGAATGGATTTTTTCTATATGTTCCAATATGTTTAAATGTAAAGTTTTTAGTTTCAATCAATATATCAATGTCACTTAATCTCAGGAAAAATCAATAAATTGATCAGATCTTTATCACTACACAGATTCAGACCGTGGCAAAATGTCTGAAATTTAACATACCTACTCCCATAACATGTATTTAAAGACATGAAGGTGGACGCCTATAAGAGCTGAACTTTTTGGACATCCGAAATCATTACCAATTAAATTTTATAAACATTACTATAAAATCCGCAAAGCGACTGGCGATGTATTCTTAAAACTCCAAAATCAAAATAAAGCATTTTTCGAATTATGACCCAACTTTTAAAAAATTATATATTTTTGTCCACCCGAAGTCTATATTGCATTTATGTACTTTCCTTGGCCTGGCGGTAAAGGAGAGTAAATTTGAATATGGGTAAAGATGGTCATGAAGAGTTGATGATGATAATTTATTTATAATTTTTCAATTGTTTCTTTTTTTCACATTTTCAAAGACTTATGTGAACCTAATTATGTTAGCTGATTTTTGATTTGTAACATTTTAGAAATAAACGATTTGACCTGAAGCAGAACGCTTTACCACATTATCAATGATTTTTTATTAAAATTTTTATTTTTTGATGGTTTTGAAAAAAAAAAAATTTTCCACGACTTGATGAGACAGTTAGTTCCAATACAATTCAAAGGCATCGATGGCTGTCACTTTCCGGGGCAACGGCTAAAACTCCAAGGGCATCGATGATGGATGTTTTGAGAGAACACTTCCTGGACTGCCTAATCTTAATAGTGGTGATTTGGAGTGGACGATCCAGCTCCCTCGATTTCACATCATAAGAATTTTTTGAGTGGGTTTTTTTTAAATTCAAGTTTATGTCAACCATCCAAGGACCCTACTAGACAAGATCAAGGCCAACAACTTGACAGAAATTTCCAATATTCACGCTACTATGCTCGTAAGTAGTAAAAAGTAGTATCAGTATAATTTTCAGTTTTCTCGAAAACTAGAAAACATAAAAGTTTTCGGTTTTTTATGTTCGATTCAGAATTAATATGAGCATTGACCACAAAAAAATTTTAGTCTTACATTTCAAAAATTGATCCCAACCTTTATTTTGCGTTTTTTTATCAAAATTTTGAGTTTGAATGCAAATTTTTTGAAAACTATTGACACAATTAATTTAATTTGAATGTAGGATTGAAGAAGAGATTTCTGGCTTTTAAAACTGTAATTGTTTTTCATTTTAAGTATTGTCGTTGTTTTTTAATATTTGTTTTTCTATTTAAGTCGTTTTTTTTTCGAAAATCGCCTCTACCTCCTAAACGGGGCGAGATAGACCCCCCTCCAATAGTAAACAAAATGATTGTATTTGACCATCCTACAAAAATCCGTTATAAATTTTCGGCACCCAAGTTATCGTACTCTCCCCAAGTACTGCGATCTTGATTTGGAACTAAAATGCCTTTTCTCTCAAACTTGTGGCGGAACCTGCTTGAGGTCAAGGTAGAAAAATCAAACCTTCAAACACTAAAATTAAAAAAAATTATATAAAAGGATTTATTTGCTTTAAAAAAGAAATAAATAAATTGGGTGGAAAAACAACTCGTATAGAATCATGGGCCTAGTGACTAACAACTCTCAACTATTCCTGTGTGATTGTTATTGGCAAGAATGGATGGGATCTACAATTTTCTGCCGAATCGAAAAGGCTAAGGTGAGAAGTACTTTCTCATGAAAAGAAATACTCTTGGAAGATTTTTCCTCGCAAGACGCAGATATTAAAAGTTGACTTAACGTGAACACCTTCAATTCCTCGATTAATTTCACGATGGGCCTAGCCATAATATCGGGACCAGAGAAAAACGCTGGTCGACGTCCTTATTCTGACTTTGGGTGGAATAATTTAGTCATATTTAGGTACGAATTCCATGTTCACTTTGGGGAGTGAACCTGAGTGCTCGCTACACACCCGGAGACTATCATCACCTCTGATTTTACCACCAAGTGCAAGCACCTAGTGGACACCGTGTTTCAGCATTTTAGAAATTAACCACAGCCAGCACGAAACTCCCACAAGTGGGCCGACCTCAATAGATAGTTCTGGATGGGACATATCCAGGGGCTAACTATCTCTCGTGCTACCAAATTATTTCACCTTTGGTCTGGATAGCGACTGATTTGGTTAATTTCGTTCTGAAGCTTGCCCAGTACCTAAGAACCGAGCAAGCTCAGTCCTCAATCACCAGTCAGCGACAGCCTGATGAATACCCTAATATTCGGGTTGCCGGTACCCTCTCCAATTTAAACCTTGAATTTCTTCTAACGAAAAAGAGGAGGTTGGTCAGCATAAGCTGTAGTATTAGCTTCGGCATTTGAGGTAGGGCCAACTCAAATGTCCTACTAGACCCCCCAGCCGCGATGAGGCTGCTCCCGTTGGGGGTTAAGAGGCAAGAGGAAGTACAAACCCGTGCAAAAACATTAATGTTTTTTTTTAGGTGACATAGGCTGGGAATCATAACCAAAACCTAAGGACTAACCATTACGCCACAGGCTACTGTTGTTTTTAGGGCCTCCTCATTTGGCGGAACTCCAAATTAAGTACGGCACGATTTAAATTTTAATTGATCGAAAATACGAAATACGAAGGAACACCATACCTCAAAACTCAAAATTTCAACAACAACAAAAACAATATTTAAGGAATTAAATGCTTTTTAAAGGCTTCTTATTTGGCGAAACTTCAAATTTAATATTTCTAGTGGAGACTTTCTATACTCAACCTTTAAAAACGAAGATAACAGATAATACATAGATGTAGAATTGGGTAATTTGAAAATAAAAAAAGATTTTGTTTTCTAAAGAAATAATAAACATAAATAACTAGAAATAAAAAGCTATACATCTTCTCTTTATAATAAGCTGTATTTCCAATAATTTTCCAACCACCCTTTGAGATTCCACGCCCATATATTTTTTTGGAGACATTATATTAATCAGTTAGTTAGGTTCTTAGACAACGCTAATTTTTATTCTTCTTCTTTACATTTGAACCGAGCAAGATATACAAACTTTCAAATAGCTATTTAAACTTTTTATTAAAAAAAAATCAAAAAGCCTGTATGATATTTTTGACATTCTTAAATAAATTATTTTAAAAATTTTGAGTGAAAATTAATTTTTAAAGAAAAACCTTAAAAAAAGTGTGAAAGAAAACGAGGGACTGAATGCAGTTTTAAATTGTTGAATAAATTTTGTTTTATATTCTTCTTGCTTCAGCTAAAATTTCCCTCGCAAATTGTGTAGAAATAGAAAATTCTAAAGGCCCTTCTGAAGAACCTAACGAATAATCCTCTAAGCAACTTTTATTCTCAATTCTTCAAAAAAGCCCCTTTATGCAAGTTGAAAGAAGCATAGACAATATTGAAATACCAGAGTTCCGAGTTATTGGACGATCTTTAAATTATCCCCAACATATCGGATACGAAGAAGCTCATTTTTGTAGAAAAGATCACTGCAATTCACATTGTATTGATTCAGTTCAACAGCCATCTAAATTATATAAGTTTGCTGAAAGAAATATAGAAGGACCCAGACGAAGAAGAGCAAAACCAAAGAAGAAAGAAAAACCAAAGGAAGAAATGCAACCTAAAAAGACAGAAGAACCTTTGAAGATAGAAAAACTCAAGAAGACCCCGAAAGAAAAACCTAAAGAAATTTCCGTTCAGGTTCAACTAGATCATCCAGAATCATCACCTACTCCTCTTAAAGAAAAAAATTGTCATCAATGTCGAAAAAAACACTCTGCACAATATTTATCTTGTTGTTCATCCTATTGTGGTGGAAGCACTCAATGTTCATGTATTGAAAAAGAAAAAAAAGACGATCCTTGCACTTCATCTTGTTCTTACAAACATCGTAAATGTTGTAAAAATTATGATGAAATTTCTTCCAATTCTAACAATAATTGTAATGAAGGAGATCCTTGTGGAGAATTTTTTGATATAATTCGAGAAAATATGGAAGAAGCTCTTAAAGTTAATCCTAAATTATAAAAACACTTTCATTTAAAGCATTCTTCTTATTTTTTTCAGAAGTCTTTTGTGGATGCTTTTGGGAGATATTTTACATGTTGTATTGATAAGATCAACAAATTAGCTTGTCAAATTGAACATACTAAATATCTCTTGAAGAAAATGCACAAGGATTTGAAAGATCGTACGTACAAGTTAAACATCTAACTTTTTTATTATTTATTTTCTTAAAAAGAGAACTTTGTTTTTTAGGAATGTCTTTTTACGATCGTCGTAATACTCAACAAATGCAGTATCTCTGTGAACAGATAAGAAATGATAGGCTTTTCTGTCCAAAACAAAATCAGAAATCTTCTTCTATAAAATTCATACCAAGTAAAACAAAAGATAAGCCTCGCCAAGATTACTACAATAATTGTAAACAGAAAATATCCAGTTCAAGTGATGACTGTAAACGTAGTGGTGGCTATCAAAATGTGGGATATCCAAATATATGTAATTCTGAGTGCGTCAAAAATTTTGGATCAATTAAGAGCCAATTTCGGAAATGTGGACAGCAAAGTAACAATAATGCAACATGTGCAATTAATAGTCATTCAGTTGAAAGCTCTGATCAATCTGGTCAAAGTTGTGATGAAGTAGTTATTAATGAAAATGATTTCACAACAAAAACTCTCCAATCTAAGACGAATAAACAAGGAATCAACATTAAAGGCAAAATTCAGTATCGCAAGAAAAGTGAAAACAGCGACGGAAGTGGAAAAACTTCAAAAAAATCAAAATAAAACAAAGTTTCAGAATTTGTTTGGATCAAATCTAAAGCCCAATTTCACAATGCATATATATTTACCTGAATAAGTGACACTTAAGTCTCAAATTTTAACAATTACTTAAATGCCACTTACTCAGACTGTGAAACTGGGATCTTATAGAAATCACTTGGAAAAAAAGTTAAATGTAACATTTTGCAATTAAATAGTTTTTTTTTTTTTTTTATTAGCATAAAACCTGATTGATATGTTTGAGTAGATTGTAATTTTATTTTTCTTCTTAATCTTATATTTTAAGAGAATTTCACCTTGCACACAATCCTATCGAAAAATCTTAGCAAATAAATCAATTTTCAGCCAAAAAAACAAACCCAAATGGCTTTTATATAAGAAGTCTCCAAAAATTGAAAATAAAGCTGTACTCTACCTTAAGAAGAAATAAAAAAATTTAATTCTCAGTCAGGAAATAATACCAAATGACATTAAAGGTTTGAATTAAAAATGACTTTTATACAAGAAGTCTCCAAAAATTGGAAATTTTTTGAAAGTTCAGCTCTACTTATACGAAAATCTTCCGAAATAAATCAATTCTCAGTTATAAAACAAAATCAAATGGCTGTTGTGCAAGAATTCTCCAAAAATTGGATATTGTTTTGTAGATGTTCTCTACCTATATACCTATATATATATAAACCAAATGGCTTTTATACTTGAAGTCTCCAAAAATTAGATTTTTTTTGCAGCAGTACTCTACCTATAGAAAAATCTTATGAAAACAAAACCAAATGGCCTTATAAAAGAAGTTTATAAAAATTAGAGATTTTTTGAAGCTGTGCTCTACCTATTGAAAAATCTTACAAAAAAAATAAATTTTTAGAAGGAAAACCAAATAAAACGGCTTTTATAAAAGAATTCTCCAAAAATTGGAGATTTTTGTAGCTTTACTCTAGTTATAGAAAAATCTTGCGAAAGAAATCAATTAATTCTCAGTGACAAATCAAAACCAAAAGGTATTTATGCAAGAAGTCTCCGAAAATTGAATTTTTTTAAAGCTGATTGATATGTAATAGAAGTGATTTTATTATTCTGATCTTAATCTTATATTTTAAGAGAATATAACCTTACGCAAAATTCTATCAAAAAATCTGAAGCAGAAAACATAACCAAGTGGATTTTGTACAAGAAGTCTCCAAAAAATGGAGAATTTTGGAAGCTGCGGTGTTATTTAAAAAAAAAAATGACTATTTTGTTTAGTTTTTCTTTTAGAAGTCGTAATTAGTCATAATAAAAAAAAAAAAAAAACTGTTTAGATTACCAAAGTGTTTGTTACTGAAGGTAGCTGTCACACAATAATTTCGGTTTTTTCAAATTTTCTCTAAAACTCCTGTTGAGAATAAAAATCTTAAGTATATTGTCTTTTCAGTTTGACATATTTTCCAGAATGAAGAAAAAAACTAAGAATAAAAAAGAAAATTAAAATAATAAAATTCAATGAACACATGAAAATAAATAGTACTAAAATTAAAGTGATGTTCTAGATAGTGTTTTTAAGAAATCATAAGTATGTTTTCAGCTTCTTCTGTTAGTAACAACTCCTATTACGATTTCGATAAAACTTCGGAGCTGTAATGACTAAAGTTAATGTAAGAAAACTGTATTTCAGGTTTTTGCAAAAAAAATCGTACGTTTTTAACTTTTTTTTGACAGTTACCATATTTTTGAACTATCCACAATTAGCTTTTGAAAGGTTCGACTGATTTTGTTATAATTTTCCAATTTGGTGCTTCTAAATAGTACAAACAATATTGCATTTACAAATTTTGAAAATAAATTTTTTTAAGCAGAAATTAAATTTAAAACAAAAAATCCTTTTTTTAGTACTTTTGACATTTTTAATATTTTTAAAATTTTTCGTTAAAATGTAAATCTACATTATAGTTGTTAACTACAAGTTGTATATATTTTTTATTTTTTTTCTCACACACCAACCATAATTTTACGTCCAGTTATATCGTTCCCTCGCTAATTTTTACTCGTTTTGGATATTTAACTTCATACGGAGTATTATTCTACCATGATTTCCATAAAGCCTATTTTTCAATTCAAATAATCCTTAATCTTTAAATCCCATACCATTATAATAAAAATTAAAAAAAAAAAACTAATTGGTTTGTAGTGCTATTATCTGAATATTTACAAAAAAAAAACCTGATCATAGAGATACGTCGTCGTCGTTCACCTACGTTTTATTGAATATCAATCGATCGTGGGTGATAATAGCTCAAAGAATATAAGAAGTAGCTTCACGAATCTTTACCTAAACATGGGCATGTGAGCGAGCAGATTAATTCCACAACCTTACAATGTCCTCAGATTTTCATCGAATAAGTTTTTTTTTTGATAGAATTTATTTTTATCCCATGTATGTGTGTGTGTGAGCTGTCTCGTAAATTTTCGCATTTTAACCGAAGCCTAGACCATGAAGAAACGCACCTCAAGACTGCCGCCATGTTTTGTTTTTACGTTATTTTTGTTTGTATACAAAAAAAGCAAAAAATAATATCAACTTATAAGAATAGGTTACAGTTGGAATTTATATATTTTCCAGATACGAATTTGCATTTTGTATTGCTTGAGGCAATTTTTTTTCGAAGTCTGTTTTTTTTTTGTATTTTTATTTTATAATCGATGCGTGGGCACACTGATCTGTGTGGATTGAGAGTTTGAGACTTTATTGGATTTTCAACTCTTGGCTATAATGTGCGCGTGTGGTCGTTAAAAAAAAAATAAAGTGTAATTAGGTTTAATGGGATTTATTGGATTAACACAATTATGCTTACAAAGCAATAATATATTTCAACAACTGGGTTGCATTAAATCAAGTCATATGAAAAAATTCTATATATACTAAACCAGTGGCTATAAAAAAAATTTAAAAAAATAAAAACCTCATCATAAACTCCTTATACGTACATATCTACTCATCTGACGCGTCTGCATCATCCTACAGCAATATAACATTGCAACAATGTTGCATGATGATGATGATGAATAATCTGGGGAATCCAACTCTCTTGCTTGGTTAGTTCGTTTGGTTGGAATAAATTCAGAATAAATTCCTTTTGAAGCTTCCACCAGCATATAAGCATCATATGAAGAAGAAGACTGTCCTCAATCCTGTCCAAGTCGTTCATGGCTATAAAGGAACCACTAAAGGTGCAACATCACGTGCATGGCTTTTTAGTAATGGTGTCGTGCAATCATATGCCTCTTTCTGTTTACTGCAGAATTCTGCAGTCAGCGTGAAATCGATCATTCTCGATGAGGTCCCGGATATTTGTATATGTATACTTGGTCTAGCTCTTGCTATATACAAACCAACCAACAAAAAAAAAAAAAAAAAAAAAAAAAAAACGGTTTACCGCACGTTTTGATCTTTAATTTAATGTTGTGATGACATCCGAATAAACACCGACATGTTTAGATTAAATTACCTTTTTTTTTCCCCAGAAACATTGTTGTCTCCATCTTCATATTGAAGAAGTTGTTGAATGCCAAACTATTCCATATGAGATAATGAATCCAAAATTAGATCCATCTCAAGTCCGACCAACCGACCCCAGCCATCGAAGGTACTCTTGTCCTTAGTCTCGAAAAGCCACACCCAATCGATTCTCCCAAGTATCTACGAGTATGTACATATGTATATCTATGTTGAGGTGAATGTGGTGAAATATGATCCACGGCGAAAATACTTCATTAAATTCCATAAATTTTATAAATTACTTATTCAATCCTGCTGCAGGTAGGTTTTAAAATGGTAAAAGCAAGACGAAACTGAAAGGCGGTCTAGTCTGTCTGTAGGTATGTATATAAGTCGAGATGCTTATGATGCGGTCTTATATATATGTGGTCTCGGTCTAAATGGCTTTCATAGTTTTCCTCCTCTATATATTTTATGATTTGTATGCAAATGCCATTTATATCCAATGAGCTAGTGTAACGCTACTGGTGCAGCAGCAACACACACGCCATCAGCAACATAAACCGACCGACCGACCCATTGATTTCTAAATATTCCATCTAGTGTGGCATTTTGTGAATTTCCCATTCACACACACACACAAAAGGAGTGCGCGTTGAGTCGATTCGAGTACTTCGAGTGCGCTTTGTGCGCATTTTATGCAAAATCAAAAGAAATCCATGAGCATGCAAATTTATATAATGTGAACATGTTGCCAACTATAATGTATCTTGTATAGATACGTCTGTCGTGTCGTCATCGTCGTCCTCGTTGTTGTTGCCAGTGGCATTCTCAGTTTTTTTTTTAACTAATTCAACTGAATTATTGGTTGAATTATTATTAAATATTTTTGTGTATTATATGCGATTGTGATTAAAATGCATTTCAAAGTTTTGAATCATTTTATTCCGCAAAAAAACAATCATAAAATATCATATTACCAATTAGTATAAGTTATAAGAAGTGAAAAATTATTTAACTGTTTCTTTGTCAGTTTTGGTTATGTTGGTGTGTGGAATAAAGATATAAGAAGAAAAAAAAATTATGCAAAAACTAAATTTTTTTCTGTATGGTATTTCTTTTTTTTTGTTTTAATCCAATAAACTTCAATCTGATCAGATTGTATCTTTCGCTTTTTCGGGCTCTGAAGCTGTCAATAATTTAAATGCCAATTAATTAGCATTGGGGGCCTTCTTTGGGGATTTTTATTTTTTTTTTTTATTAATTTCTGGTGATGGGATTTTATTGAGGCTTATTGCAGAGATTTATTTATTAGTATTTTGCCAAAGCCAATGAACTCTTTCAGTTGTGTAATTTAATGAAAAAGAAGTTGTCAATTCTTTTGATTTGGTACACACCTCCGTTTCGGATTTTGGTATATTGATGACATTTGAAAAATTTTCCAGCACCAGTGCAAGGAGTAGCAAGCAATTTATAGGTATAGAAAGGAAATTTAAATAAAGGTTTTTTTTGCAAGAGTTATTTTATTTTTAAATTTATGGAATTTTCAAATATGAGAAGTGAATGGTACATTTTTTAGTCTTTTTAGTTAACACTTAATGAATTATCACCAATGATCAAACAATTGATATGGAAATAAAACTATTATTATAGAGATACAAGATCAGCACCAACACTAAAAACAAGCGACAGCTTGTTAAATCGATCAATCGAAGTAGCAAACTCATTTTAGATTTTGTTCAATGTTATGTGACAATTTTCTTTAGGGTTCCAAAGAAGGAAATTCAACGTCTTTTTATTTTTACAAGGTCCAGTCCCTCTCCTCCGCTATCCTCATTTGAACATTTTTAAATTCATAATTTTAATACTTAAAGGCCAATTTGTTCACGCTCCATAAAAATTAAAATCGGCATTTAAAAAGGAAATTAAATATTCAAATAAAGCAAAATTAGTAATTTTAATGGAGGCTATCTTCATTTAATATTCTAACATTTCATTTAATGAAATTTTTAACTAAAACGCCAAAATTCACATTAAGAGACGGATTTTTGCCCTTTAAAGGAGAATTTATTAAGTTCAGCCCCAATTAGCGTTGACAATCAGTTTTTTTGTTTGCTTAGGTTTTTTTAAATCTTAAGTTCAAAGCAATCCAAAAAAATGCATTTAAATTTAAAGTTGCCAAAAAGAGCGAGTTTCTAATATTTGAAGCTTAATGGAATTTTCTTATAATGACAAATTAACTTTAAATGGGGTTTTAGTTAAATCAACAAAATTCAGAATTTAATGAAGCGTGAATAAATTGGTGCTAAATGTTTTCAGCTCTTACCCTCCCAGTGTGTGCCAAAAGCGGTAATGATCACCACAGTATTAATTTTGTACGATTTCAACACGGTGATCAGCTAAGATCATGGTCGAATTAATGAGGTGTTCCTTTACTCCTCAATAGTTCAACACTCAGAAATGTGATATGACAATATTTTGAACATTTAAGTACAAAGAGATTTTTAAACTTTTCAAAAACAAACTCTATAAAATAAATTATCAAAACTAATATAACAGTTTTCGAGAATAGTGAAAATTAAAACAAAAAAAATAACAAAATTTTGTGCAGTCATTTTTGAGAAAAATAATATTTTCTAAAAATGCTTTAAATAAATGTAAATAAAAACATTTTGGGCAATGTCCAAAAAAATCTAAACACTAAGTTTTGAAAGAACCTACCCATCCGTTAAAGCTGTGGCCGAACAGACAGACAGTAGCGCAGAATTGAGAGACCCATTTTCTTCCCTAAAATCTCGAATTCGATATATTTTACGAATCAATAACTTAGCAAAATAGTGCCTATATACTATCGCAAGTACAAATATTTTAAGAGGCTCTGAGCTGCAGAGTTAAAAGTCATGATCCACAGAAAGCGACAGTTAAATTAAAACGTTTTTTGGAAATATAAAACTCGATCTTACTTGATATTTTTCAACTGTTCAACTCAAACTTTTTTAACTGCATGAAGTTCTGGAATACCACATGGTTGCCAGTTGGGGCCGGAACTATTTATTTTATTAAAATAAAAATAAATAATCAATTAATTGCATAGCGAGCCAGGTAAAACCAGGGCCTAGTGACTTACAACTCTCAACCATTCCTTTGTTTCGAGTTATTGGCAGGAATGGAGGACCTACAATTTTCTGTAAAATCCGAACGCCTAAGGTAAGAAGCACTTTTTCATGACAAGTCGAGATACTCTTGGAGGATTTATCAATACCTCGCAAGAGGCTGGGAATCGAACCTTAGACCTTTAGCGTAAAAGTCCTACGCATTACGCCACGGGCTACTACATTTTATTAAAACTACAGAACACCATTAACCAAGGCATTGAATAATAGGTATGTGATTTATATAGAAGATTCATGATTCAGATTTTGATTCATGTCATTCCCTATTGCTGCATAGTGTCGCCCTCTCTGTTTCGATAGTGAAAGCAAAGCTCATTTCTATAGTGTATTACTTCGATTTCGATAGATTTTTGGAAATGAAAAGTTAGAGTTACCTTATTCTTCACTGAAAAATTGGTTCTGAGTTGAGTCTGGTTCAATTTAATTGCAAGATTAACGTACTCTTGTTTTACTCGGAGTTAACTCAGGCACTGACAAAATGGCACTAATAAAAAATTCGTACTTTGTTCTTTTATGTTTTAATTCTCATGCTATACTATAGAAGTCTGTCTACTGTGTTGTTAGTCAATATAATTTATCTATAATACTTTGTATACACCTCGATGAATTCATTCAGTTTAAGTCGATATCAATGAGGTTATTCGCACTTCTCGATCTGATTTCAGTCAATTTTCTTGGATTAACTCCTCGTTCAATTTCCAATTGATGATCCATCCGCAACCATCAACCTATTGGATTATCATTAAAAATATCAAGAAAACAACATAAACCAATCTTGTTATACACACTTTTTCTTGCATAGGTATGATGTCGATCAAACCAAAAAACCAAACTGCACATTATAAAAATATTATACAAACGCGCGGTTAGAAGAATCATTGATCCAATCAACATAAAATAGCTTAAAATTGTGGAGTAACACCTCAAAAACAATTTTCTCCTTCAAGTACGTGCCCAGGAAGTTGCGGTGTGAAACCATTTACGCGGTGGCAGCAGTGCAAATCGCCATAGTATACAACCGACGTAACGTATTATGCGGAGCGATGTTGTGTATATCATCCCATCAATTCCATTTGGAACATCTATTTACGCAAAATGTATCATGAAACAAAGCCAGCATCAGCCAGCAGGACCAGGAGCAGTTTCCACAATGCGTCTCAGCACTTTTGCTCTCTCATTCTCTCTCTCTCTCTACCTCTCTATCTCTGGGGAAGTTATTTTTATGAAAAAATTCTTCATCTTAACAAAAAAAAAAAAACAAAACAAAAGAAATTGAAAAAAAATAAAAAATAATAATCGAATTAAATTCCATGAAAAAATCACACAAAAGACGTTTCACGGATGGTTAAGTCCTGATGGTTTGCCTTTTGCTGGCTCATCTTTTCTCTCAGTGAGCCCATCATGTCCAGTCCATCTCTTTGGACGATGATGATGATGATGATGACGACGAAGACGACGACGACGTGGCCTGATGATGATTCTTATGTTTTTTTTTTTTATTCTTCGATCGTTGGACCTCATTCATGCTCATGTTGTGGTCAACGCGCTTCAAAAGGATTAAGAAACAGCCCAAGACCAACCAACAAAACAAGAGGAAGAATATACATATATATAGGATCGATGAATTGTGGGGAGGATGATGAGAGTATAGTGCTGGTATCGATTGGGGATGTGATATGAGTGCTGCGGCACGGCCAACACAACGGATCGGAAATCAACGGAAATTACTTTTTGTGAATTGCAGCTGTTATCTGATTTTTTGGCGCCATAAATAATGGATGGGGAGTGAAATTATGACGAAGAATCATTTTCTTCTTAAGTTTTTTTCTGTTTTTATTTTTCATTTCTTGTTAGTTTGATGGACTTATAATCTTGAGATGCACTATAAGTCTGTGGTGCAGCTTGTTAGGGTTGCATCAATCGCTCTTCTTTCGATTAGTGCTGCGCGGTGGACGTATATAATGTTTGTGGTTTGTGGAAGCCAGCAATCGTGTTCCGCATCATAAGTTACATTCCAATTGTGCAAACTTTAGGTATTTCGCACCTTTCGACAAGAGGTACGCGCACCACACCACACAACACAAATTGACATCTAAATAAGACCAAGAAGAAAAAGAAGCAATCTGGGTTCACTATTTTTTTCACCAGAGCCATCATCATCATATGAACTTAGATTGTGGTGCATCCATTTGGTATAGACATACTTATATGCCCGCACCTGGGAATTGACTTGCGTTAAAAATTTCCTTTCGGTTTTGTTGCGGTGGCGGATGTTCCACCATTGATTATAGGTTATTACTAGCATTGGGGTCATGCCATCATCATCCTTTTTCCCAATACAATTTGCTTTCGTTCTCTCAATGTACGCGAGTTGTAGGTACATATATATTTGTATCTTTTGTTTTTTCAAGTGATTGTTGAAGCGAGTCTGGTGTGGAAGATGATGAAGATGGTGTGCCCATAGCCATTTTGTGGGATATAGTATAGCTAGTTGTGAAAATCTCGTAGTTCTTCATATATATCCATTTGGGATGGGATCATAAATTAAACAAAAAATCCTATATTATACCTACATTCATATAAAAGGGAAATCAAACTAGAGATGTGTTTACCTGTGTATAACTACCTACTACCAGATCACAGACATATTATACACTGCATAGCTGGCTGTGAGATATACATATATACAGAGAGAGGGTTTATATAGATAATGGACTTCAGGGTCTGGGTGCTGGCTGCGGTATTTTTAGTACGGGCAGTTCTGTAGTAATAAAATTCAATTCAAGATGAAAGATAATTACATATTAAAATGACGGAGGGAGGCACTACCATGGGATATGGTCGTCCGTGTCGTCAGAATTGTGTGTTTTTTGTTTCAGTTTTTTTTTTTTTTTTTTTAATGGTAGACAAAATATTATCTCACATATGCTTTGTTTGAATTCAACGGAAGTTTAAATGCAATTTAATGAGAATTTTTTTTAAATGGAAAACTCTAAAAACAAGAGTTTAAATGATGTGATGGATTTTTTTTTAATTCTTTAACACCAAGATAAATTCAATAGTGTGTTCCTGGGAATAGCATATAGAATCTTAACAAATTGCTATAGCTTAATAGTACTCTTACGATTTTTAAAAACTATAATAAAAATAGTTTTCTTTATTTAGATTTTACAAATATTTTAAATTTACTCTTTTTTTCTAGTCCAGATTCTATCTACCTAGATTTTGTCGCACTTTATGCAAAAGTTTGTTAAGTTTATTGTAATTTTTAAAAATACTAACAGCTCAGGATCAATTTTAAATTTTTTATTATTTATATGTTTTTAGGGGTTTATAAGCTTAAAATTCTATAAAGCACTTTTTTTTGTCAAAAATACTTTAGTCTGTTTTTTTTGTCGATTACATAAAAAATGCGGTTACAATTTGCAAAAAAATTAACTGAATTTTAAATTAAGACAACGATAACCCTGCAAGGATTTGATGGTCAAAAATACCAATTCAAAGCTTCCAATGTGATGCCCTAATAAAATTAAGAAAAATGTCTTCCACAATCAAATATTAGAAAGAGATCCATGATTAATTTTAGTTTTAGGACAAATTTCGACTGGATGCAAATTTTGACTGATCTACTTTTGCTTCATTAACATAGTATGCTATGTATTTTCTTTTTTGAAGAGCGTATATGTATCAGTTTTGCATAATTCAATCTTCTTTATATGTAAATAAAAATAATTGTTAATCTATGAAGCTTGCATAATATTTGAAAAGTTTTCTGGACTAATTTTGATGAAATTTTATAAATTTTTAATAAAGAAGATTAAGAAAATTATCAAAAATTACTTATGTTTGTTGCTGTGTTTTATAAGTTTGTTCCTATAAGCAGTGAAAACGTTTTGAAAGTGGTTTGAGTAAAATTCACTCACTGCCACGCCCACTTTTATTATATTTAATTTTTTCCTTATTCTTTACATCCGTTCAAAGTTGAATTTTTTAGTTAAATTTCTAAACATTAAACCCGTCATTTTTTAACAGCCCATTTACAGTCACACCTCCTTTTTAATTCAAGTTTTTATAACATTCTACGTACTGCCACACCGCTTTTTTTAATTTAAATTTTATGCCTATTTAACTTAAATATAATATCTTTGACTTAACTCAATCGCTGTTCAGCTTGTTATAAAGGGTGTTTTTTTAGACGTGTGATTTTCAATCTGGCAATACCTTTTTCGGAGTTGATCTTTTTGACCGCACCGAAGACGCTATTGTTGTTGTGGAGCAGAGTATCGAAGAAGACCCGAATGACCCCATCCGCCATCGGGCGTAAAAATTGGAGCTGGGGCCTCTTGGGCCTCTCGGCTGGAATTTATTCAAGCCAGCCATGGCGGCCACTGAATTCATTATTTAAACATAATGGCAAACCCTTATCTTTATAATAAAGCTAAATTCTTGGCCATAACATTAAATTATATGCGTTTTATTTTTTCTTGAAAACCACACGTCTAAAAAAACACCCTTTATAAAAAACATTTTTTTTTAATTTAAAAATAAATTAAACGTAAATTGAAGTAGTGCACTACTAGTGGCTAAATTCAATTGCTGGATTCCAGTGGTTTGAATTTTCAACGAGAATCTAGATCTAGTGGTTGAATCCCATCACTATAGATTCTATGTTATACCTCTAGCATCTAGATAACAGACACATCTAGACACATTATTCTAGTGTCTATAGATTTATGAGACTAAAACAGTTGATGAAGTCCCATTCGTCTAATTTTTCTCTTTAGGGTCTGCATCATATTTGTTGCTCAAAGAATGTAAAAAGTTCAATTCTTCCATAAATATTCAGCACTGTGTTTGCATGAATCCCAGTCTTATCTCTTTAATGACAATTTTGAGATGAAAAATAATGCTTCATAAAATATCAGAAAATTAAAGCTTTATTCCATAATCTCTAGTTGCATATGATATGGAATCATTGATCATTATTTGAAAAAAAAAAACAAATAAAAATTGACTTTGACTTTTATGAAAAAAACTCCATGTGACTTTCACCATTTCAGTTGAAGTTTATCAACGAAATCATGCGAATATTTGATAATTAAAATTTCAATTTTTTACCTTGTCATCCAATAAAAAATTACAAGAAAAGCAATTTGTTTTTCTTCACCTTTCTTAATTTTAACCTAAAATAAAGTTCGAAACTCAGCTCTTTCGTTTTGATTAATAAAGATTAAAAAAAAACCTCTATGCTGCAAATCAATTTCACGTCACAAGATGTTTATTAAACATAATTTCTGACATAATTATTGTTGTCATAAAGAAAATTTTACATATGCATGCATATAATATACATACATATGTACAATGTAAAAAAATGTGTGTGTGTTCCAATGCTTCCTTCCTTAAATTAAATTCCTTTTTGTTTTGGGTTATTTTTAATTTTTGTTCCTGGCAATATAATAAGCCACAGGTGAAATGAGCAAAAGAACTATATATAAGAGCACGCATTAAAGCGCATGTCAAATATGTGTCCAATTAGAAGGCCAGGTGAATTTTATGTTACACATAATCATGTTCCTTACTCTGCATGATTTTTTTTTTCTGTTCGTTGTTAATGGTTCCCGTTTTCGATACATAGAAATTTATATATGTATTGTATATCTATACTCCTTCAATTTTAGGATATTTTTTTTTGTTCCTTTATTATCTCATTTTGTTGGCGGATGGGTAATCAAGCAAAAATTATATCTCTCAGCATGTTAGCTTCATTTGGTCGAACAACAACACTACTGCTGCTGATTTTGCTGTTGCTTTAGCAGTAAAGGTATATCATCCTGCGAGAGTCAGCAAGGTGATGTGGTCGTGTATAGTGAACCTACATACCTATACCCTGCGTTTGTTCTTTATTATTTGATTTACGTCATTGAGGGGACTGCGCTTCTGCCGCCGCCGTGTACCACTGACGCACGGATCATCATCAACGGCGAGCACAGAACCAAAAAAATAAATAAAACAACGAGTCTCAGAAAATTTGTCCGAGGATTTTTTTTTTTGTTCACTTACTGATGCCAGGGATATCTCTCTTTTGATTTCAACAATCAAATCATTCCTTAATTTTTATGACGCACCATGATGGTGCTGAAAGCTTTGGGTGCTTGCGATGGTTGTTTTTAGTTTTTTTTTCTTCAATTTGTTGGTATATTTCTTTCGCTCTGTCCATTTAGTTTGACCGGGTTTTGTGGTTAGTGACTTTGTAATCATTGAAAATCTGAAACCCCTGTCTCTTTCAATTTGCTCGAAAATATTCTTTTCTCTATACATATTGTATGTTTGTACATATATACGAAAAGGTACCATTGAAGAGAGAAAGGGAAATAATAAAGTTTTTCTTAATGGATACTTTTAGGTATAATGACGACGATGATAGCTATCTGAGGTCTGCAGAGTTCTGTAGTATGTATAGCTTTGGTGATGGTTGATGTATAAAAATGCTTGAGTCAGAAGGAAGTCATATAAGACGCTAAAGGCAAACCTCAAGCTGATGATGATGATGAAATGAACAAAAATTGACTTCAAATAAAAGGATGAATACAAAAAAAAACACACACACACACACACATACACTTACACTTACATGCTTGGAAAAGAACTTGACAGTCAGAGAGAGAACAAAAAAAGAAGAATTACAATCAATCTACCATCCGTCAATTTTTGTTGCATCGAAGAAAACCCCAAAAAGCCATTGCAGCAATTGGCTGTCGAAAAATGCCACAATACACCAAAGATGGGAATTTCAAATTATAGCAAGTACACACCTTTCTTCATTATACGATCACTTATCTCGAATACATAACAATATTATGTTTTTTTTTTTTTTTCAATTTCATCTTTCATCTGATTTCATTCTGAGGTATATTCGCATAAAATTCTATATAGATTCTCTCGAATGGGTGATGAGTGTTTTTATATATTTGTATTTGTGTATATATATATATGCCGTTGTGTGTACTGTGTGTTGACGACTCGACTGCAAATTGTAATCCATCTTTCAAAGAATGACGATTTTATAGCAATCAACGGTACAGAACGGGCGGCATGCCCACCGCAAAGGCTGAAGCATCATCAAGAACGTAAATTGTGAGGAAATTAAATTCTTGTATCGTTGATCAAATAAAACGCGAAATATTTATGGATTATGTTATACACAACAAATACAAAAAAAATAAATAACAGCAAAAAAAAATAAATAATAAGATGAATGCAGTGCACGTTTTGAAATGTATATGTAAGGAGTGTGTGCGTGGAAAAAATTATACTTAGTAAAATTTTAAATTACTCTCTGAGCAAAACGATGATTTCCTGAGATGATATAAGATTATACGTAGTTTAATAAAAAAAGCAAACAGGATTTTTGAGTTTTTAGCAGGAGATGAGGTTTTTGGAACTTAATTTAATATTGGGATTTTTATACAGCTACAATTGAACAGAAACACAGTTAGCTGAAAAGTTTATTTGCTGAACCTGAACATTTACTATAAAAAAATAAATTCCTATTTAAAGTCTTCTATATACACACGACTTAAAATAACTATAATTCTCTCGTTGAAATCTTTACGACACGACGTGGTCAAAATGGTTCAAGGTTGCGGGGTTGAAAAATGTTTTTTTCTTTTACTGATATTTTGAAAAAAATTAACTAAATAAAGGGAAATAAAATTTTAATTTCCTTAGCATATTTATCCTTACTTATAGGATCAACGGTTGAAGATTAATGGCGATGATTAAGTCTGTTTTTGCTGAATAAGCTTGTTTCTACACCAAAAATTAGAAAATCGGTGCCATGTTTAATAAATACAAATTTAAAAGTTCCGCGATTTTCAAAATCTATATTTGCACTAAGAATTCTCTAACTAAGTTAAAATTGGCACCAATATGCTGATACTATTTTCTGTCAAAATCCCATGGCTTAGGTGAGATACACTATGTCATGGCCAGAGATAGGTAATCTTGTACAATTTGGTAATTTAACGCAAAAAACAGTTCATTTAAAAAAAAGACATTTTTTCTAAAGTGGCATTGGCTGGGATTCTATTTTTTAAACCTCCAGCTCATCATTGTCCAATGCATTAACTATTATGCCAAGGGATTGCGATGTTTTTTCCTCGAAGCAACAAAACTTGGGCTTGGAGATGTCTTATATCCGAACATAAATATCTTTATTTCGGGTTGGGTTCGATATCCCGCTTTTTATAATCCCGTTTTTTAAAATCCCGTTTTTTCAAGATCCCGCTTTTTATAATCCCGTCTCTTATAATCCCGTTTTTTATAATCCCGTTTCTTATTATCCCGCTTTATCAATTAAAACTACTTGTTTTAACTCCCACCAAAATTTCGTTGGGACTTAGTTCATAAATTTGGGAGTTAATTCATTTGTGACTTATTTCATTATGAAATAGGTCCCAACGATTTTAATAATCAGTGAGGTATGTATGGGGGGGCATGCTGCCCCCCTGCAACCCCCCTGCTTGGGCACACTATAGGATTTGGGGTAGGTGCGAGGTTGGGTGTATGCAAAATTTCTTTTTATCATTTTGGTAGTTGGCAGTTAGTTCCTAAAATGATGGGAATGAGTTCATAATTAACCAAGTTTAATACCCAAATTAATTGCGAAAAACGGGATTGGCGGGATTTGGCGGGATTTTAAAAAGCGGGTTTTTAATACATTGGGATTATGAATAAGCGGGATTTTAGAAGACGGGATTTTAAAAAAACGGTATTTTAGTAGACGGGATTTTAAAACTTTTTTTTCGGGATTTTCGAAAAACGGGATTTTAAAAAGCGGGATTCCGATACGCTCCCCTTTATTTCTTTTGTTTAATTTCTTTTATAATTTCCCTTTTATTTTATTCTAGTTCGAATTCCTAAATATTATTTCGTATAATCTTTATTCACAAATCACAATATTTGTCTGTATTTCGTATACCACAAAAATTCTGCTGTTTAAATAACTAACACGTTGGTACTTACTTCATATAAGATGTCTCGGAAACAGTGATGCCAGACTTTGGATTCAAATTTTCCCACAGTGTTACCCAAACATGTTCTTTTTTCCCACGCCTTTGTTATAAAAACCCCACATTTCTCTCACAAAAAAAAAAAAAAATTAATAAAAAAGAAAACATATTGTAATTCAGTTTTTGTAAAAATTTTAACATTTACATTGAGTGCATGAATTCTACCATTTGCATAGAAAAAAAAATAAAAAGCAAAGAAATCGATACGAACAATATAAAAAAGCCCAATAAAACTCAATATTATTTTTTCGCACACAATTAACTGATGGAAGGAAATTATTGATTTCCATCGCTGAGGCAATAAATTTTGTCGTTTCACCTCTTTTAAAATGTTTTCTCCGCGATTTTGAATGAATTGTGCTTCGTTTTGAAATTGAAGTTGAAAATATGAGAAATTAAGTGAATTAAAGTTTTTTATTATAAAAAATTGTGATTTTAAAAGTGTTTTTTTAAGCAAACAAATTTGACTGTGGTCGTAATTTCTACGCTGACATTTTACTACATAAATTAGCTGGCAAAAGAAGGCCCACCCAGGCAATTAATTGTCATTGCCATTGAAATTAACATTACCTCAAATATTGCTAATGGAGCCACAGTGTAATAGTCTGGACTGCGGGAAATTAATTATAAGCCAAAGAAAGAGTGGAGACTTCTCTATATATTTTGGTATTGTCTACTTCGCTTATCGAATAGCGTAGTTGTTTATGATTTATGTAATTTTTGTATGGAATTTTTCGTTTGGCATCACTATAAGCTAAAGTGGGCACAAAAATAAAAATGAACGCGTTCAGTTAATTGTTTATTTAATCATAGTTGAATACATTTTTTTTTTCATATTTAAATAATCAATTTAGGAACAAAATTTAGCATAACGTAAAATCCTTTTTTTTTTTGTAGTATGGAGTTCGAAAAATCTATAATATCTAATTTTAGACGTATCACTGCTTCTGCATGCAATATGTGGAACAAAACTGTCGGAACTCTCGAAGTAACCAAATTGGCGGAAATCCTAATGAAAACCCTTATCCCTAGAACGCATTACGCAACCTAGGAAACAAAACGGTTGGAATGGAACTCTCGTCGAAGGAGAAAATTGCCAAAAGAGCTACTTTAAGAGCAGTTCAGAGCCCAGAGGAACTAAGCAGTCATGGATTGTTAATAATTATAACCAAATAACAATAGGGTAGAGCGGGGCTAGTTGGCCCACGCGAATTATTCACAAACTGAAAGTACTACAAGAAAATGATCATTTACGAACGAAGCGTGCTCTCTTACCAGCACGTGCCATACCGGTTTCAGTTGCGTAGTGCCCTCCGAAGATAAACTACACACAGATTTGTCTTTTTCAAGTGTAAAAGTAAAAAATGCGGATAGGTTATTTTTTTTATTTTCCTAGTGAAAAATCCAGGATTAAGGACTGTGGTAAAGTGTTTTTATAAGTAAATATATTGTTTTTTCATATTTTGTGAGTTAAATTTAACAGTTTTGAGTATTTTTATATCTATGACTAAATATGCTTCTCAAACCAGGTGTGGGGTTAATTGGCCCAGGGAGTTTTTGTTACAAAAATAAATTTCTGAAGAAGAAGAGGAACTGGAATATTTTTGCCTAATGTGGATCGAATCATTCGCTGAAAGATTGTAGGGTTAGGAGTGGATATACAGTACCATACTTGCAGAAATTGGGCTCATGCAAACTAAACAGTAGCCGGAGTTGGGTCCTTCTTCGATGCGTCAATTACAACAGCGATTACGATTCCAAAACTTATTTTAAACCTTAATATATTTCTATTATATTTATTTTTAAAGTTTTATTTAAAATTTATTGTTTAGTTTGTTTGACCGTTTTAAATAAAGTTCCTTATAAAATTTTGGATTTGTTTCCCTTTATGAGACTTGCTTTGCCACTTTCCAGGGCTTCGTCCAACTAACCCCACTTGCACTTGATCCATTTAAGGTAGCTTTATTCTTCTGCGGTTACATATTTTCAAATTTTTAAGATTACATTTAGAAGCCAGAAGTTTAACCTTTCTTTTGATACCAGCTCCATAGTTGTACTATACGTAGTTTGATAATTATGAGACTTCAAGTAAAAAGTGGACCAACTATCCCCACCCTACTCTTCTAGCTATTGCGTCTATCAATTTTTGTACCAAAAATTTGGATGGGATTCTCAAACACCGTTAACTCCGTTCAAGTTTATATTTTCACTGAAACATCTAATCTTATGTTACGTAACGACCCGATCGTACATTCTCTATGCTCTCTCTATTGGTCCCCAGACTATGGGACAAGAAAAAATGACAGCTTTTCTTCACCTCCTCTTATTAAAACCACGGTTATTAATCAGTGTGAACTGAGAAAAAGAAATTAGAAAATTTTATTGAATTTCAAAATTTTTCAATTTTGTTCAACTTAAATGACTATATAGGTGTGTGCAAAGTGAATCATGCTAAATACAGATCGTATAGATATTTGAGTAGGGTCAGTGTAGTTGCTGTAACTACTGTTCATTGTATTTCCTCCGATTGTTCAAATTAATTTTCTATTGTAATTGCTCCATTTAAAATCCCATCATATATTGTTTCGGATAAAAGTTTTTAAAAATATATTAGTATAAAAATCTTTGAAAAACATAAATTATGCCAAAACCTTTACTTTAATCATATTATTGTGAAGTCTCACGACATTTTGCAAATTGCAAAATTATTATGCAACAAACAAAGCAAACCAAAAAAGTAAACTCAAGCTCATACACAGCCTGCAACATCACTTGTATCTTCTAAAAATAATATTAGTTTTTCTCTCTATATTACCCGTAATTCTTGAGTATATTCCACAGTGTAACAGTGCCATAATAAGTTCCATTTGGAAAATTTGTAATATTCAACAGATTAATCATTTCTTTTTTCTTAATCTAGGTCATGGAATTACCAACGCAATGCACAGCACAACAAAGTACCTATATATATAAAAATACCATCCAGCTACTGATGCTGTTCGCCTTCAAATCGAAAAAGAATAATTACACCCATTTCATTCAACTAATTGGATTTTTTTTTTGCCTCCTATATATAAAAGCCTCCCCATATAAATACAACACAAATCCCATTTGTATGAAGAAAGAGAGATATTTACAATATAATTTGTGCCAGAAACTAAATATACTACTGTACTGATGTACAGCGCTCATAGAGCAGAAAATTAAAAAAAAAATAATAAATATAACCTCATCGTCTTATCAATAAATAATTTGCTTCCCATCAGCAGGTGCATAAAAAACACAAATCTTAAAATAAAAATATAAAACTTCAAAACCAGAACCGTCGCTCGCATCGCGCTGGAGTAAAAGTAAAAAAACAAAATAAAAATAAAAATTAAAAAATAGAAAAAGCCTTATCTGTGAATGAATAAATTGCATTAACCGTAGATACAACCTCAACTAAAACATGATTTAACTATCTCATAATTTGCCGAAGCATTTCGGTCTATCGTTTAACTTTTAGTTTTTGCAAAAAATGGCAAACGGCAAATAGCAAATGCAAACGCAGCCTTGCAACAACGAAGCTCTTTTCTTGAAATGTTCACGTACTTTTATTTTTTAAGGCATCACTGTTTACAGTGTTGTTGTTGTTTCCCCAAAAAAAAAAAACATGGCCAAAACTGGACTCAGATAGCGGCGCGGTGCGGCGATGAAGAAAAACCAAAAAATTGTTAATATATCATAATAAATCGATATATCCCAGTGTCTAATAATGGATCGCCATTAGTCGGTCCTCTAACAACCACCACCACCACCAGCATCATGGGCCTTAACTATCTCGGAACCATGTACCAGAAGTTTAACAACGACTGGATGTGATAAAATACAACAAAAAAACAACTAAAAACCAAAAAAAAACGGTCCCAAAAGCTGGCCAGGCACACATTAGTGCCAAGTAACATGTTTCTCACCATACTCAGCCTGTCCAGCGCCACTGAGATGCCGGCTGCAGTCGCTATATCTCCACTACGTCCTTGTCGCTCACCAAGCTTATAAAATTGCAAAATTACAGCACAGTGCTGGTGGTGGTGTTGCTATAGTGTCGGTCGGTGTCGGTGCCCCAGAGTCGGACAAAAACGTGCGACGGCCCGGAATAAAATTGATTCGATTTTAAATATTGATTTTGTTGATTTAAAAGACATGGCCAGTACGGCGATAAGAGAAATTAATTATTAATGTTAAATTGATTTTTGCTTTTGGTTATATAGGTTCGAGGTTTGGACATCGTTCGAGCCCATATTCCAGCTATATCTGAGCTGCTTTATAGGGAAGGAACACACGCGCCGGACTGTTCAGCTTGCCTGAGAGTAATAGTGTCGTCGTAGTTTTTTCTTGTCTTATGTGTGTTTTTTTTTTTTTTTTCTTATAAGACTTGTCCCGTCGAACATTCCACATATATGAGCCAATCTTGCATATGGGCAATGGGCATTAAGCTCTATAAACTACATCGAGTCTATATAGTAAAAATACTTTGGATGTAGTTTAAGTCAACTTTACCCAGTTTGGCCTACACAAATTCTATACTCAAACACACGTTTATTACATGTGTTTGTTTGGTACATAAAATAAATTCGTTGTTTAACACGTTGTTGTCTATATATTGTGAGACACTGAGAGAGTAACTATATAGCTGTTGGTGATGATGGTGATCCTCGCTTGGACTCGCACTCGCACTCGATATACACCATAGTTAGACACAAAAAATATTGTGTACCATGGAATTTTACTATTTTTTTTTTTTTATTTTCAATTTTAATTTACAACAATTTGAATTTGTGTCCGGAATGTTGTTTATTGTTTAATTTGATTGACTAAGAGTTTGGTGTATTTATATATGGCTAGATAACTTTTAATTAGATTTCGAAATAAATTTTTAACTTTTTTTTTTTGTAAACTAGATTGATATGGTGCACCAATAGAATGTTGTTTGATGAAGTTGGTCATTATTAAATTGGCATAGCCACAAATTAAAAATGAAAATAATGTGCAGTAGATTACTAAGACAGATGTGCATTGTTCATATTTCTTTTCATTCGAAAGAATTTAGAACGTTAATTTTAAAATTAATTTAAATTCAACCTCATTTCAAGCTAACAAACTTTGACTCGAAAATTGAGTTTTACATTTTTTTTGTTGAAGGTTTGAACTACCAACAATTAATATGATGGTGCGAAAGCTTGGCAGCCTAACTGCAAGTGTGTTATGACACAAAAATCCCCTTATACATTTTTTTTATTTACGTCCAATATTTCTTAAAAATATTTTCAAATGCCTAAATAAAGAAAAGACTTTTGTTTCATTCAAATTTGTATTAAGAATTGGTCTTTTACGAAATTCGCTTAAAGAACTCCAGGCCATTCACTTATGACCTTAACTGTGGAAAAATTGCTGAACAGCTGGATTTTTGTTGATATAGCTTCCCTTTGATGTTTCGTATGCAAGAGTTCCCTTCGTAACACTTGGTAAACGCCATAATAACTAAGTGAAATGTAACCAATTACCTTTTAATTTCGAAGAAGGAGGAGAGAAAAAGGAAAGGACAACTCCAATCCGGCGATCTCCGGTCGATAAGTCTTCTTCCGAGTATCACCAAGGTATTCGAGAAAGTTATTAATAGGGTTCTGTCTAAGTGGGCTAGGGAGACCAATATCATATACCGGATACTCAGTTCGAGTTTAAAGCTGGACACGATACTATTCATGTCGCGTCTAAGCTCGTTTCTGATATCCAATGAAACAAATCTAAAATTGAGTTTACTAGTACCCTTCTGCTTGGTTTGGAGAAGGCTTTCAACACCGTTTGGTAAGAAGTTTTTTATTTAAAGCTGGCCAAACTTGGCTTTATGACATTTTTTTTTTTATAATAATTTTAACTATATATGCCTGTGAGACCTAAGGTCTTTTTAAGTGTAGCCTGAATTGCACCCCAAGTAACATTTTTAGTTCTTTAAAGGCTTTAGCAGCGCTTCTAGAGCTAATCTTAAAGCTCCTTTTTTAATAATGAGCTCTAGAAACACATTTAGAGCTTAAGTCGAGCTCATTTGCAGCTAATTCTTTGAGTTTGAGAGCACTTTTTTGCTCTTAAGAAGCACGTTATTAGTGGCAAGTGACTCTGAAGGTCTATGTCATACACCTTTAAAGAGCATCTTTTGAAAGATGTTTGTTCGTATTGGTTTGAGTAATAAATATAATACCAAACATAAACGCAGGCACGCCTTAATCTTTATTTAGAATAAGTAAATCGTTTGATAGTATAAATAATATATAATTTTGTATGATATGCCAATTTATAATTTCCTACCAAAATAAATAATAAAAGAATTTAGTATTTTTCGGTGAAATGTTAGCTTAATTTAAGTGCGAATTAAATTTTTTCACAAACGTTATGCGGGTACTTTGTTAAATTACAACGCGCCTTCGAAATTTTGTATTTTAAGATGTCAAATAAAAATAAATAATAACTAAAAAAATTTAAAATTCAAAAAAAAAAATTTTTCAAATCCAAATAAATTTATGTTGGTTAAAAATACAATTTAGTTTGATTTGAGTGAGAGCGTGGGGATATATATTTCTTTTTTTTAATGAATAAAAGAAAATATTGCATTATTTTTTCGCGCCGCCATGTTTTCATAAGGGAAGAAGGTTTTTTCAATACAGCTGTTAAATCACTTTGAGCTATATTTTTGATTGTTATAGAGCTGCAATATTAATTAATTACTGTTAATATAGCTCTTATATCACTTAAAGATTTGCTTTCTGTACTTTTGGAGCTAGTGTTAACAAGATGGCATTTTTCTGGTTTTTATATTTTTTTAATGAAATAAAAACGGTGTTTCAGAAATTGAAAGTTTCGGCAGGTGGATAATAAATAAAAAAGAATTATTTCTATGAACGAAGATTTTTATTTAAAGAATATTTTATTCCAAAAATTTATTTTAGGTCCTCGGTATATTTTTGTATGTACGTAATGAAATTTTCAAAGCTTAGTTTTAGAAACCAAATAATTGTCATCAAATAAAGTTTTTATAACTCACCCGCCATTTCGAAAAAAACATTCCTTTTAACAACCAATATGACGAGAACGACACATCATGCAGAATGAAATTAATTAATTTATTTTAAACTGGTTTCATTTCTACTTTTGAAATAATTATTTTCTTCGTATTCTAATATGGATCAACCTTTAACATGAGTGCTATAGAATTTTTTTAGAGAGGTTTCATATACAGCTGTTATAGAATTTTTTTAAAACTTGAAAATGCGCGTGCGCTTCACGAAGTATTTGTGTACAAATATTAGTAATTCGGCTCTATACAGCCGCTTTTTGTACAGCTCTGTAAATGCTAAATTTTTACATTTCAGAAGATAATGCATTAGTATTTTGGGGATGTGTTGCTAGCAGCTGTATAACGTCTCTAAATTGTCTGATATTGACAGGTTGCTCGATAGTAGACGTGTAAAGTTTGTTATGGAGCATATTTTTAAATCTTGATGCTTTATAAAGTTAATAGAGCTAAAAGTGTTCTCAAACTTCAATTATAGAACATAATTTTTAAATAAAATGAAAGGAGCTGTGAAATAATCTTTAACAGAGCAATAGCTTTCAATATTGCTAGCTAAGAGCTGTAAAAGAACAGTTTTGCATCTAATAGCTCCAACGATGTTACTTGGGACGGCACTAGTTAGAAGGAATAGAAGAATAGTAAAGAATTTTTGTTAGCACAGTGGACTGAGAAATTAGGTGTTAATTTAGCTCATTAAATCCCACGGGTGGCGTTCAGTTGCAACTGGGGGAATAAATAAAAGAATGCTGCCTAGAGTGGGGCTCGAATCCACACCTCTAAGTAAGTTTGCCACACGCAATGCTCAATGATAAAAAATTTCTTGTCAAAAGTGGTAATGTAACTTCTAATCCAATCTTCGATGTGAAATATTGTCTTCAGAAGGGAGCAGCCAACTCGCCGATTCTATATTCAGCTTTTACACGAGCTATTCAGGCAATTGCATATGATACGACCATGACAGACGACGACCTAATTGCGTACAGAATGTCTCCAAAAGTCAAAATCATCAGATTTTATTTGTAGTGTGACTTTAACAAGATCCAGTGATATTGCAGTGACTGGAAGCTTCATATAAAATTTCAGAAATCAGAAACTAGGACTACGTTGCGTGTGGGCAAAGGGGATACGGGAAAGAACTGGCTGAAGTTAGTGATCGTAGGGCCAAATGGGCATTCACTGACGAGTAAAAGTACTTTGCTTTCTGGTTGGTTTAGTATTTGTATTTCGATAGACCTTGACCAGGGCTAGGGGAGCTTTTGGTCTGATGAAACGATTGTTTTACAGCAGCTGGTTTGACAGCAGGGTGAAGATGATTTGTTTACATTTCCCTCATCAGACTGTTGTTTGTCTATATGGATGCCCGGTTTGGTTTAACGTTGCCCCATCTCAAATGGAAAAGATTTGGGTGTTTCTTCGTCACTTCCTTGCATTAAAAAGAACATCAGAGTCAGTGGCGTTGATGAGGGGGGGGGGTATAAAGGGGATGAATCCCCTTCAAGAGCCATATATATTTATCAGAATTATTTGAAACCCTGACCAATTTCTTGAAGACGCCATTCACTTAAAAAAAAAATTGACCAATAAAAGTGAAATCTCGTATTATTCTTTAATTTTTGTTTATTTTTTTGTTCGATTTTTGTCGTCCTCCGCAACAAAAATCGTGCATATTGCATATAATAATGCTCATACAGTGCTGGAGAAGAAATCAAAAAAAAAAAATAACAATCTTTAAAAATGCAAGACCAACGAGTACTCAATTACAAATAATTGCACGCACAATCTTTGTTTAACATTTTGCATTCATTCGCATTATGCGTACGAATTCGTGTTGTTGTTATATTACCACAATCTGTCTACATGGGTATACCGCAGCAGCGTGGCGCAGCGTACTCCACCTATGTGCGGGGCTATGAACGAATTCACATCATCTGAAGGTTTTTTGTTATTATTGTTGTTGTTGTTTGTAGTTGCTGATGGTGGAATTCAAGCACTTGTCCAGCTTCGATTTTATTTATACATAGAGATATTGTGTTTTGTTTTTTTTTTTTTTTGCTACTCAATTGTGCTATAAGAGAGTCTATATTATATACCCCTCGTCTCGGTTACATTAAACAATAAAATCATTTGAATTACTATGTATAATTCTTGTGTCGGTCGCTGGGTCGGTGTCTATGTGAAACCAGTATTGAACGATATACATATACATATATCCATATATTTTGTTTTATCCCACATTGATGATGTGCATGCGCAAGCAGCGAGTAATTGTAATTTTCTCTTCATCTCATGTTGTTTATTTTTTTTGTCTGTTAAATGTATGTATCTTTATTTATTTTATTTTTTTTATACTGTCGGGAGGCTATTATGTTATTTAGATATAGTTTCAAGATTACAAAAAAAAAAAAAACAAAAAAACCATCAAAAGTAAAAGCAAATAAATTAATATTGAAGAATGTAGGGGGTATTACAGTTGATGATTGTAATTACTTCATTTTTTTATACATTCATAGGTATGTATTTATATATGTATATATTTTGAAGTTAAAGGCTTTATTATGATCCTTTTTTTTAAATTACTTTTCCAGTTTTTCACAAAAAAAAATTATAATTATATTGTCATCGAAATGAAAGAGCTGATACAAGAACTTTATTTAATTGGTTCACAATAATTAAATTCTTTTCTTGAAATTCTTTTGTTTAATTTTTGTATTTATTAAAATTTAAACAAAAATAACAAATTAATTTCTTAAATTAAATACAATTTCAGCTCCATGGACTCTATTATTGTTTTAAGTTTTTAGAACAAGAAACCTATAAAAACTGATTTAAATTTAATTTTTTTTTCAGCATTTTTCTTATGTTTCAACGATTATTTGATCAGGTACTTGATAATTATATAAAAACAAAGTGGTTGTTCAGTGTGACCTTTTGGTTTCCCAGATATAATACTCAATAGTTACGGTTTTCGAATTTTTGTAATTAGGAAACAAAATATTTTGTCGAAATTTTGCATTTTTTCGTCTTATTTTTCTGGACTTTAACCTGTAAAATAGAAATAAGATTTGACTCCAGTATGAAAGGTCAATTGATATTGCAGAAATTTAATTATGTGATTTACATTTAAATAAAGTTATATTTTTGGGAAGGTCTTAAATATTAAAAACAACTACACAGGTCTTGTAGCAAAAGGTAATTTTTATATGATAACTCACATCATAAATAAATTTATAACTCCTTCCTTGATTGCTTGTTTCAGGTTTTCAAAGTTGTTATACATTTGTTTTAATTAATCAACATTTTGCTGATGTTGATTTGCAATCAAACTGACATAAATTTACCACCATATGTAAAGCCCATTTTCAATATACAAAATCAATGTTCAATTACTGTATAATGCCATATATGATAATTTTAATTCCAATCACCCATAAGTTTTGAAATAAATTGGTTCAATAAACACAAACCATCTACACAAATACTCCATATATTCCATATGTATAATGTATATGCAACTTCAATAAATTTCGAAATAATATTGAACAAAAAGGAAAAAAAAAATATTATGTTTACAGAAAAAAAAAAAAAAATTAAAACCAAAAATGAACTACATAAATCGGAATCATAGACATCAATTGACTAAAATGACAAAATAAATGAATCTTAGTTCAGCCATATTGACTGTAATTGCCTTTAAATGTTGCTATTTTTCACACCTCTCTTCGTTTCGACACTTCAATACCTGCATATATATATAGATTTTGTTGCTTGCTGGGCTCCCAAGACGATAGCGCGATGGCGATGATGACGATGTCTTTGGTACAGCATTTTACTGACTTCGAATGGCAAATTTAATTGCCAACAACCATTCTATTTGCGTGCACAAATGTGATATTTTTTCTTCACTTCTAGCGGAGCCTGCACAGTGAAGGGACATCGCTATAAGCCACCATCACACATCAAAATATATGTACTTAGATTTTTTTTTGTTTAATTTTTTGTTGCCAAAATAACTATTTCCAGCTCCTAAATCAGAACCAATCCTTAAAAGACAACTAACTATTTTGGCTTTAAATAGCCGAATCCCAGAGTGCACCACATAAATCAAATTGTTCATACGTTCAGTATTTAGCCTATACAGACACACTATAGGATATACAGCCGGGTTTAAGGTATTTTGCTTGCTCTATAGCCAGCCACCATAAGAGTCTAGGCTGAATTTGGAGGCCGTGTGGTGCCTGCCTATAGTGCCTGCATTTTTGCACAGGCACACACTACCTACGACGACGATCGACGACGTGTGGCAGATACTTTACTCTCGTTTTGTTGTGCATTGAGTTCCATTAGATATTTTTATTGATCTTTACGATGCGAAATGTTGAGTGTGTAAATTATTTGCTGCACAGTGCATATGATGACGCAAGTTTACATAGCTCATTCGGTTTGTTTTTTTTTATTTTTTTTTCGATCGACAAATTAAATAAAATGATTTTTTACTTTTGTCACATATTTGTATAAATATTTTTTTAGTTTGTATTAAAATTTGTATGTTAATTTTTTGTTTCGTTGAAGAGAGAGAGATTAATACGTAGATCTCAGCAAACTATCCCAATTCTTTATTATATAATCCGGAAAACTGTTATTCGATTTATGATTGGAAAAGAGGGGTACACTCATGCAGATCATGAAATATTAAATTCCTGATGTCATTGTGAAGTTTGGAATATCAAAAAAAATTTATTTAATATTCTCGTACCTCTAATTCAAAAACTGGTAAATGTGGTTTAAAAAAGAAATAAAAAAAAGTTCGTGCATCAGTTCTTTCGTTTTGATGATTCTCATTGCAAATAGTAAAACTTGTTTAACATTTATTTAAAAAAAACTCTTTACTTCGAGTTTGTATTTCAACTCTTTTGTTTCCTGGCATTTATACAACTGAAGAATATTATAAAAACAATTTTTATTTTCACCCACATTATTTCTGGATCACTCAGTGAAGATAGAGCTTAATTGACAACCCTTGATAGTGCTGTAAAGTTTTTCTACTTCTATTGTTATGCTATATATCTAGTGGCTTGTATGTATGTATGTTCGTTCTTTTATGATTGATTTGACCCATAAATTAACTTCTCAAGTTTTTTAGTTGGGAATTCGGTATTGTGATGTTTTCTGTAACTAATTTCCATGATACAATTGAAAAAAATTGTATTCTTGTATGAGTTACATGCTACTAAATTTTTTTAAGTGAGTTTCTAGTAAAATTTTGAAATAAAATTCTTATAAAAATGAAATCTATTAATAGCTCGAAATCAACGGTTGCCTATAGTGACCTATATACCCCCAAACTTTCGCTTGTGCTTTGTTTTCCAGCAGAATTGGACCTTAAAGTTCCTCCAAACTTCTTATATGAGTAGTAGAAAACATACTTTTGCAGAATTTGTCAATTCTTCGAAAGGGTCAGTACCACTTAAAATTTTCAGGTGAAATAGGGTGGTTTTTAAATTTGAAACTAGAACCCAGCATGATAGTTCAAGGCACTAATCTATACGCCAAGGGCATCTGCTAAATACAATTCAGTTTTGTTTAGTAGTTTAAAAATCTTTAACATTTGATTAAACTTATTTAATTTTGAATGCTTAAACTATTCTAATTCATAGAACTATCTATTGTATATAAAAATAAAAAAAGGTTAATTGTAATTTCTTGTTTTTGGTTACACATAAATATTTTCAGAAGTAAACGTCTATATATGATCATTCCATGCTCTTTAATTTAACCTAAAAAAAGTGCACGATCCTATATGATTTTCTAAGAAGACACTATCAATTCAGATCTCAAATTGCCTTTAGAATTCACTAAAAATTTTATTTTTTTTTGAAAAAGACATGCGATAAATTTTTTGCTATCTGGTACTCGCATAAATAAAAAAAATTGAAATAATTATAAATGAACATTGAACATATATATATATATACATAATTCAAAATGTGTGTTCACCCAGCAATATACATGACTTATACGATATTTTTTTTTGTCTATGGTATTAATTATATCCAAAAGTATACACCTACATCTTATTCGATGCTCAGATTCATTCAAAACGTGATTCTCAAGTTAAAATGCCAAATTAAATGAAATCTTACAAAATAAAATCACACGCGTTTGCTTCAAGAAGTACATATATCTATAAGATACATTTTCTATATACATATAAATATGTGCCTTTATATAGGTAATTCAAAGTAAATATACTGAGTTTGATTATATTGAGTGGGAATGGTTGCAACTCTACTATTAAAACTGATGATAGGTTTTTTTTTATAATTTATTTTAAAAATATATTATAGATACCTGCTTGCACCATACATTCATTAAAACTTCATAGAATGGAGAAATAAGAAAAATATAAGCCTTTTTTTGAGGATAACATCAGACTGACCCCACAAGAGTGTTACTCAATATTCATGGATTTTTTTTATTTTTCTTTTTTTATCGTTCATTGAATCCAAACGAAAGAAAAAGAAATATTAAAGCAACAAAATTGTAAAAGGGAGAATTAAGTGCAAAAACCATGGGGTGTAATTGGTTGGTAATTCAATTGGTCTCAATATAAATGTTATGTGAAAAAATTGAATTGAAATAATTACGAAATCAATGGAATAATTTTTTTTTTAACGTAATCTTTCAAGCAATACTGCTCAATGGTAGTTCTGTAAGAGGTTTTTTGTCATAGAAATAAAAACAACTCCACCAAACAAATTTTTAAAATATCCACCAAAGAGCATATCGCTCATTAGAAAGAACGTCGTCATAACTCAAAAAATGCTGTTTCGAGATAAAAGATATTGAAAATTTCTGTTTCCTGAAAAAGCTATGGAAAAACAGCAGTAGTGACTCAAATAACTCGCTCGCGATTAAAATTGAAGAAAATATTTATTTTATTTTTTGCAGAAATAAAGTGAAAAATATTCTAATAAACTCAAAACAAAATATTTTGAGTTATGACGGTTTTCTTTTTAATGGGCGATATGTTGATTTGATTTTTGAACGAATTTGGAAGCTGGCAAGCAACTTTGTTAATCTCCCATACATATCCCTCTGAGAAGCAATAACACACTGCTAATAATCACCTAAAGTTACTATTTTTTTAAGTTTCATATCAGGAAAATGCGGGCTCTTTTTTCTGAACTTGATCTTTTTTTTTTAAATCTTTGTCGGCAAGATCGTAAGCAATTCAACGAGTATGTTTAATGCTAGTATACCATGCCATCGTAACATTAACACCATTTACTTCCTGCTGCAAGGATTGATCCACTGTACCTGTAAGTAGGGATCATAATGATAGCAAGAAATGTAAAGGATTCTCTCTGATAGGCTTGTTCCGAAAAGGTGTTGAAGTGATTTCCTGTAGTTTTATGGGTTATAGCATCTATAAAAAGTAAGAACATGGACTATCTATATACAAAGTGAGAACATGGAATACCCCATTGAGAGTCCTTTGCCAAAAAAAAAATTGAACTAATGAAGCTCCAATTTTCCATTGTTATATCTAAATCATGTGTTCCTATACAGCAAGTTAAATATCTGTTTCTCAAAATGTGTACTAATTTTATTCAAACTGTTTGTCCAAAGGCTCATGATGAGCCATCATTGGCTTAGTTAAAGTGCACGATTGAAAACAAAAAAGCTCTAAGGGGACAGAAAAGTGACGCGATTAGTTGGGCATTTTCTGCAAACAGAATAAATACTTTGCCCTTTGGAGTATAAATAAAAAGAATTTTAAGTCTTTAATTATTATTTTCCTTTTACATTTAAATTTATTGTTAAAATACTAAAACTAAAAAATTTAACTTTTGAATTTTCTTATTCAACTTTTCTATCTATCTCGTGAAAGGCACCGCCACCGCCGCCTTAAGTTCATTAAAATAGCATTTCTAAGTAAGAAAAATTTGTATTCTACCAAATTCTACTAGAACCACATACAATAAATCCATTTATCTAAAAACCAAGAAAACCATAAGAATTTCAATTTAATTGTTTCATGATAGGTTCTTATATAATAAAGTTAAAAATAATTCTTCCAAAAGTGTTCTCCAACACCGGCAGCTAATTCTTCTTTTTTTTCTTATTTTTTTTTTTGTGTCTTCTAAACCTCAATTTAACTCATTTAGCTTTAAGAGCGTATCCCTTACTAGATATACAATTTCATGTGTGTGGCTAAGCCATTTTAATTGCTCCACCGATATGGTTAAATGAGTGGTATTCACTCAGAGAAGAAAATTAAAAATGTACAAAAAAAAAACAACAAAAACAACAAACCTCTTTCGATTACAAGAAATTCAACAAGTATTCAGCTATTGAATTGACTCTATAACCAGATAAAAACTTCGATAAGACCAAACGAGCGACCAACCGACAAACTACGACCCTCTATCCCTATATATACAAAGTAAATATAAATTGCAAACGAACTCATAACAGTTTGAAGTTCCAACTCAACTGACATAAACCGGCCATGTGGATGGTGATTATTACCATTATTATTATTAATATTATTATTATTTTTATTATTGCTACTGCAAAGTCATAACTATCGGAAGTTTATTTATGCTACACAAGCTGCTTCGGTTCGTATATATGTATACTATTATATTGAGCGGCTGCATCAGCATCATGGCTGCAACAGCAGCAGCAAGAATTGAATTGAATGCAAATGGAATCCTGACATAATTACCCGATAAGTTATCCTTTCGGATGCTTAGAAATTGGTTTTATTGCAATGTGAGTTGCTTAAGCTGCTGATGTTGGTAAAAATGCATGTATACAATTTTTTTTTTGTTGATCGTGTGCAGTGTAGAGTTTTTATTGTAGAGGATTTAACTATGCAAATTTATTTGTCACACATATACATATGTATGAGTGCAAGTTAGACTCCTGTTTGATTTTCAATCGTATAATTTATGCTTTTACGGAAACATACCTATAATAGATTGTCAGTTAAAGTGTTGTTTGTTAAACTTTTTGTTTGTTTTGAGTTGTTTATTTTTTTGTATTTGTTTGACAACACAATAGAGTGCAACAAAATCTATCAAGTGCAAGTCAGGTGTAAATATTAAAAATGTATTTATTTATTTTGACTACTCTTCATTGTTTGTTGTAGTCAAAATAAATAAATAAATTATTATCTGCTTGTGGATGCGCCAGGGCCTAGATGACTTACTTTTTCAACCATTCTTGTTTGCGTATTGATAGTTGGCCATGAATAGATTGAAAGGGACGTAAAAGTTCTGCTGAATTGGAACAACTAAGATTAGAAGAACTTCATCATGTCAAGAGATACTCTTAGAGGATTTTTATATTCTCGCAAGAGGCAGTACAATTGAAAAAAATAAAAAATACGCTGGGAATTATGAATTGAATTTTCATCCCTGGACAGTGAAAAAACATAAACGGCTTCAATTGCAATTAGTAAGTGTGTTGAAGAGCACTGGAAATGTTTGCCAAAATAGTTGATCGGATTTTTCAAAAAAAAATTGGCGCACACGTTTGTTTAATCTCCAAATAATTTCCATCTGTTCTCTGATCAATTCTAAAATATGCCGACGATCATTTCATTACAGTTATAGGGCTTCCACGGAGGAATTCAACTGACTATCTGTCTTCTGAACATTCCTTCAATCGTTAAAAATCCTGAACTGTTGAAAAAACTGTCTTTTAATACGATTGCAAAAATGTTTAGAATGTTTTCATCGCATTGGATAGCACATTGTTTTTGCAAATTATTTACAGCAGTGGTGGATCCACGGGGGGGGTGGGGTTTTCGGGTCCATGAGCCTTTAAACCAAATATTTTTATATTAATTTATTTATTTATTAAATATTTATTTTCCTTTGACCTAAATTTGGTGCACGTTTAACCTACTTAATTCCAGAAAACCCATCTTTTTATAAAATTTCGATTAAAAATTTCTTTAAGTGCATAATGATTAGGTATACCTCCAAAACTTCAAATGAATCTTAGTGGAAATAGGGATATACATGCTTACCTTAGATTGCGACTGCATAACAATTTTATGAAGGAAACTTAGTTCAAGGGCTTAAGGTATGTTATTGTGCTGCGATATGTGCCGTAAATATTTTTGAAAACTTCACAAATTTGCAAATTTTGGAGATTAAATTTTTCCAAAGCTAAGTTTTTGTAAAATGGTACAACCGACGAGATAAAAAAAATCGCATGCTATTTGCAACTTTTACGATCGAACGCGAATGTTGCGAAGGAACTTAGCGTGAAATTAGCACATTCATTTTCGATTTTCAAACAAAAAAGTTGCGCTGTATTGTTCTCAACTTGTGCTGCCGAGTTTTACTTGCCTTTAAGTTTTCTATTTATAGTTGGACCCCCCCCCCATGACCAAATCCTAGATCCGCCACTGATTTACAGTCAATGGGCTTTTTATTCTCAAAATCATCTCAAATTGCACATCACACCTAACTCTATAGGGCCCTTAAACTTGTACTGAATGCACATAAGATATTTTACCCCATACAAACTTTTTCAAATCGAAAGTTAACAATGTTGCCAAGTTGAAGCCTACCTTAAAAGTTCAGCATTATTTATTTTACACAGCTCATTTCATTTCTTTTGTTTTTTTTTTTTGTTTTTAGTTTGAGTCTAAACGTATTAATCAAATTTCAGTAAGTATCCAGACAATCAATTTTGTTTGGAGCTTGAAACTTTGATGGACTTTTATTCTATACATTTCGTGTTCATTTCTTTTACTTTTTTCTTTATTTTCTCAACAAATTCTTACATTTATTCATCAATTTACAAAATCAAGTTCGCTTCTCAAATCTTTTGTTTCAAATATAAAATAATTCAAAAAATCCTTCTATAGCGAAGTCATAAGGTATATACGAGTATATCTATTCAAATATTTCTTCAAATGCTTAACACTGTTTGCCTTTTATGCCAATTCCAAAAGTTCATTACACTCCGGGGCTACAGAATATATCTACATATGTATATATACAAATTGAACAAAAGCCAAACAACGACGAGAAAACGTATAGAAAATTCTCTCTCTCTATGGATGGGTAAGGGTATACCTTAATGCTCGCCTAGAAGATGGTGCATTTTGTTTTTGGTGTTGATTCAATTAGCAAATATCTCTTCATGAAAATATATTCACAAAGATGTGTGATAATATTAACTCAGAATCTACACACCAATGGCTGATGATGCAGCGCATCCTCAGTGGCATCAGCGAGGGCTAAACATCAGCAGGAGCAACAAACATACAACAAAACCGTCCTTCGTCGCTGCTGTAGCCATCGTTGATGTCGTGGTTGGTGTGGTGTGGTGTAGTGTTCTTTTAGTCAGCGGGTTGCCGTATATGCAAAATAGAGTCTCATCCAGAGATTCTTGTATTTTTCTATTTATCTTCTATTTTTTTTTTTTTTCTAAGAGTGTTTATTTTTTTTTTGTTGCCAAAGCTAAAATAACATAGACAGCACTTAACAACGAAAAATTTTCCGTTTGAATAAATGGATAAAATGAAGAAAATAATAAAAAATAAAACACAAACAAAAAAATAGAAAAATAGCACAAATAAATGGAAAACAAAAAGTGAATACTTTGCACATCTCTTCTTTTTTTTGTATATCTCTCTTTCTCTCTTACTCTGTCTTTCATTTGGCTGACTTACCTATGTCTCAAGCTTTTGTTTAGTTTCATAAGAACTTCTTAAATAGTGAACACACATCTTTTTGTGTGTTTGTTGCTGATGCTGCTGCTGCATGTGCATAAAGGCAATGTCACGACAATGCAAATTTTCCTTCTTCATTCCATCAATATATATATATATAAATATATGTATGCAACAATGTAGCATGCATTCAACAAAATTGAACTCCGCACCATGGTTGGTGATATTCCATTAAATCTATTTTCCATCGGAATGGTAAGTAGCACAAAAAAATCAAAAAAAAAAATATTTCTGGTGGTAAAATGCTCACTTTTCTCAATTGTCCCTTACTTGGATGGCAGATACACAGTAGTTGGCGATTATATAATTCCAATTTTGGTTCGAAGGATGCAAATGCTTTGTGCACAAAATTACCCTAAGCTTCCTTTTTGGTGTTAAAATTGAATCCTGTATAATGTTTGAACATGAGTCTATCTCCTATTCAGAGGACGCGATGGAACGGAGGCGGGAAGAACGGATGTCCTTTGCACACACGAACAATGAATGACCACAAAAGACTACTTATACGACATCGAACATAAAATACTTAGCCATAAGGGTTATTAGTTAGTTAAATATACCACAGACAAGAACCTTTAGGATAAAATTCTAAGTATCTACATAGTTTTGTCCCTTCTAGCCACTTTACGTCGTTCGATTGAAGCGCCGCTGCGCCGCCCGTTGCCACCACCACAAAGAATTTAGCCTTAACGCACTGGGAACTCTTTTATTTCCTTGCCTCAGTCTCTCTCTCGAATGAAAGACAAACAAACAAATATCTACTGTATTTGTTTTTTTTTTTTGTATGTGTTACCAAAAATGGTAAGAAATTTTAAAAGTGAGAAAAACAATTGCAGCGAAGAAGAAATGAAGGAAGTTTCCATTTAGGTTTCAATTCTTTTCATTTTTTTTTTCTTTCTTCCTCGGTGTAAATATTTTTTTTTTAGTTTTTCTCTTCGAAAATATACAACAAAAAAAGAGAAAGGAAGGGAAAATCGAATGAAAAATATAAATAACCATCTATTGATATCTTTATTATGTGCAGAAGTGAACTAAGAGAGTGAGTCCAATAGACCAAAACAAATCAAGTACACGTATTGATAGTTTGGAAATTTATATATTTTTTGTTTTATTATTGGAAACTCTCAAAGTACAGCGAGTAATGAAGTGATTTCTTTGTGCCTATTGTTTTTCTGTTTTTTTTTTTTCATCTGTATGATGTGTTGTAGTATATATGTGTGTTTGTATGACTATTAAGTATTTTTCTTAAGTGGTTTCTTAGTTAATAACAGTAATGATGTTAGAGCACCACCAGCAGCAAGCAGCGCACCAGCAAAAATACAGGAAATCATTTTCCAATTGGTACAAAGGTACTGCATTTGGTAGTAATATAACTTTCAACTGTGCCTTCACGCTTGTGCCAGAAGAGTTTGTGGTTTCATTCGCTATAATAATTTAATGAAATTATATACCTATACCGTGAAATAAAAATTAAGATGATATAATCAAATTTTTGTGACTTCCTAAATTTAATTTTATGGTGAAGGTACTTTCCCGCTATGCTATAATTTAAGTTCGAGTAAAATGCCTTTTTTAACCATTCTATAGAGATACTTAATGTTTTGAATTAAATGACAAAAAATAATAATAATAATACCAAATAAATTAATTTCTTGGCAGTTTCTACAATTTGTCAAGCAATTTTTGATAAATAATAAAAAGCTAATTTAAAACAAAAGAACTGATGTTCTAACTTTATTTTGAACAAAAAATATGCTCTTAAAAGGGTGTTCGAAAATTCAAGCAAAAAGTGTAATTTTAATGAATAAATGAATGAATGAATGTTGTGGGGTCTTACTGCACTTATTCTTATTCTTCTTCAAGGAAAGGGACAAAGGGAGTGTAAAATGTTATTTGTTCCTGAAAATCTATTGTGGTCTCATGCAATTTTTTTTATCCTACACTAAACCCATTTCTCGGAGGAATTAAAGAGTATTTGGGATATTCTCAGAAAGGATAAATTTCTTTTTTCCACTTGGTATCATCCCAGGTGTTTGTTTCATTGGTACATATAAGTGCTTTGGAATTTGCCTAGTATGTAGTTAGGCGTTTATTCATGTATATTGCAGAATATGTATATGGCGCTATTCACTAAGCCTAGGATATTTAGTTGTCTTCTAAGTTTACAGCTGTCAGTGAGTAGGTCTGTTACACAATTCTAAGGTTGTTCCTACTAAAACCTTTTTTGTTGTAGCTCCCAAGCTGAAGTTTGGCCAGCCTCGGCTTGGGGAGCTCTTTCCAATTTTTTGACCTGTTGGCCTCCTCTGATCTTTTATTTGATTTTAAATCAAATTTTCTCCTATACCAAAATAAAAGTCAGGTTAAGGTACTCTTTGCTCCTATGTTTGCTTTTCATTGCCCTGAACACCAAATTATCTAGGTACTCAATAAAGTGTGAAATTATTAATTTAACGAACGAACGTTCGATAGCCTGCCTACGCATTCCTACAGTATTTTTGAGCTAATATTGAAGAAGCTCAGTGCTTTGAATGGTGCTTGACTAATCGGACATAATGGCAATCACTTTTTTTCGGTAGTTCCTTTCAAAGTTACGATCTGCTGCACATTTTTCTATGGGTATAATTCAGCTTGCTATGTCCCATCGATATAGAAAGTTTGGTTCTAGGCCAAAAACTTCCTGCCCCGGTCCCTATCGTCATTCTCGAGCCATCAGTGTAACACTTGATAGTTTGAAAATACTTTACAGCACAAATTTCTTAAAATTCAAATTCATTTTGGGAATATAAATTTTGACAGACACTTTGTTCTTATTGAGTCTTAATTTCTGTGTAACTTAAGGTATATTTGACGGGTGAATTTACAATGAAAAAAATTATCGTAACATATAAACTCTCACGTTTTTAAATTGAGTTTTGATTCAAAATTTACTAAAAAAAAATAACAAGAAGTATTAAAATTCCAAACAAAAGAGCTGAGTTACAAACTTGAATTTGATTTTATTTAAAAATTTAGCTACAAGTATAGAACATATTTTTTCAACTATAACACACACAAAATTAAATCAAAGCCAAAAAATTGACAAAAAATAAAACAAAAACCAAATCAAAAGAGTTGAGTCTCGAACCTTTTTTTTTGTCAAGCTAATTTATTACTTCATTTTTATAATCTCACAACCTAAAACCCATTATATATTATGTTGTGTAGGCAAAGTGAAATATTTAACGATGAACATGATTTAACATATGCATCTAACTAATTTTGATGTCTGCTCCAGTATCCATGATCAAGCTCATGATAAAAATATAAAAAAATTAACAAAAAAAAAAAAAAAAAATATTTTCAAAATGGCCTTCAACGAACCATATCAAGTTTCAACCAATAATGGTGACCATCGTCGTCGATTGGACAATGTCAACAAAATTAAAAGAGAACAAAAAAAAATGTATAACAAAAAAACTGTGATCACACAAAGACACTAACAAAAGCGAAGCAATAACAACAACACAACAAAAAAAAAGAAGAAGTTTCAAAGAAAATTGAACCACAAACTGACAGCAACATTGGCTAAAACTAAAAAGAAGAAGAAGAGGGTAAAAAAATGTCCTCAAAAAATTGTTTTTTTTTTTTGCTGACGTTTGGTAAGGATCCTTTACCTTAAAGAAATACAATCACACACACACAACACAAATATGAAACCACAGTGGAAAAACAAAGCGACTTTGAGAAAGGAGACAAAAAAAAATTGTATGTCTTCAAATAAATTGATGTCGAAATCTAAACAGAACAAAGTATATCTTGGTTGAGATATACGTCGCGCGTTGTTGTCGTCTGCCCTGTCCCTCTCCCTGTGTTGGTTGGGCAGACTAAAGGACATTTTTTTATACCCACTGCTCTACAAAAGTAGCCTGCGCTTACTGTTAATGCTTATTTCTTGTTTTTTTTTTTCTTTTTCAATTCTATGAACTGGGATTCAGCTGTAAGCCTGTTTTATTTTTTTTTGTGTTATTTTTCTTTGCTTCTGCTTTGCATTTCCGAAAAATGTCAACTGGTGATTTTTGATTGAGATTGACCGCTGAGCCGCCGTGCCGCGCCACTGCCGCCGGTAGGTACACATATTGCTGTCTGTCCCGAATAGCTTTGTGGAGGGCTTTTCAAATAAATAAACCGTCGGGATACTTTTAACTTTGTCCGCTTGTGGTTTCTTTCCAAAACTGACACTGACTCTTTCTTGATATGCAAAATGATGGCAACTGACTTATGAGGACAGAAATTGTCTCAAGGAGACAAAATGTCAAGCAATCGGAAAAATGCATCGAACTTTAAAAAAAAAAAAAAAGGATACCCCAAAAAACTCATAGATACTATAATACTTCTCTTGTGTCTTCATATATGCTCAACCGCATTTGCATGAGACTATGAGTTATGCGGGTATGTGATGCCAAAGGCCAAGTGCATCTGATTGGATGTTTGTATAGATACATACATATATATTTTTTCACCGATGCAACTGCATCGATAAGGATTTTAAATTAACGAGATATGTCAAGTGGGTATTTTGAAACGTTTTTTTGCTTCGTTTTATGTTTTTTTTTTGTAGAAATGTCTGATGTGTCGTTGTTTGTTTTTTTTTTTTTGTTTATTTGTGATTTTTTGCGATATCAGAACATAATGACATTACAAAAGACTTTTGAAGATATTCAAACTGATTTTAATCGTAGTTTTTTTCAATAAAAGATACGCCATTGAAAAAAAATTGAGAGAGAGAGAGACAAAAAAAAACAAATGAAAAACAGAACAAGAAGACAAGTTGGAGAAACAAAACCAAACCACTCAACAAACCAGCGGAATGATATTAAGGCGATATGTTTCCTTGTTTTTGTTGTTATTTTATTTATTTATTTTTATTTTATATCCTTGAAGAAAAGATGTTGCCTAATTCTTCTTCAAAGGTGGTGTGGTGCTGAATTTCCCCGTTTTCTGCCCTTTTCTGGTTTTATTTATGCAATTTTTTTTTATTTTTATTTTTGTGTTGTGCTTCTAGTTTGCTCTGAATATCTGTGGTCTTTGGATGATGATGGTTTCAAAGAGAATACATTTGTGTTTTATTTTTTTAGTTTTTGTTATTTTTGTTTGAGATCTGTCAGCAGGTGAATTTATGTTGGGTACTTGACCAGACTGTAAATCATTTGGAATGAATGTTTTTTTTTTTCATATATATTTTTGTATAATTTTTTTTATAAGGGGAAGATTCGCATTTGAGAAAAAGAAAAAAAAGAACTTATTTGTATATAATTTGCTTTTTAATCAACGAAGTATAACATCAAATGCAAATTTCATATTTTTTTAAAGGGTCTAGCTCTAGCAAGGTCTCATCATTTTTGTTTAAATGGTATTAATTCTGACAGACGAAATAAATAATATCATGTAGTAAAATTATTATGAGGCATATTTTTATAAATCTTGAAACAACTTATGGTCTGAAAGGTATCAAAAGCGAGTAATAATTATAACTCACGTACATTCATTGTTTTATAGGACAAAAAATAAAAAATAAATAAAACAAAAATAAAATCCATTTCAGTTTCTTAAAGCTTGCGCCGCCTTTTGTGACTAAATAAGTATTCAATGCAACACTTTTTTAATTAATACCTTTGAAACCTTCCATAAACGTATATTACGTTGCATTTTTGAGCCTTAAACATTAAAAAAACACGAAAAATGCATTGTGTTATTAAATTAAATCTTATTTCGAACAACTGCGCGCCACTGGTATTTCTTGTTTTGATTTTAGTTAAATTTTTTTTTCTTTTTAATCCCAATTAAGCAGAATATAAAGAAAAATACAAAAAAACACTACCATAAGGTTTTTGGATTTTGCATATTGTTAAGCTTACTGGTCTTTAGCGGCGACAATATAAACAAGAATTTATGTCAATGATTGGGAGTATTTCCTTTTTTTATTTTATTTATTGACTGCTAAATGAATGTAATCGTTGTTTTAAATGGCTTTGAACAATTGTGGTATATTTTATTAACAGTTAAGTATATACATATTGGATGTGGTTGATTTTTTTTTTGAAATTTTATGCATTTGTGTCCTTGTTATTGTCTTAATGAATAATTATTTTAAATTGATTATTAATGAATTTTTTCTTATGATATGAATTTAAAAATTTAAAAATAAATTTATTTTCAATTATATAAAATAGGTACTAGATGTGGTTCGATTATGTAAAATACTAGCTGGTTCTCCAGGCTTCGCACGGATTTTTAGCATTTCAAAAAGTGAAGATATAATTTTTAGGGGCTTCAAACAACCCTTTTTAATTTATTTTTGCCACGCTCCAATAACAAATCATGAAATTTCTAGTATCACAATTCATAAGAAGCTTTAAGTGGTGGAAAAGAGTCTCCTAGATTCTTGTGGTATCACAATTGACAAACTTATGGACCTAGTGTGTCAACCATTCCTCGCCGACAGCCACGCGTAAGCCCAACCTAACTTTACCTAAAAGAAAAGAAATATAGTCAAGGACTTTTGTCTACCTGTCACCTCGCGAAATGAAATCTGTTGAGAAATTAAACCAGTAATCACTCTTTTCAAATGCCAATTCTTCGAGCAAATAAAGCATTTAAGTGTTAAAGACCTCTCTCAAAAAATCACAGAAATCCTAAAAAAGATCTTAAGCATCCTGTTCCTGCTGTATTGGGCACAAAAACAAAGACTTTGTCAAGAATGGATGAAAATTTGATTTAACCCTCCTTTATATAACACGAAAAAAGTCGGTGCAAACAGGCATGGGGTCCATTTGGATCCCAAAATGTTTTCTATGCAATTTTGTTGATATATTATATTTTGACGAATTTTCCATATTTCATCTACCTAAACTAAGAAAAGATGGTTAGTTTACCAGGTTTTCAATTAATTTAATTATATGACTTTAAGTGAATTGAGGAACTGGTGAAAATACTTACCTGGGCTGGAAATTGGAATGGCTTTAGCGTTTGAGATTGGAGAACCTAATGACAGCAAATGTCACACTTGAACCGAAACAAGTTCCACAATTCAGCATCGCTAAATACAGCGAAAGAAGAGGCTGAACAGGTGGTTTCATTCATGTGGACAGGAACTAAAATTAATAATTAATGAATTTTAGTCTAATTTAAACTAATCGCAATTTAAATGTTATCAAATTTAAGGAGATTGAAAGCGAAACAAGAAAAATCGAATTTGTGAAATTAATTCGAAATTGGTTGACATTAATTGTCAAGAAGATGGCCGCGATGGGAAAAATTTCAGGAAAGTATCAGAGCAGACTGGAGCAATTTGGAAAAAGGAGGTCGAAGAGCAAATAAGGTGAGTTTGCACGTAAAAATTCGCAGAAGTAATTAGTGTTAAAATTAAGATAAAATCAAAGAAATAAAAATAAAGCTAATATTTAAATAAAAATACATCCTCTCGGGAACCAGAATCTAATTCATACTTGTCTCTTTTGTTTGCTATTCATTTTTGCATATAGGTCCACTTGCGTTGCAATATGATACATAATTATTTAATTATAATTTTTCTTACAAATTTATGAATGATTTGCAAACATTTTTTAAAACAGAAAAGTTGAAATTTAACTAGAGAATTCATATATCAGGTCATCAAAAAATTTTATGATTTTTACCCAAGAACAGAAGACAAGAAAAGCAGAACCACCTACGATTGTTGTGGTTGATATTGTTGCCTTCGACCCTCGGAACTGTCAACAACTAATTAGTATTTTCTTATTGAAATAAAATACATAGGCGCAAAATTTTAAACGATTTAGTAAAATGTTAAAGCCAATTTAGTAATTTACTAAGTTAAAAAGAAGATTTTGGTAATTTTAATTTTTAGCAATTTACAACCTCTTAACATTTTACTAAAGTTAAAATTAGAAAATGACTACTTTAAATTTTAGTAATTTGCTAAATCCATATGAAATCTGTCATTGTTCTCGAAAATAATTTCTTGGCAATTTTATTTGAAAGATTTAAATTGTGTTTTTTTTCGTGTGCTAAATCTTTTCAAAGTAAATTTCCATCTGTATTCACTTATTTAACCAACTTTTCCACACTGTTTTGAACTAAAGATCTCCATGTTGGCAGCTTCAAATGGTTAGCTGAATGGTTATAGTGAACCTATTAAATTTTTAAGTTACATATATTAAATGATTTCTTTGGTTTGACTATGACAACTTTACAATATCTTACTTTATCATTATCACTTGCAGAATCGATTGCTGTGACCAAAACTCAAACTAAAAAAAACTATTAAATCTTCCCAACGATTGGAAAAGCACATAAACAAAATAAAATAAGAAAATAGTTTTCACAAATAAAAAAATAACAAAATAAATTGTAGGTTGTCACTTTGACTGCTGACATTCCAAATATTAGGTCCGTTTCCTCAGTTTAGGTTTGTTTGCTTTGTTTTTCTTTATGAACTGTGATTGTTTGGACGTGTTTAGATGCACCTTTTTTTAATAAAAGGGAATTAGTAATTTACTAGTATAGTAAATTACTAAATAATTTCGCAATTTGCTAACTAATAATATGTTAAGCCCTTAACAATAGGTTGTTTAAAATTTTGCGCCATAATTATTAGGAAAAATATGATTTGTGTTAGAATTTCTGTAAATGGGTCCAAATGGACCCCATGTCAGATATAGGGACTATTTCCAGAGAAAAATCGCAGAAAATTCTGTAAAATTCCAGCGATCATTAAAAATAAATTAATAGAAAATTGAATTTTGTTCACTGAGTATTAATCCCAAGGCAAACAAAAATGAAAAACAAAAAAGTAATGAGTGTTTAAAAATGCTCCGGAGTCCAAATGGACCACATAACGTAAAGGAGAGTTAAGACCTTACCACCATAGACTTAAACTTATTGATATGCTGAATCTTGAGAGTAGACGTTCTTATTTATGTTTTGTCTTCATTTTTAAATTAATAAATGGAAATATAGACTCTTTGCACCTTCTGTCTCGTATAAACTTTAATGTTCCCCAAAGAAACCTTAGGAATTTGACCGATTGCATACATATCTCAAACTATCGGACCAACTATGAACAATTTTCTCCTTTAAATAGAATGTTTAAATTATTTAATTATTTCAATGATAAATATATCAATTTGTTTGATCAAAGAATAAATTTATCGAGTAAATTCAAGTTAACTTTTTTTGCCAACTATTCATAATCTGTATATAAACTCTTTGTGAATTCTTTGTAAAGCTAGTACTTAGCTGAGTTTAATAAATAAAATAAAATAAAATAAAATAAAATAAAATAAAATTAAATAAAATAAAATTAAATAAAATAAAAGACGAAGATACTTCTTGAGGACTTACAAATAAAATTGACAATCTTATACCTACAACTATCACCAACCAAACTCAACTTTGATAATAAAAGAATAAATAGAAATTGAAAATTAACTGCAACGCAAATAAAGGATCTTCATTTGAAGATGAATTTAGAATGAAAATATGCTACTGTGGTATGACATATGGTGGTTGTCTACCTTATACCCTCTAAATTTGTCCTTTATGGTAATGATTAGCGCATTGAACTATTACACCCGAGATCAGGATTGAAGTCCAACCGTTACCTCTCAAAATATCATTTCACTGCTTCTTGCGAAGAAGTTCCAAGAGTAATTCGTGACAAAATATAATTCTTCTTATATATGCACTTCGAATCTGGAAAAAAAAATTGAAGGTCTTCTTAATTACTGCTGACTTATAACACATACTCAGAAATGATTAAATATTAAGATTGTACAAGTCACTAACTCTTATTGTCGTCATATTAATGTTTTTTTTTTTGTCTCTTTAAATTGGTTCACCATATACTTTGATCAGCTAGACTTGCAAGTTTGAACTTTAACCACAAAGTCGCTTTAGAATGTTGGTTGAGGGGAATATAGGGGCATTTCGGGAACAAATTTACAAGAACTGTCGAAATTCGATCGTATAAAGTGTGTTCATGATTTTCTCACAGTATACCTACTGTGACGTATATCAATGTTACTCACACGTCTTGCGAGCTGTAATAACTAAACAGTGCACTAATACTGCAACAAAACTGGGCCCGCAACGGTAAAGATTACTATTGTTGAATGACATGACACCCTGAAAAATAAGTGAACAAAAAAATATGTTGACTATCAAATCACTTTGTTAAATAGTAACGTGCAGGTATCTACAGTATGTACTTGTATAGTACCTATATAGACAAATCATAAATAAATTGAATGTAGGAAGATAATTACAGTTTTTTTGTATTTATAATGTTCCTGGTTAAACCCGGTGGTATTGGCACAAATTCAAATAAATGTTAGGTGGCATTTGAGGAATAAAGAAAAAATAAAGTGTCCATCACTAGTAGATAGCTCCAACATTCCATAGCCCCATACCATAAAAAAAAACAACAATAACATCTAAAAATGGCAAATGGCCCAATCATTTCTTCAATTATATATCTGCCCTCGTTTTTAACAATTTTCTTCTTTTATTTTTTTCCTTAATTTTTTTTTTACTGACCAAATTGGCTTGCCAATATATGTATGTTTGCCTTTTTTCCTGCACGTACATACGAGGTTTTTAATTTTTTTTATTTTGTCTTCTGTAGTATTTGCTTAAAAAATTTATTTCATCGATAAAAATCCTGTTATTATACCAATGGTGGACTGAAAATGACTAGTCATAGCATGGAATTGTATATGTACATTATAACGCACGCCTATTTTTGTAATAAAAAAAAAATAAACAAACAAAAATAGAAGGAAAAAAAAATAATAGCTACTGTACTGTGCGGTGTGCAGCATGTTGCATGTATGATATTTTCTTTATATTCAAAACAACCTGCAATATAATCAGCACACGATTGCTTAGTGATTTTCTATTTTTTTTATTTATTTTAATTTTCTTGTATTTCTTATATACAGACCGATTGATAATTTAGTTGTTGAAAGTTAACTCAGAGATATTGTCGATACACGAATAGTTGTATATTTTCATCGAGTCTATGGGCAGTTATAATAAACCTACTCACAAGATCATATGCAATTGGTACCGACCCCTATGTTTATTTCTGCATGAATGCAACTGATAATGTCATACCAAATGAAAATGACAACTTTACCCAAAGATATGTTTTAATTTTTTAATTATTTTTGTTTTATTTCTATTTCTTTAAGATTTAATATTCATGCTGTGATGTGTGTCATGATTTTCAAAATTGTTAAGAAAAATTCATTCACAGTTTCTTTAATTCCGAGAAATCGAAATTTGTTGAAAATTATTGAAAAGCAATTAAGTAATAGCTTCCAATCGTAAAAATTTTTAACTGAAATTTCAAGTCATAAGACTAATAAGTACAGGATGGGTCAAAAGTTTCTTAATAATTTGAAAAATCATAACTCTTCTGTTTTTCTTTCTTTTTTTTTCTTTTCCTTTTTAAGGTACTTATAAAACAAACTTGGGAGATTTACTAAAATGAACTAGAGCGCTTTAAGCCTAGTACGCTGCTGATGCGAAATGAATTTTTTCTGTGATCTCCAAACAGACAACGAAACGCTTGCGAAAACACAACGGAAAATATCCTTGGAGAGTTTCACTAATTCCAAAAACAAAATCAAACTTAAACGCAAAAAATCAGAGAAAATTATGACACACATAAAACTCAAATGTCATTTTTCCACACACAATAAATAGTCTGTATAATTAGTTCAGTGCGAAAAAGGAGCGGAGACTTCTCCAAATAATCTACTACAATTATACATTTCGCTCTTCGAACAGCGTACTGCACAACGAAAAGGAGAACGAAATTTTCCGTTTCTGATTTCGTCGTGTCATTTTTGTATTGGATTTTTCGTTTCGCATCAGCAGCTTACTAGGCTTTAGAGAGGACCAAACTAATTGAAGTTTATTTTGAAAATAAGTACTCGATTATTTTAACCCAAAGAGCTTATCAGCGTCATTTTAATGTGCCTCCTCATTCTCCGGATTTGACTGCACCAGACTTTTTTCTGTGGCGTTTTTGGAAGGGTAAAGTATACGTAAATAAACAAACCACTATACCGCAGGAGAACATTCGTGCTGAAATACAGGAGCTGAGCCCAGATGTCCTATACGAAGTGTTATGGAAAACACTGAAAGAGCCCGTCTCTGTGAGCATGAAGCTGGGTGCTCATTTGAGGGACTTTATATTTCATACTTAGCCCAAAAAAATTTCCATAAATCATACTTTGTGATTCTAAAATAAATTATTAATAAAAAATTCAATCTATAAAAGTTATTATCACTTTAAATTAGAAACTCACTTTTGACCCACTCTGTATAACGAGTATAGTGATGCTATCAATTGGGAGTTTGTGATACCTTTTTATTTGATCAATAGCACAAATATTCATTACATCAAGAACAAAATTCGAGGTTGTAATCAAAATTTACAATATATACGATGATGAATTGTGCAAAAAGTGGGTTTTTTCGGTCTGTAATTTGAGCTTGAACCTAAAAAGGTGAGCCAATTTGTTTCAAATTTGGTAAAAAGCATTTTTTGTGATTGCCCCTTTGAAATTTGAACTTTGTTTTAACTATTCTACAACGATTTCAGCTTTGTTTTAAATTTTGTCGAAAATGGCTTGAACTATTTTGATTATACAGGGTAGGTCAAAAGTTTCTTCTTAATTTGAATACGAAGTGTTATGGAAAACGCTCTAGAACGAGCCCGTCTCTGTGAGCATAAAGCTGGTGCTCAATTGAGGGACATTTTATTCCATACTTAGCCCAAAAAAAGCTCCATAAATCATACTTTGTGATTCTAAAATAAATTATTAATAAAAAATTAAATCTATAAAAGTTATAATTAGGAATTCACTTTTGACCCACCCTGTACTTCAGACCTATACTGGACAAGATTATTATAAGAAAATTGCATTTCGGGTTTTTGCTATTTTTCATAGAGAAATAGAGTTTCTAAGTTTTTTTTTCTGAGAAGATTGTCCTATTTTTTAATTATTCACGTATAACTTTTTAATGGCTGAACAGATTTTATTAAAATTTTAGTATAAGTTAGGAATGAATGATGATATCGTGACATAATTTTTGTCTGTCCAATGAATGAAATTTGCCAATATTATATAACTGGTTAATTTTAAGGAAAATTCCTTACAGGGTGTATCAGAATATTTTTTTTGGAATTAGACTTTCTTAGTTATGGAAGAATTTGGAAATTGTGTCTCAAACCTTGTATTATTCATTGGCTACAAATTTGTCAACGGTGTGTCAGATCAAATACCAGTGAGAGGAGGACAGGACAGAATAGGACAAGATTTATTTTTTTACAATATTCGGGAATGAAAGTCCTCAATTCGGCCGCCATCTTAAAAAAGAGGTGTACAAATTTTGTTTTCGTGATATCTTGAGAACTATAAGTCTGACAAACAAAGTTTTAGTATTTTCGAGTAGAGAATTCAAATTTTGGTTAAGATAATTTATTCTTTATTAAAAAATATAAACATGGGGAGTACATTGAGAATAAAATTCTTTTGAGTTGTACCTACTCATTACAAAATAAAGGGTGTTGTTTTAGACGTGTGGTTTTCAATCTGGCAATACTTTTTTCGGAGTTGGTCTTTTTGACAGCTGTCACTTGATTTATACTCAGTTTGGTTTGCCATTACATAATGAATAGACTTACTCCTGAACAACGTTTGCAAATCGTGCAAATTTATATTTCCAAAATAATGGTTCAAGATGGCCACTGATCCCGATTTTCACAAGAAAATTTTGTTCAGCGATGAAGCTCACTTTTGGTTAATTTGGTACGTTAATAAGCAAAATTGTCGTATTTGGAGTGATCATAATCCACAAGCCATTGTTGAGACGCTGCCGTTACATCCTCAAAAAGTCACTGTTTGGTGTGCTCTATATGGGCAGAGGGATTCATTGGTCCATATTTCATCAAAAATAAAGCCGGCCATAATGTTACAGTCAATGAAGAACGCTATAAAGCCATGATTAAATACTTTTTCGTGCCCGAGTTGGAGGATGCTGATGTGGACGACCTTTGGTTACAACAAGACGGCGCTACGGCCTACGAAATAATCAATGTATTGAAGGAAACTTTTGGTTAGCGCTGTGGGCCTGGGCTATATTTTTGGTTGGGTTATGTGAAGTCGCTTGTCTACGCAGATAAGCCCGAAACGATTGACGCCTTGGCAGAGAATATTCGGCGCGTTATTGCTGACATACGGCCCCAATTACTGAAAAAAGTTGTCGAAAATTGGGCCTCTCAGCTGGAATTTATTCGAGCCAGCTTATGCGTTTTATTTCTTCTTGAAAAACACACGTCTAAAAAACACCATTTATTAAAAATATACTTATCTTGAAAAAATAGTTAGATATTTACAAAAATTTTAAATTATTGTAAGAGAGTACATTATACAGATTTCAATTAAATAAGTTATTCATTTGATTACTTTCAACATATGTGAACAACAATTTTATTAAATTTATACTTGAAGTAACTAATCGAATTGACAAAGGTTCACTACCTTCCACTATCTTATAGCGTGAACAAAAAAAAGTCGTTGGCTATTTAAATATTTAAAACGAGGAAGAATTATATTTCTCGTTCGAATAGATTTTGTAAAAGTTATTTTCTCAAACAGATAAATTTGTTGATGACTCTCTGGTATACTAGAAGTATCGATTAGATTCTTGGAGATAATTTTGCCCTTAGATTTTAGTAGCAATTTGTTAGCGTGAGCCCAAGCATAATATATTCGATCCAAGTCTTCATTTAATCTCGCAGAACAGTCTTTGACCAAACCAATGGTTCTAGAAAACATAATCTGAGCTCCATCAGCATTGAAATTCACTGTGGCATTATGACATACGACAGGAAGATCATTAATAAATAGGTAGAAAAGAAACAGACCTAATATAGACTCCTGAGGTACATCACACTGAACCTTTGAAAATGAATCGACACCATAGAGTCGGTACACACCAGCTATTGAAATCTATCACTTAAGTAGCTAGCAACCAAAAGTAATGAGTTTTTGCAGAATTTAAAATTATCTTTCAGCTTTTTAATAAGAATTTGGTGGTCAACACTATCAAAAGCCTTTGAAAAATCGAGTAGGCATAAAATTGAAATTTTATTTATATCGAATTCACATCTTAATTCTTCAAGAATTTTAAAAATTACAGTTGTACAGCCATGGTTTTTACGGAAACCGGACTGAAAAGAAGTCAGTAATTTATGTTGGTTAATATGATCATAAATCTGATAACGCATTAAAATTTCAAAAACTTTCGACAGACATGGAAGAATACTTATTGGTCTCTATTGTCTTCAGGTTTACTTCTGTTGGAGTTTTTGGGTATCGGAACCACTTTTACAAACGTCCATATTACAGCAGCTGCCGCAGCTTATAATGTGGGTAAAAGTATAATAAAATCTTTGACGATAAATTAAAAATAAAACTTAATAACTAAAGATAGACGAAAATGTCGAAGAAAAATATTGTGCAAAGGGTTTTTACTTCCGTTATATTTTTATTTTTAATTGCTTGCTTAAAAAAATCTTATTAGACAGCAAATTTGTTTGTAAGGCTCAATCCTACTACAGTTTCAATTTTAAAATTTTGTTTGGCTGAAGTTATTTTTTATTATTTTTATTGGAATGTGCGCTGGAATCTTTCAATAAAAACTATTCTATAGAAGTAGGTCAAGGTATTTCTCAAGCTGTAAAATTCGTCTCCCTCTTAAGCTTGCAAAAGATGATATAGGTTTCATCGATTTTTTATAAAAAAATTTATAAAAAATTTTATTTCAATATAAAATCAAACAAAAGCAATTTCATTGAAACCAAGAAAGAAGTCCCAGGGTATAGACAGAAATAATATAAATGGGATATTATATATGAACACTTCATTGTCTGTCAATAAAAATGATGTCTGGGTTGAAATAATACTGCGGGTCTTACATCAAGTAACAGTAAAAAAAAAAAAAAAAAAAAACTCTCCTTCACTTCGTGTTAAATTTCATAGACAAGATAAACGCAAGTATATATTGGTACCTACCTAGGTACATTAATACTTTCTCTTTATTGTTTGTGGTGCCTTGCACCAAAGATTTCTTTAACTTTACTATGATACCCTTACGATGACTTTGTGATGATAGACAGGTTGCAAGTTGAGTGAAGTTATCCCGAAATATTATATATCCGAAATTGAGATTTAAGTGTGTGTTTTTTATAGCCCTATATAGTCGTAAAAGTAAAAATATTTATTTCAAGAGTGAAAGCGTTTAGTTTGTTGAGTTTCAATAATTTTATTTCATGAAGAACAATTATTTCTTTCTTTGTTTGTATGAAATTTAATTTCGATGTCAGTCCAGAATAAAATCCTTATTATCCTCTGTACCTGCACCAAAAATACCTCACTATTTGCTCTTCCTTATATCACCGTGATTTTTTTGTGTTTTATAGATTAAACAAGCTTAACTGATCCATAACTCAGGATGATAACAAGGACTTATTTACATGAATAAACAAAAAAATAACCGGCAACCATGTAATTTGTCCAGTGCGGTGTGAGTCTATAAGATTTTTAGTTTAAATATTTCTCTAATATGCTTTGATTTTTTTTGTTTATTTGTTTTTACAATCAATCCCTGTTTAATGGCAGATCATATCCGGGTGTCCATTAAAAACATCAAATTGCACTCTCGCACCGATTGTGTCTACATGAGTGTGTACAGACCACATCAAACATGTAACCATGAAAGACATGCAATCAACCTTTCTCTCTAAATAACTTCAATTTCTATCTCATGTTATGTTTATATACATATATAGACTCACTGGACAACAGCGATGAACGCAGCACGAAGTGAAGTGTATAATGTGAACACCCAACATCAAAAATCGAACTTAAGTTTAATTTTTTATTTTCATAAAAAAAAAACAAAAACAAAAAATACAAAAATGTATATGATGAGTGAATTGATTGGATTTAGGAATGTTGCGAGAGAAAATCTAGAAATATTGTATTTGGCATAATGCATTTTCCGCCTCAAAATAAATAAATGCATTTTATAGTTTAGTTGTGGTTTGGGAACTAACCTCTTGTGAGTATCGGTATGGTAGGTATAGATTTTTAAAATTTTGTGGGCGCGTCCCCATCAATTCACCCAAATACCAATTTTCAGACGAAAATTGATAAATAGTTCAATGAGGTATAAATTGTACTCCGCATAAGACACACACACACATACACCATCAAGTTTATATATATAAGACCGAGGATGGCTTAAAGTCTTTTTGCCTTTTAACATTATTGGTGGCAAGAGAATTCTCTTCATTACCACCCAGCATGACCAATTCAGTTTAATAGGCATTGCGCAAAAATAAAAAACACGGTAACTGTGTGCTTGCGCGCTCGCACCGGTAAACTACCTGTTGCGGGAGATTTACAAGCTACAACAACACTATAAGCGTTCGTTACACAGATTTACTCGTACGTACATTTTTTTGTTGCAAATAATAGATAAATGAAATGCATTATGATGTTGGAAAATTTCGTAATCAATGTGAAAAAGATTTTTTCTCAGCTTGCCAGACGGTATATAGAAGTTATGATCAAGTGGGATTAAGAAAAATTTATATTGATTTTTTGGCAAACTGCTGTGCTGAGATATAAAACTAATTTATCTCAACACAAATTAACAAATGTAAATAAAAAAAAAAAAAAAAAAATGGGTGACGTAACAGTTCGTGTAGAAATAGGACCTATATTAACTTCAATTCTCAACCATTCCTGTGTGCATTTTATTGGCAGAAGTAAAGGGGACCTACAATTTTCTACCGAATCCAAACGGCTAAGGTGATGATAAGAAAATATTGGTCAATTCATCGCAAGAGGCAGTAACCCGTAATAAAATATTTTTGTTTTAGTTTTTAGGTGAAATATAAGCTGGGAATCGAACCCAAGACTTTCAGCTATAATCATCACGCCAACGGCTATAATTTTATTTTTGTTTGTTTCATCTATTAGATAATTTGGTACATTTACATGATGAAATAAATACATACTTGTGTATGAAAGTAGAATTTTACTAGACAAATACAAATTTAAATTTGTTATAATTAAATTAATAATTCCTTCTTCGTGACCTTTTTAAATTTAAATAAAATTGAATCCTATCTATTTTTGGGGGCTTCAGGTCTTATTTGTATGGATTTGGTTTTAAAACAGACGACGTTTCGCACGTGGTTACGTGCTTCTTCAGGTCTCTATAAAATTTGAAAAAATGAATACGTTTTTGTTAAATAGGTACATATATATAAAACAATTCTCTTATAAAAGCGTTTTATATATTCCAAATCGTATATTAGATGCTCCTATAAAAAATAAAGATAATTTTAAGATAGATTTTAAATCTGCTAATACCTTAAGAATATCTTTATTTTCTAATCTTAAAAGTAAAATAATAAAGGAAGAAAAATCTATCGTTGTATACAAAATAAATTGTTTAGGTGATGGATTACTAGGTTGTCCTTCTGTTTATGTAGGAACATCAATGCAAAAACTTAAAAACCGTATATCAGGTCATAAATCTGATATAAAAAATGAAAATTCACAAAAAACAGCTTTAGGATTACATTGTATAGATGAAGGACATATACCAAATTTCAGTAATGTAGAAATTTTGCAGACAGAAAAACATTATAATAAAAGAATGTTAATAGAAATGCTACATATTTTAAGGACTGAAAATACAGTTAACAGACGATCGGACTAGAAGGGCTTAGCAACATCTATGGTCATTTATTGAAATATAAAAAAATACGTTTGACTTGTTTTTCAAGATACAATTTTCTTTTTAAAATTTTAAAATTAGAATTTATATAATATTATTATTTTGATTTTTGATGATTTGAAACGTCTTTTTCAAGACTTTCAAATATATTAAAGGATAAAAATAAATAATAATTAAAAAATATCTATAGATAGATATAAACCATAGTTTATTTTAAATAATTTTTTAGGATAATCTAAATGTAAGTAATTGATATAATATGTACCTATTTAACAAAAACGTATTAATTTTTTCAAATCTTATAGAGACCTGAAGAAGCACGTAACCAGGTGCGAAACCTCGTCTGTTTTAAAACCAAATCTATACAAATAAGACCTGAAGCCCACAAAAATCGGATTCAATTTTATTAATAATTAAATTAAGTTATAATTAATTTAAATGTCAAGTTTATTTCTTATTAATTTGTTCATTTGTTCGAAATTAATAATTGATAGTAAATTCTACATGCGTTGGTAAGTTTTGTTATTGTAATCGAAGAAGTCTTCACCAAATAGAAATTCACAAAGGGAAAAACTATTTCATAAAAAAAAAAGAGTGTGCGTACTTATGTACACGCGCTAGAAGTAAAACTTCTTTCACGACAACAGGGCAAGTATTTTTCAAGTCCTACCACTCAGAGCCGTTGCAAAATCGTGACGCTGAATTTTGTAATTCGTGACGGGAATTTGTATGTCGGTTTGACATGTCACTGACAGCTCCATAGAAAAATTGTTTACCCCCATGCCGCAAAAGAAGTTTTACTTCAAAAAATAAACTGTAATGAACTAGAAAGGAGTTTTGTTTCTCTTCCAGCATCTCCATTATACATACAAGAACTTAATTGAAACTGTAACAAAATGCAATAACAACACAGGTTTTTTACCTTTAGATCTGTGAATAGCGCTGAAGTGGTTGAAAAACCTACACTCTCGATAAGATGCACCCGTTATATTCTTAAAAAACTTTTACCAATTCTTCTACCTACTCAATATCACTTTCATTTTCAATGCCATTCGTACAACAGGGGCCCAACTATGTAACTCGATTCTACAGTAAAAATGTTCGAATTCGCAAAATCTCAGTTCGTTAATTCTTTAGAAAATACATATAAACGGAAATAGAACAGCGCTAGTTGAAGATTCAGTGGCAAAAAGTCGAAAGCACCAAAATTTGATCCCACTTTCATACATTTTACCACTTAAAATAAGCATTGAAAACAACTTTTGAATGGATTTGAAAGTAGAAGCAAGTTATATAGTATAGGGCCCAACGTATATATCCTCTGCAATGGTAACTGGACAACATAATTCCAGTGCCCAAAAATTTCAAAGGTGATGACTTTAGGCCAATTGAATCGGTGATTGTTAAAATAACATAAGTAACACATATTTCTAAATCACTTTTATTATGGTTTTGCACTGCTTAGGGGTAGAGCTATAGGTTGAGAGCAAAACTAACATAAATTTATACCTGAAACACACAGAAATTCGAGCGCGAAATCGGCATTGTTAATGCGGTCGCGTGGTAAAAATATAAGTTTTTTTGTCTCTCCTGTAAAAAAACAAAAATGTCACTTATGTTGTATTAACAATCACCGATTCAATTGCAATTTTAACCTACTCATCTAAAGTCTTCGAAAGAATCCTTCAAAATCAAGTGACAAGCAATCTGGTTTTTCGAAAGGCCATAGCTGTATCACAGCCATTTTGAAAGTATAACCGAAGTCATAATGACAAGCTTTTGATAAAGATAACATAAGCTTCATTTTGTTAGATTTGTCTTTGGCATTCGATACAGAAGACTACTCCACTTTATATAGTATAACTTCTAACTACAATAATAACGAAGATGAAGATAATTAGATAACTACTTTTGTTTAGGTGGAGCGATTGAACATAATTCATTTTATTAAATTCAAATGACCTCAACTCCAAAAATTTACGTTTCGCCCAGGTACAATTCAAATTCTCAAGTTGTGTTTTGAAACTTTTGTCCTCCTACTTAAACGATCATAAGCAGGCTCAGTTGAACAATGACTTGCTCAATCTACTTTCAACTTCTCGTGGCGTCCCACAAGGATCAATCCTGGGTCCTCTTCTGTTTTTAACTCTCTAGGTTTGTTTTTTTCCAATTCTGGAACTGGTTGAAAAAAACGATATCGGGGATTATCGACGTCATTACATAAAAAAATGGAGTTTCCATACAAACTATCAATAACAATTATCCCGCCGGTAATCAAAGGGCACGGTAGTGTCCAGCCAAGTTATGGATCTACACTCTTTTTACAGGAACAAACTCAGGGGATTTTCGACCCCCCCTCTAACTTCAGTATCAATAAAGTCTGAAACTTCAAATTCTAAATATTTGTTAAACTGACCAAGTACAGGTGCCTCATCAAATTTGAATCCTCTAGTGTAAGTGGTTCCTGAGATATAAGTCTTCAAAAATCGCAAAAACCGTAAGTGACTGAATGACAGACCATCTAAATTTTGAAGCACTTCCCGACATCTCAGAATTTTGTTAATTCGTACAGCGGTGAAAACAAAGAAAAAAATCGAAAATTTGAGATTTTCCATTCAGGGGGCGTGGTATCCACCCACTTTTCCAGAATTGTTATCAATTATATGGAGGACGTCCGATTGCCATATAATGATAGAATTTGGTAGAGCGGTAGGGCTTGATGTGCATACAAAGGAAAACGTAGGAAATTTGAGGTTTTCTATTTATGAGGGGTGGTATCCGCCTACTTTCTTAGAATTGCTTCACTAGTAAATCTTCCGAGATTTTGACCTGTCAAAAAATAAAAATCTTTGCAAAAAGAAGTGAGATCAGAACAAAAACATAAATTTTAAAAAGTAAGCCAAGTTCTTCTAGTATCTATATAAAAACGTTTATGAAACAAATCAGCCGTGAAAAGAAGTGAGATATAAAAGTACGCCAAGTTTTTGTCTTATGAAGGTTTACTACCAATATATAAAGTAGAGTAACACTGAAACAAGTCCAAATAATTTATTATTTAATGACTAAAATTTGTTCGTTTACTTGGTAAGTTTTCTTTTTATTACTCACAATTTAAATCGTTTTGAAAACTCTCCCAGTGAACGGTCAACTTTTAGTCATTAAATAATAAATTAAACAAAACAAATATTTCATTTGTAAATTTCATTGACTTTTTTCATTAACAATGTAATACTTTTTATCAATGCTAATGCCGTGTGCCCAGTACAGCCACCGAGCAGTCTTCGATCATAGACGAAAATTTCGCTAATCCAGCCGTGTATTTTTTTTTATTGTTTTTCTATTAATAAATTACTTAATTTCCAGGTGTTATTTTTATAATTTTTATTTCTTTCTTCACACCAACTGCAACAATTTAAATTTCAATTAAGTATTATTTTTTACCCTGATGCATCAGCAGAAAATTATTTGTTTCCTCAAAAATATCTTCAACAAACTCTTATTCAAGGAACCATGACTTAGGCAAAAAAAAACTTCATGTTTTTTTTACAATTTTTAGATAAATTCAACTAGCATAATTATATGCAAGAAGTTCTTGTGTTTCTAATATAATTACAGGGTTTGTGCTCCCTAGAAATATATATTGTGATGTCTAACAAATTATAATTTTTTAAATTTTATTTGACGGAAATTCCCCTTTGTTGTATTTCAATTTGATGAAGTATCTTTCTTAATTCGGATAACTTGCACTTTAAGAACTCTATCATAGAAAATTCGCATACTTTGTGAAACGTGACACCAAACATTGTTATAAGCTTAAAGAACATGTACCGCCTTATTCTTGTTCAAGAAAATTTTTCCTATCTTCAATAGTAATCATCCATTACTAAGCTCGGATAGAAAACATGAAATTCTTTATCTTTTTTAATACAAAAAATGTAAAATAACCAACAAAAAGCAAATTAACAATCAAAAAAAAAATTAAAAAAAAAAGAACAAGCAACAAAATCCCATCATTTTTATTACAATTTACCATGGAATTATGATGCGCGATGATAATGATGGCCAATGACGACGATGATGATGATCATCAACATGATCATGATGATATAATGTGAATAGCTCTTGATCGTATATAAACTCCATTCTTTTGACTTTGGCTTTAAAAATACAATCATAAGTGTTGTTTGGTTTTTTTTTTTTTTTTGTCTGTTCTCTGTTCACCTGTGTGTAGAGTATATAGATGACAGATAACTATTGTTCAAGTTCTATCACAGAAAAGTCTCTATATACCCTTTAGCTTATAGCCCGACATATTTGAGACCATTCATATATATGCTTTGGCTATTTAAAAAGTTGTAAGTTCTCTTGAAGTAGTGGCGCTTGGTTGGGTTTTAAGTGCTCTTTGCTTCTGCTGCTGATTCGTTCTTTGGTCGTATCAGCCACTATCACAAAATATCTTTCTTTATTTCATCTTTTTTTATGAATTCTAGAATGGGTAATTTTCACTCTGCATATACGCTTCAGTGGTCTTAAATTATATCCATCCATGGGTTCTTGAAGTAGGTATAAGTCAGGGTGTGTATGTTTGTGTGTGTGTGTTATATTTTATTCTTTGTATTTTAAACATTTTTTTGTTGTATTCTGTCATCTGTTGTCTTGCTTTTTCGTCTTTGCGCGTCAAGAAGAGTGAGTTAATAATGATGAGAAAAAAAAAAACAACAACAACAAGATTAAAAAAATAAAAAAAAAAACATTTACCTACACACAAAAGATATAACAACAAAAAAATTATGTTAAAGGCGGAACTTTAGAGTAAAATGGCTTCCATTGGCTTCTTGTGACTCTTCGTTGGTGGAGTCTTTAACGCTTTTTGTTTTTTTTTTGCAAAGATATTTTTTTTTTGTCTTTTTGTCTTCCGTAGCTTGATGTGGTAGAAGGTAATTATGATTTGTGGTAAAATAATGATACAAAAAAAAAAAAAACAAGTACAAAAGACGTGCGTGTATGTATGTTAAATGAAGCACAGAGAAAAAAGTTGTTTGAAAAAAAATCATGAAAGGGGTGGTCCTTTTTTCTGAGATATTATACAAACATGGCGAATGGTTATTATAAAATGTTTTGTTATTAAAGATTTTTAAGTTGGTTTATAGGACAAGAATGTATTTTGTGTAGGTTTTAATTCAAACTTGACATTAAGTGATTTAATTTTATAAAAGCTCCAAAAACATATTTTTTTTAACTGTCAACTTTTAATAAATTTTCGAACTTTAATATTGACACGAATAGTAATAAAACCGAGGTTCAGGCTTTTAACTGCAACTTCGCAAAACGAAAACATCGTTTTGATCTTTACTACTAAAATAACCATCACTTTGTGTTTTACCTATCCTATACCTATACCTATACCTATCTACGCATTTTTATTTAAAAATTTATATGTTAGTTATACGAATAAAAATTTTCCAAAAATATTTTTTCATAAAACCGATTTAAAACATAAATCATAAACTTTGCGCCGTTTTCCAAAATATTAGTAAAGTTCTGGTTAGTCAGCCAACACATAAATATTGACTCAGGGTCATATGTTCACAGGTTATCTTTTGGTCCACCTGCGAATGGATTATAAATCCGCAAATTATTTTCTTTTTTTGGATTGTAGACTTGTGACCCTGTGCCAACATTTCTGTATCGAATAACTTATCACTCTGTAGTTATCAATCGTTATGAAATAGACTCTCAATCGTATATCTCCAATGATCAGCCACTTAATGGTAGGTCCTCTTGAAGCTTCAAAACAAGTTCTATTCAAAATACTTACATACTTGGATATTGGTATAAAATTGTAAACATTGTAGCCACTTACCTAGAAAGAAAAACAACAAAAAAAAACATTGTTAGAATTTTGTGATATTGCTTCTTTTTTTATTTTTTTTTTATAAATAAAACTCAAAAGTCATATAATCTAAAGGCGCAGTTCAATATTTACAATGAAGTTTAAAATCCATTGTTCTTAACTAAACATTTCATTCGTGAGTTACTAAATATAAAGAACAAGTATAAGAAATTTTATTAAAGTATAATTATGATCTGTACGTTCATCTGGTACCTGCATCGAACACGAGCATATTTTTCGTATTTTTCGAATTATGGTTTTTGTTAATTTTTATTATTTTTTTCGAAAACATGTTAAACTAATTTGATACTACTTCGAACCTGTATTTTTGTCAATTCATAAATATGTATTATGATGGGCTTTTCAATTGTATTCGATTTTTCATTCATCAGTTAAATAATTGGGGAACAAATAAGAAACATATTTTTGGTTTATGTGAAAAATGAGTAGTATTTTTCTTCAACTAACTATTGAACAACATGGGTTTTGTCTGCAGAAGTCTACAACAACGAATCTTCTAGAATTCTCGAATCAAATTAATATTAATATGCAAAATAAACTGCAAACAGACGTTTTTTTATGCTGATCTTAGCAAAGCATTTGATAGGGTCAGTCACTCTATACTTTTACTAAAATTAGAGAGTTAGGGATTTCCAGAGTGGATAATAAATTGGATCAAATCGTATTTAGTAAACCGTATACAGTATGTAAACTTTAATAACTGTATTTCTAAAATTATTAATGTGCTTTCTGGGGTTTCTCAAGGCAGTCATATTGGACCACTACTATTTTTACTGTTTATTAATGACATTGGTAAAAATCTTCTCTATTCAAAAATCCTTATCTTCGCAGATGACTTTAAGCTTTTCTATAGCTTCTCAAATCCAAGTGGATATCAGTTTTTGCAAGACGATATTGATAAAGCTCTTTAAATGGTATGGAACTCAACATAAAAAAGTGTATAGTAGGAGGAAAAATCCTATTGTTTCTTCGTATTTTATTGATGAATGCTTACTTGATCGCGTGGACACATTTAATGATTTGGGAGTCTTATTTGATGTCAAACTCTCATTTAACTCCCACATTGACGTCATCACAAGTAAGGCAAGAAGCCGCCTTGGATTAATTAATAGGTTTTCTAAGGAATTAAATGATCCATATATCTCAAAAATCCTCTACTGTGCTCTTATCCGTCCTATCCTCGAGTATTGTAGCTGCGTATGGTGTCCTAAGTGTGATGTTGCAATAAATAAAATTGAAAGTGTTCAAAAACGATTCTTGTTATTCGTCCTTCGTCATCTTCCACGGGATCCAAATCAACGTCTGCCGTCTTATGAAAATAGATTGAATCTACTAAGCCTTTAGACGCTGAAGAAAAGGAGGGAAGTAAATAATGTTCTTTTCCTGTTTCAACTTCTATCTGGATCAATTTGTTCTATCTATATTCTCAGTGTGCTTAATATAAACTCTCGTCCTAGATTAAATCGCAATTCTGATTTTTATTATATTTCTTTTGCAAGATCTAATAATTATGGTTTGAATGAACCTTTAAATGTTATGTGCATTGATTTTAATTATTACTATAATTGTATAGATTTTAATTTGTCAAAGAACAATCTTAAAAAAAAGTTAACTTTATAATATTACTTTTATATAATTTTCTATTCAACTTAAATAATTGTTTGCAGTTGAGAATGAATAAATAAATAAATAAATAAACAGTGAACGGAACAATCGATGCCAATATTAGGGGCCATATTTTGGTTTATGATTTGAACATTTTTTGAAGTCGAGCGGTTTCAAAAAATATAAAACAATAAATTTATTTAAATATCACATTGCTCTACAACTTCATCGAAATAAATCATCCATTTTTTTACAAAGCAAACAAAAAATACACCGCCTTGGACATTAATTCATTTAATTTTTAAATTTTATGTTTTATTTAATAATTATAAATTATTAAAGTTTATAATCTTTAATTTATATTTAAAGTACCAAAAAAATGTTTTCAAGGGTTTTTTTGAGTTTTTGAAACAGAAACTAAGAATTGACACTGTTGAAATTGAGTACTCGTGCAATTAAAAAAAAAAAAAACGTTAAAAACTGCGGGAAATTCAGTTACATTGAATGATGAGCGTCCGCACACCTATACTTTTATTTTTATTTTTTTCTTAAGCATAATATAAAGTTTTTTTTTTTAAGTTTAAATTTTGCAGTTTGACAAATGTTCAATAGATTGAGCTGTGAAGCGTGACAGGGTTCAGTTAGTTAAAAAAATAGAAACAATTTCATCGGACCGAAAAACACGTTAAAAATCAATGTATCGAAAATACTTAACTAATTGTCTAGAATTGTTTCTGATTTTCTTATAAAATGTGTGTGTTTTTTTTTTATTTAATGCATATTTATTTTCATAATATTGTTATATTTCTTTTATATATGTATAACAGTATAGCAATTAATAATAAAATTAAAATAAAACCAATTAAACAAAACCAAACATTATTGAATGCGCAACAAATGTCCAATTTAAATTCACTCGATCCATTAAATTAAAAACGAATATTTATAAAATTTGTGAATTTCTTATATTTTCTACCTTAAATTTAATTTCTTGAGTTAATTAATTGGGGGTAAAATTTTTAAATTGTCTTTTCATTTAAATTAAAACACATGTGTAATTTTAGTCTACTAAAAATAGCTACATACATACATATAGTAGTTTTAAATTTTAATTTCTAATTTAAAATAATGTCTTTTCAATGGTAGCTATAACTGTTATTTTTAGTGTTAAACATTTATAAGCTTGTACATACTTCTTTTTTTACAAAACTCTAATTTACATGAATGTACATGTTCTTTCATTTCCATAACGACTATTTAATGAGCATATAAATTTCCAATAAAAAAGTTTGGACATCAACTCTTTTGTTTTGATTGAAAGACAACTTTAAAGTAGCTACTAAAATGAAGAAAAAAAGGAATAAGATTTTTTTTTTAAAATAAAATCAAATCAAATTTGTTTTAATGACTCTTAATACATTTTGTTTATTACCAAAAAAAAACATTTTTGATCAAATACAAAAAAAAAACACAAAAACAAAAAAGTGTTCAATCTGATTGAATTTTTTTTTTAAATTTACCTCGATTTTATGTTCAAGAAAATTACCAACCGTGCCAAAAGAGAAAATGCATCAACTATAAAATTATATATATAACCAATTTAATCATAAAATTGATAAAATTGAGTATAAGACAAAAAAATTGGTTTCTTTCATGATCATTCTTTTGATATACGTACATTCCTATATATTATATAGGAACAGAAGACAAAAAAAAGTAAAATAAAAAGGAAACAAGTTTTTTTATGATAAATGCTTTTGTTAGTTCCACACTCATTCACAAAATGATACAACAAAAATATAATATTACCAAAAAACAACATCAAATGAGATGTTTGGCGGATTGAAAAACACACTCGTGAACATTGTTATAAATGTTCCAATCATTCAGTAAGAAATTATGAAAAAAAATTTTCTTAGTCAAAATAGAAAAAAAAAAAAATCAATTCTTTAAAATAATTTGTATATTGGGCTTGAATAAGTAGTTTCAATGGATGCAATTAATAAAACACTAATTCATTTTCATCAGATTTTAGATTTAGATTTATTTATTTGTAATTATTTACTCAGTAAGATACAATATCTTATAAATTAGAGCAAACATCAGTACCTTAATACTATAGGTGTATTCGAAATGTAATTGCATAAGTAGATTAATAACAATTTAAGAAAAAGAAACGCTTATTCATTGGTATTTAAGTATAGTAACATTTGAATATCAAAAGAGAAAAAAAAAATTAAAATAATTTAAATTATCAATAAAAAATAACATACATAGTTTAATGCAATTAGACTAAGTTTTTGTTTATATCCTTGTTCTTCTTTTTTCCTTATTTGCATAAAAGAACTAAGAATTTCAGATAAAATAAATCTGAAAGCTTTTAGGCGTTAACTTGCAAAAAACTTTGTAGAAGATAAAAATTTTTCGACAACTTCATGTGCGACAATTTTCTGCATTTTTTTCGTTACGAATATAATGTGGAATTTCATCATCATCATCAGAGCCCAAATTTCGAATAATCTCAAAGTCAAATTTTTACATTTAAAAGAAAATATTTGAAAACCAGAAACGTTTCCCAATCTATTTTTATTTATTATTTGTTTAAGCTACTCGTTTGCAATCTCAAAACCACTCCTTTCAGCACCTCAAATCTAATGGAGTCATCTTAAACATCTCTATAAAGAAAAAAAAACTCAAAACAATCTTAAGTGTCTTCCTCCTTCAAAGATATATCACCACCGAGAACAAGTGTCAGGCTATCTTAAAGCTTCTTTCATTTAAAAAAAAATCAAAGAAAAAAAAAAAAAAATTAAAACAAAGAAAAAAAAAAAAAACTGTCACATTCCCTATGATTGCCAAACACTCTTAACCAGATAGACCCCACAGCAGCCAAACACTTCTCTTATATTATTGCTTTATATAGGTTCGGCTATTTTATGTATCCCACTAAAGAAGTTGACATTTTCAAGTGAAGTAGCAAACAGCAGCTATGAGTCGCGTTCACTTGAGCGTAGCCATATAGCTGTATTTTGTTTTTTTATATATTTTTTATTGCTGTACTGCCTTCCTGACATTACTATCGCTTTTCACCTAAATTGACATCTTATGTGGTTGTCACATATAATTTTTTGTTTGTTGGTTATTTTTTTTTTACCAAAAATGAGTGGGTGGTATTTTATAACGGGATCCAAAAAAACAGTAAACTAAGGTTTAGTTATTTTTTTTTATTATTATTTTACCGGAAATTAAGACATGAAAATCTGTTAACGAAGCTCAGCCAGTTTTCAGAAGTTTATATAGGAGATTCTTCTTCGTTTTGTTTTTTTTTTTTTATTTTTAATTTCAAAAAACTAACAACCACCAATCAACAAGATCATTATCACCTCTAGATACACCTCCTTTAATCCTCAAAAAAAAAAATCCTAAGAAAAAATAAAGCAGATATAAAGCATTTTATATACCACCTTTAAGGAAAAGATACTTTTTTGGTGAAAGCTTCTTTAAAAACCCCCGAAAAATTAATGTGCGAATCATTTTGAAAAGTATTTTATGGTCATCCTTGGTTTTATAAAGTAAAGCGCGTTATACCTCTCTACACTCTACACGTTTATTGAAGGGAGGATAAATTAACATTCAAGTACGTGCCCTCGCTGATATTGCAGTACCTATATAGGCTATAGATATACTCGCTTAGCCATATACATATAGAAAATTAATTAAAGATGGAAAGATAATTGATTAGGAACAGCGATTAATAATCCTTAATTTTTGGTGTCGGTTGAACACGGGTAAAACATTTTGAAGGCAAGACCACGATTGCCCATGGAACAACGCATGTTCCCCATCATATACAACAAAATATGAACCCAACATATATTCGAGTACACCAGGAGCTGTGGTAGCAACAATTAAAAAATATGTTACCTCTTTTAGGGAGGATGTGGATGTGGGTATGGATGTGGACGAAGTGCAAAAGGAGCTTACTGGTGGCTTTTATCGTTCAAGGAAATAGGCTGGATTGTATCAGGATCGTAATTTTTCCACTCCATATGCTGGTTATATGTGTGCAGTGCTGTGTTGGGAAAACATTTTAATGGGCATATGTTCTGCCTGGACACTCGTTCTTTCTCTTTCTGTCGATGGATGTGGTGCATTTATAATAATCTGGCGCATATCATAAATGAAACGCCCCGAAATAAAAACAAAAAATAAATAAAATTACAAAAAAAGGAAAATACTGTGAAAAAATGTTAACAGCACATCAGCAGGTAAGGAAGTATATAGAAAGAGAGTCAAGCATTATTACAACCGCATATGGCATTAACTTCGGTATCATCCCTATCTATCTAGCCGTGATGGTGCTTCGCCGATTGTGGTCAACTTCACATCATCGTCCACGACGAAGACGTTCATCGCGTCCTCGGCGTCATCGTCGTCAATTTCAGTTTGAACGTCAAATGCTATACGACCGGCGCTCTTGTATATATGCCGTGTATACTGACTTCTGGCAGAAATTGAAGTTCATTTTTAGACAGCATCTGCCGTTAATTGCATTCTGTTATGGTTCTTGGGACTTATACTCATATAAAGTTTTCTGGTTTCTTTTTTTTTTTCGGTTCATACTTCTTTGCCTAACACCACTATCTTGTATTCATGTCCAACCGTCCATCAGTAGGTACATATAGATACAGTCTTTCCTTATTTTCTTATATGAAAAGTTACATATGTAGGTATAGTGAAGGGGAAAGAGGCATACATTAATCTATATTTCTGTAAGTGGTGCGCCTCCTTTTGCACGCTATCTATGTAATGCAATCAAATTAAGTTTCGCTTGTATAGTACCAATCTTAGTATCTATATACTCCTCCTACCTGACAGAGAGATGCACTTCACTTTATATCCATGACGGATACACTTCGTCTTTTTGAGAAATCAACTAAAACAATATAAGTATATTAAAATAGAAACTAGCTATATTGTATGTAGGTACTTGGGATTATAAATAATGGAAGGTGTTCAAGGAATTTGCTATAATTTAAGGTTAGGATAAGGGAAAAAAAAAACTTCAGTTAGTTTGGTACAAAATGTTATAATTTTTTTGTAAACAGAATGACGAATATTTTTCAATAGGAGTTTATACAAACAATTTTACTGAAAAATAGTATCAAAAATCTAAAGTTACGTACTTCTTTGGAAGGAACCCTGGTAAGTCGTCGAGCTTAACCTCATCTATAAACAAAAAGTACATCACAAAGTAACAAAAATTGTTGAAAACTAAATTATCAAGATTAAAATCTGGATTAAAAAAAAAAAAATTAACGAGCATAAAATTACTTTTTATTCGAAATAATCCTGTAAATGTTCGTTCAAAATTTTAAATCTTCGAAAGTCTTGAAATTTTTACATAACGCACGTTGCATTCGAATTCGACGACTAAAGTGGAGGACCTCCTAAGTCGCTTTTGAATGTTTTTCAGAAATAAAAAAAGTCCTGTTAAACTTGTTTATGGCAGTAAAATGTTCAGAAAATAACATTGTGATGCTGAAATTTCCAAAAGACTCTGCTTCTGCTGATGCTGATTTTTTTTGAAACTTTTCGACTTATGGGATCCTAAACTTTAACCGTCGATATGCTTTTGGAAAAACAGCGAAATGGGTTGGACGTAATAGCAAATCACGTTACACTGAAATCTCAGCAATCTTTTGACAGCATTTCTTAGTTTTACTGTCAAAAAAAAAAGAACAAAAATGCTTACTCACGATTTAACTTTTAATAGGGTAAAATGGGGATATTTTAATTCGGTTATTTAAAGGGTAAAATAATGAAAAATTAAAAAAAAATTATCCAATTTTTAATTTTCTTTCTCAGTAATTTCAGTTATATAAACACAGTTTTCTTGTTAAAATACTGCGGAAAAAAATTAGCTATTTATAGGGTGAAATGGGGTGAAATGGAGTTAACAAAAAAAAATGGTATCTAGACTTTAAAAAACCTTTTTGCGCAATTTTAATAATTTGCAAACATAAAATATTATTTTTACATTTAGTAAATTATTTAATTAAGTTTGGCAAATTTTTCAATTTCTTCTTGTAAAATTCTTCATATTTGATCAATTATCGTTTCTTCACTTCTGCCTGACAAGCAGAGCCCATACCGGACTTGGCAGTTGCTTTAAAACGTTTATATTTTGAATTAAATGGAACATCTTTTCGGCTAAGTACATTTTTCCATGAGCAGCTCATAGCTTTTTTCGATTATTTTAATTTATTTTGTTAGTGTTTGTAGAATGACAGTTTGGGTGTGACTCCTGGAAAACAGTTTTCTTTTCTGGTCCAGCCCTATACTCCACTTTTCTTCTCTTTAATATTTGCCACTGTTGTTTTGGAATACCATAGTTTCCATTGCTTACAATACTCATCAACCCTGTTGAATATATGCTGAAATATATTTGACGTTTATGTAAGTAGCACAATATCATCTGGAAACAATAATCCTCGTGAGTTGGGCATCCAAAAGGAGACAAAAGAAAAGAGGACTTAGCTGGCAGCCCTGTTTAATCCCTAAGAAAGTTTTTAACCATACTGACATTGAATTATTATGCCAAACCTCTGATTGATTATTGAAGTACATATACTCTCCAATTGCCGAAACATTTTGTAGGACATCCTTTTGTTACTTAGTTTCAGAACAAGTGATCTTCTATCCACTGAGTCGAATGCTGCAGGAAAATCAATAAAAAGTGAATATAATTTCTTTCCTTTTTGTAGATATAACTTCCTATTATCAATATATTATCAACCCTTGAATTGTTGGCTAAATCCTGTTTGGTATTCACTAAGTCCATTAGGTATGATTTTAAAAGCTCTTTGATTTTGAAAGTATTATATTAAGAATATGGACTTAAATTATCACATCTAAGGGCTAGAAATGTTTGTTTTTTAGTTAAGCAATTGGTAGTGTGAATTGGGGTGAAAACGACATTATATATTTTGAAATATTTCATTTCAAGAATCTGTAATGATTTGCCTGTCTTAATTTTTCCCTCCAATGTAGTTCGATAAACCAGACAATTTACATCGGGGTATTGCTTCTTGTATTCTCATTTAAGGAAGTGACAAGATTGTCCAAGAGTTATTTTTATCATAATAAAATGTCTCTCATTTTAGTCACTTAAATTCGGAAAAAAAATCGAAATGCCTTCATTTCATTTCGTGTAACAACTCGCCTTTGCTTGGAAGGTCGTAAATGCTTTGATCCTTTCAGGGCTGTAGCGCCAATATTTTTTTTTTAAATTGCCCCAATACTCGAAACAGTGTTTAGACATTTTATAAGGTTAGTTTTATTATTTTTTATTTAAAATAAACAAAAACAACAAAAAGAGAAATACATATTATTAAGAATTCAAAGATATAAATTCTAATGTTCCACAAGGGAGTGTTTAAGGTCCATTTTTGTTTTATTTTTTTTTTTTTTTCGATTTAGTTCAAAACATAAGGGCAGGTGGGTCATATACCAATTAGTTAGAAGCAAGATTCCAACAACTAAAAAGTCGGACTTAGCAAGCCTTCCAAGAACTGAGCATTTCTTTTTCCTCCCATTATTCCAGAAAAAATCTTTAAAACTCTTCAAAAATAACAAAGACAATAAGTAGACAAAGCTTAAATTGAATTAATTTATTAATTATAATGAATTAATTAAAATTATGCACACTTAGTCAAATACAATTATCCGCCTCAGAAGTCAGAAGTAATAATAAAATACAGAAACAAAAAAACTAAAAGAACAAATCTTGTTATTGCCATATCTGAAATGAATCCAGACAACACAAAATATAGTTATAGTACCTATTTCTTGTATATTGTGAAAAAAAAAAAATGTAAATTTATCGATGATTCACTTTAAAACATGCAATCCGGCCACAAATCATTCATTCAAAACATTCTCCATCGCACTTAGCGATTTTGAATTTACAAAATTTGCATTCGAAAAACTATTCTAATCAGCTTGAGTATGTATTCACACCCTCTGTTGATCATTTTACGCGATTTTCAATAATATATAATATCACTATTCTAAATTAAACGCAAATATGCTTCGTATGCGCGATAATTAAACTCAGCAGCAGAGCGATTGAATCAATCATATCAAAAGTGTCCTTCAAACCGCCAAAGCAACCCACTGCTGTATTTATATTGTATGAAAATTGTTTAAACAAAAATCCAAATGAAACGAACAAGAACCAGAGTTTACAATTCCAATTAAAAATGTGCATAAACACTCAGCTAGATTAAAAAAAAACCCCTCTCAGTGCAGCTTCAAACTGATTCTTCCATCATCCAATACAACAGAAGTGAAGTACCAACAACATTCTTCAACCAGTACCACCAACTAATTTATGCAACAATCAATCAATTAAGTTGCCAGGTTTAGTTGCCATAAATGTCATGTTTAACCAATTCCACGAACCACTTTTGGTTCAATCTTTTTTAACTTCTCTGGTTATTCACTCTTGGCTCCAGTCGATCTGTGTGTGCCACAAAATTCATCATCATCATCCATCCGAAATGCTAGTTACAGTTTTGTGCCATGCAGCAGAGCACAGAGTCTTCTAGGCAATGGCATTTTAGGAATCGGAACAAATACAGCCAGTACAACCAGTGCATACCTGGGGTGTTGGTAATTTTTGGATCAAACTTCTCAACTTGTCACACAATGCCCAGCTTATTCGCTATGCCTATACACATAGAGCTCATATAACTGTGTCCTTAAAAGTGCATTTCTTAAATTGGTGTTAATTTGAGTGCAACCTGCAAATCCAACAACCTGTAACCTGCAACACACAGAAACTGAGATCCTGATCACAATTACAATGCCTAAATAAATGATTGATGGATATTTCTCCATCGAAATTGTATATTTATTTTTTTTTCATTTTTAATGAATGAGAAATCAAGACACCTCACTCATTTAGTAGGGTTATCCTATTAGCAACAGTAAAACTCAGTTAAGTATAGTTTGAAATGAATTTCAAGGTGCGCCTCCATCTTCGGTGCGGTCGGTGTGATAAATCATCGATCAGACGCAGAATTTGATGCGCGGTGAGATGGTGTGTGTTTTGCAACGGTTTTTCGCTATGCAAACTGCGTTAAACAATTAAAACATACTAACGGCCATTTAGGGATGTGAAATAATTGCACATCACTATAATTAGGTCAAAGCGGCGACAAGTATGTAATGTTCGAGCCTTAAACGGTTAAAACGTGTTTTCTAGCAAATAGACGGACCGACGACGTTTTGGTTTGACAACGATATTTTTCTTACACCTAATGACAAGCTAGTTGAGCTTGCGCTTGCATTTGCAATACCACCACTCTATCCTCACCTCCGCTCCATCACTGAGGAGAAGAATCGATAGCTTTAATGGACACGACAACAATCGTTTTGCTGCCAAAGTCTGCCAAAAACTGATCGATAACATGTGTCAACATTTTCGTACCTCATTTCAGTTGAATTCGATGGTGCGGTGTTTTTTTTTTTTTTTTTTTTATTATTTTTGGAGACAGACCATTCAGACTTTGATTATAAGTGGCAGTGGTTACTTATACGCTCTTCTCTCGTCCCAGCTGAAAAAACAACTGAGGGGTACTTATATTAATGTTAAACGTCGTTTGTATGGCCAAATGCGAAGTCGCGTCAATATATACTCGTACCATACAACCAATGCATCTAATGATGAAATATTGCAACCGCAGTGCAATTTATGTTGATCCATAAGATGGATTTCTTGATTTTATGGTTTTTGAATTGGATTTTGGATCGATTGTGCGGTTTTTGAGTTATTTATTTGCCTCGATTGATTTTTTTTTTTTTTTTATTTTTTATTTTTATTCTTAATTTTTGTCTGCATAAGATTTTTCAAGACTTCAAGACCAATCGAAGAATGTTGAAATGATCCTTTTACCAAAAAGTTAACTACGATTGAATGGATTTTTGTTGTGGTTGCATATAGGTATACTCAAACCTATGATGTGTGGTTCTGATATGCGGTCTCGTCTATTAGACTTGTGTTATGTAGTTTCTTTAGTAGAGGAGTCATATTATGCAAATGGAATTGTATGTTCGATTAAATCGAAGAAATGAAGTGAATTATTCAATTGAAACAGATTAATCGTTCGGTTTGTTTGGTTTGCTTGTTGGTTTTATATTGAATTGCTGGGCGTTAGTATTACGTATAGTTGGTGTGGAATGCTCTAAGATGAAGTTCTCTTTTTGAAGACCATTCGATATAACTTTAGAGAAAAAAAACAAAACAAGATTCTTAAGAATTTTTTCTGTTTGGAGAAAGAATTTACAGGTGAGATTTTTGTTATTATGGATAAGGTAAGGTGCTATATCAATTTAAGTGTATCGAACTAGATCATTCATTTCGTTCATTGGTTTGAATATGTTTGCATTCTTCATGCAATATGACAGGTAGGTATTTAGAACTTCTACTAAAGCATTAAGGTATGTAGAGGTGACCTAAATTTTTGAAATACATACTCAATTTAAAGTTGAATACCTATCTGCAGATTATGGTTTTTTTTGTTTTTGAGATAGTTAGCATTTTACAGATTAAATGACAAATATGGGAACATTTTTTTCAGTTTTCTGAAGAATTTATAAAGTTTCTGTGTTCTGTTGCTTCTACAATATTTTAATTGACATTTTCTTATTTATAATATGTGGAATACCTTCTCTGCCAAGGAGGGCAGATAAAAATGGTTTTGGAATTTTTGCCTTCAATGCTTTGACCTTATTCTTTCTTTTCTGATAATGTTATATTGTTCGTTGCTAAAAATTGAGTCCTATAATACTATCAAATATAATTTGTCTACCTTAAATTATATGCAAAATTCATTGTAGCTTTTTTTTAAAGATACATAGGCTACAATTGTTGTGTACGGTAGGCTGGTGTGTAATAGCCACGCATAAATCCTTAATTTTTATACGAACGTCTTAAGTAGAAGTCCTAGGAAACGCATCATAATTGGTCACCATGAGTGTAACTTTTTAAATAGTAAAACCATCTTTAATAAAAAGATCAAAGACTAACATTTCAATAGCTCGTCACCTATTAAATGTTCAAAAAAGTAACACCACAAAAAAATACCATGCACTTAATCTTAGAGTCTACAAAGAACTCAGTCATGAAATAACGGGGGTCTGTGTTAATAACACTGAAATCAATTAATTAAGAACCAAACTGGTAGGACATGTAAATGGATTGAGCTTCATGGGAACAGCAAATTTAATTATTAAATTATTTAATCAAAAACTGGGTTCTTTGGATTTCTATATGATCCACTCGATTTTATTAAGTTTTAATTTTTTTGAAGTGCTTTTTAAGTTAAGTGCAAACTGAAAAATTTGTTGCGAACAACTTTTGTTGCAAACAATTTTTATTGCGAACAACTTTTATCACCCCCGTTTCAAACAAATGATTTTATATCATAGGCAATTTGCTGCCGAAAGTTGTCTTAGGTCGCAGGCAACTATATACGAATTTGAAAAAATTATTGCCTAAAATTACTTCAGCAATAAATTGTAAATGAAAAAACTTTGCTGAAACAAAATTCGTACACAAATAAAAATGGTGTAAGGGATCAGTTATAGCTTTCATTGAAACTTATCATTGAAAATTTTAATCTTCAGTTTTGAGGCCCTAAAAAAGCGATATAAGTGATTATTTTGATGCCAATAAAAAGCTGATGACTCGATTATTATTTCTATTCAAACAAATATTTTATTTTGGCCCTACCTTTCACATAAAACGATTTCTAAGATTTCAATGATCAATGATAAGGTAGTTCAATCATTGAAATGAAGAAATCCATTTCCTTCGATAGGCTGGGCCAAAATGAAATATTTTTTTGACTAGAAATAATAATTGAGTTATCAGCTTTTTATTTGCATTAAAATAATCACTGATTTCACTTTTTAAGTGCCTCAAAATTAACAATTAAAAATTTCAATGTTTCAATGAAAGCTATAACTAGCCCCTAAATAATAAAAAGTCAGCTTAAACATTATTTAAATTTAAAAAAACAATAAATATAAATAGTAAATAATTTACATGTTTCAATTACAAAATCAAAATTTAAAAATATATCAAAAAATGTAAAGAAATATATTTTAACAATTTGAAAAAAAAAATAATTAACAGAATAATATTCCCAAATACAATTCCAATCCACCCTGAAAAGCCAGTATTATCCTTTTTTTAATTAATACAAATTTTGCATAAAAATTATTTCTTATTCGTTTGAAAAATTCTTTCAAGGCTTTCAAGATTTAAATATGTCTCATATAGGCAGAATATTTGTACCAACCTGGCACCTATTTCACCAAACACTTTTCACTTTGCAACTTTGCACTTTTACTTTGCACTTTTACTTTGCAAATTTTGTTTCACCAAACGCAAATTATTATTATTGAATCGAAAAGTTTTCCTCTTTGCAAAGTCTTTGCACTTTACAAATTGAAAAGTGAAAAGTGTTTGGTGAAATACGCCCCTGGTCAAATTTCTGTGAATCGATTTCTGTTGCATATAATTCGTATTAAATATTTTGGTGCAATCGATGTATTGGTGTATGCATCTCATCACCTATATATTCCATATTGGAGTTTTAGGTGCTCAAGGCCATAATATATTTAAGTTAAGACTTTTCTTTAGAGCCAAATGGTTTCAAAAGATACATTTCTTAAGTAATCAGGATCAAATTAGATATTACCTTACCAGTTAGGATTAGAATCTATATTACTAAACACATGAAGTATCTAAAGCTTGGTACTGACTTATAGATTTTTAAATAAAATTAAAATGTTTAGTTTAAAATTAGATTCAACACAATAATGTGTATAGGAAAGGTTTATAATATATAGTTTTCAAATTGATGCACGAAAATACATACATATTAAGTCAAAAATTTTGTATACTGATATTTTTAAGATTATCATTTTACTTTTTTTCACTTAAGATATATAGCTATAGTGAAGAGAACACGAGATTCTTATACTTTGGAGATCTTCTTGAATTTGTCCTCTGAAGTTAACTTCTGACATTGACTGGAAGGTAAATCTTATGCCGTCAGAAAAAGCAGTCGAAAACCCATTTAATTGTATCTTAAAAGGTAAATTAATATCAACTATGAAAAATACAGGACCTAATATGGATCCGTGTGGTACTCCGTTTTTTAAACTGCTAAATTCACTTTAATTTCTGTTAATAGTCACTTTTGGACTCTACTATTCAGATATGACTTAAATCATTCAAAACACAACTCCTCTGAACCAACATTATTATAATTCTGTTTTTATTATAATTATATTTTATGTGGACTTAAGCCCGCTCTTTAAAATAAGGGAAGGATTCTATTTTTCTAAAAGATTTGGACTGTGGGAAGAAGAGAATTAGGTTTGACGTATGTTCTATTAGTCATATATACTACATCACCTTTCTTAAATAATGGTATAGTAAGTAAGAAGAAAGAATTCATTTTTATTTATAACTTTCATGTTACATTAGTTACAACTTAAAATGAATCATAAAGCTATGGCTTAGCCGTCAGCTCGGATGGCAAAATACTTAAACATTTGTAACTTTTAGGTTATTGATTAATATTTTAAATAATGGTATATAACCTCAGGACAGTTGAGTTGTTTTGGGAAATACTTTCGGTAAAAATAAAACACAATACAGGAGCCATAAAAAATATTATTTTCTTAGTTAGAAATTTTTTTCATTTTAAATATTATTTAATTTTTGTATAAACTTTATTTTTAACATTAATTTGCTAGGACTTTGATTCTTTCAATATTCTGATTCATCTGCGACAACTCAATTTTAGTATCTATATTAGTTTTTGACTTATAAAAAGTTATTCAAATTTTTGAAAATTAGTACTCAGCCTGTACATAGTTAATCTTAAGGTTTTGCTTCTCTTAGAGAGAATTTCATTGCAATTCTCAAAATTTGACTGAAATGACCTTTAAGTGAAACAAATATCGAAGACAATTCTCGAAGAGATCATCGAAATGCTTGAAATAGTTTCAAACATTTAATATTTCAGTATATAAAAGCCAGCTCTGGTGCACTTGGTTATTTAGAGTCATAATTTTATTATTTGAGAAAATAATCGAACTTTAGGCTTTTACAAGAATTCTTTTATTTAACGTCGTCTATTCAAATTATTTTTTTATTTCCCTCGTTCCAAAATAAATTGAAAATTTCAGATTTGGGGCATTTCACGTGAAGCAGGCAACGAAAAAACGGATGTACTTTTCCTTTTTTTTTTAATAAAGAAAATTAAATTTAAATTAACTGACCAAGGTTGATTTTTTTTGTACATACATGCCAAGCACTCGAATTTGTATACAGAAAAGTTTAGATATCAAAAAACTGTATACATTTTTTAGATGAGCAAGTAATCAAATATCGTATTATGAGAATTTTGTTTTCCCTTATCGAAAGTTTTACAAAAATGTTTCATAAATAAGATATTTTCAACATTTCCAAATTTTCCAAAATCAATAACCTTTTCCTTTACCTACCATATATCAATTAGCATTCCTTATCTAATTGCATTTATAGTTTTTTTTTTTCTTCCTATACGCGATAGCAAAAAATAATTTTCTTATTACCTATACGGCCCATTCAATATTGTCTCTCATTCCTTTCTCTCATTTAATTCCATCTTAACTATCCCATCAATATCGATAAAAAAAAAAATAAAAATAAAAAAGGTTCCAAATGAAATTGCAACATTGAATCAAAATAACAGATGCCACAACATATTGAAACCTCCCCTCATACACACATATACAAACTTGTTTGCAAAACAAAAACAAAACAAAAAATAAAACATTATCTTCTTACAGAATTATTTAAAAAAAAAATCAAAATCCAACAAAAAACTAAAGCAGTAGCGTCGAACATCATCGAACTCATGTTCATATTATGCTTAAAAAAAAAAAAAAAAAACAAGTGCAAAAAAATAAAACTCCTTCCTCTCTTATATACATCCACATAAGCACACCGGAGACCATCACACCACAGCATAACCATAGGAACCTGAGAGAGCCTTTTTGTAATAAAGAAAATGCCTCCCATCTTCCATGCATCAAAGCTAATCATTAAAAAGTATCTACGAAATGCAAAACCCAATCAACTTTAATGAGCTTTAATAGTCTGCACCGAAGCTGAAAATTAAAATGGTTGACCATTTAAAAACTAAACGTTACAAATTTTTGCCTACGACCGACGACGATGACGACGACGAAGCGAACAAGAACGAGGATACGATTGAGATTGAGTCTGCGGTGAAGAAGCCGAAGGTTGTGTGTCTTAGACTTGAAAATAAAGATGAAGAGCAGTCAGAGAGTGCGTGCGTGTGCTCCTGCGCATATAACACCGGTATAAGTAAGTAAGCCCTGTGAACAAAACTGCTGCATCAAGAACCTCATCCATTGCTAAGGTTGTTTTTGTATCTTTAGAGAAGTTTGTTGGGTAATATTGGATGTGAAAAAGGATACATTATAAATGAGAATTTATGGTTGCGATACTGGAGCAAGGATTTGCTGCGCTTGGATGGGAGCAAAATTAAATTGGAATTTGTATCTATTGTTTCAATTGCTTGTTCTATCAAATTATATATATCTCAGGAATCATATACCGGAACACAGGTTTAATAGGATATGTTCGTTGAGGTGATTTTGTAGCGCGCAGTAATTGGCAAATGCCGTTAGATAAAAACCATGCATATCCATACATACCAGAGTGTAATGTATGTATCTCAAAATGCAATTTCACCAAACAACACTCATTCACTCACTGCAATTCTGTAATTCCACATAAAATTGCAATCATTTACACGAGTGTAAGAGGAGAAATATATCAATTCACTTACTGACTGACTGGCGAGAGACCTCTTTGACGGAGGTACCTATAAGAAGAAAATTCACAGATTAAACTTCTAGAGTCGTCAATTTGACATGATGCCGTCCGGGGTACCATAGTAACTGGGACGGTGACTCTCTTGCATTCGTAAGATATTTTTTTTTTTTTGGCCCAAACAAAACAACACAACACACAAACTGGCATCTGGCTTGTCATTAAACTAGCATTAGATCTATCTATCTGTCTTTGGTGTGGCTTCTTGGTTGACTGACTGCCTGCCTTAAAATTAGAATTGATTGTGGGTTGTATATATGTATTTATTGTATGTAGATAGATACTTGGGAAACACAACATTCAACACAAACAACAAAAAAAATTCAATTTATTATTTGAAATTTACGATGAAAATCTCACAGATACATTAGTATATTAGTTTTTGAGAAATAGATAAGCTCGGATTATGGCCATCGTAAATTTAGGCTTCAAATTTTCATCGATAGTATTGTTATTGTTATTGTTTTTTTTTTATATTTAATTTTATTATGTGCGTGTTTGTCGGCATCACTCTCTCTGTGTTCGCTGAATAATTTTTACTTGAAATGTACATTTTCGAATTTGCATAATCTCCAGTTGTTTTTTTTTGTTGGGTTTTTATTAAAATGTCTGAATATTTTGATTAAATGAATAATTCAGTTAAATCTAAATATTTATTTTTGGTATGAGCACATGAGTAGTTCAGAGTAAATGTTTAAAAAAAAATGTCAAGTTCTTTGGTCAACTCTTTTGTTTGCAAAGGGAATTTTCTTTTAGTCTCCTCATCTTCAGTTATTCTTATTCTACGGTTCTTATAAAAAATATTGAGGTCATAGTTAAAATATGAGTTAGGAATACTTAGCCATTTAGTCACATCTTAGTGTAACAAACACAGTAACACTTCGATGGGTCCCAGGACACCAATGATATACACGGGCATGAAATTGCGGATGAATTAGTCAAAAACGAGCCATCCCTTGACCCGAAGTAAACCGAATCCTCCATATTAGCATTTAATGTAAGAACAATTTAGAAATTACCAGAGTTTTCTCAAAGCCGCAAACAACAGATGGTTAGAAATTGACACATGTCGGTTCTCGGGAAACATATGGTCGGGTCTGTCTAAGAAAAAACAGACTATTTTTTCTTACAAAACAGACCCCACTTGATTAAAATCCTAATGGGTTGCAACTCAATTGGGACCCACATGAGCAGAATGGGCATCAGCACACTTGATTTATACAGAGGCTGTCAATATGAAGAGGTGGGGGAGGGCTCCAATAACTTCCTCTTTGAATGTCCGAGCCATAGCAAGGACCAGAGAGACATCTCTTGGAGAATACTTCTTTTTTGATCTGGGGGACATTTTATTTTGTTCTTTTTTTTCACTGAGAATAATCTCTAAATTCATCCAAAATTCAAGATTTTTTTAGGGAGGCACCCCATACATGAGATCCACTTGCTTCTTCCGGAACCCTTCCTTATACCCTTGTTACCATCATCATGGCGAGCACAATAGAACCAGTGAGATCCAAGTGAGGTTATACAGCCCCTCCCTCATCTAACCTAGTTAAATATCATACACAAAAAAATTACACTTTTTTCGAGTTTGTGGATCAACTCTTTTGTTCAGTATAAAGATTTTTGTTAATTTGTTGAACTAGGAACTTATATATTTAGTTTGAGGGTTTTAAAAAAATTTAAAATTTTAAAAATTGCACTTATTTCGAGTTTGTGGATCAACTCTTTTGTTTAGTATTAAGATTTTTGTTAATTTGTTGAACTAAGAACGTATATATTTAAATTGAGGGTTTTTAAAAATATTTTAAATTATGAGGAATAATGGATATCTTAAAAAAATATCAGGCTTCATTTTGATATAAAATTTATTGGTAGACGCACTGCTAAAGTCCTGAAAAAGAACTTGAGGCCGCAATAAATTTTGTTTTCGTTTTTGGATATGCAAAAGTTCATGAAAAACTTTGGAAACAGCAACGTTACAAAATAATTGACGCAATCTCTTTTCTAATAAATTGTCAGCTTTCATAAAGCAGTAATTGAGGTATGAAAAAGGTGTTTAAAGGATTTTCCACCAAAAAATCTATTTAAATTTTTAAAAAATGTTCAAAATCTAAAAAAAAAAAACTAACCTATATGTTTACCTTATGAAGTTTTTAAGGTTAAGGTATCAAATATGAAAGAATATGAGAAAAAAAAATAAAATCGTTTCATATCACCTAGTCAGGCTTGTGCCCTTAAGTCTTTTTAATTCAAAATTTGCCTACTTGATAAATCAATATTTAAGTTTTGTCGGCCTAAGTTATTGTTTAAAAAATTTATAAATATTTGAAATTCAAATGCACGATTTAAACGTGCTTTATTTTATGTTTTTTAAATGCTACTTGACTTGCTAACTCATTATTAATATTATCAAGTAAAACAAGTTAGAAAACCTCAGGGGGTATGATTAAGCCATATCTATAAAATCACAATCAACGCATGTTATCTATTTAAAAATTCTTATTATTAATTGAGATTTCAATCTTGCATACTATATTATTATTGTTATTAAGTTATTTTAGAAATATAACATTTTCAATTTCTTATATATAAAACCTCATCAAATTTTGTTTAAATTTTATTCAAATGAAACCTGCCACACTGCTACAATTAATTTGTTTTGAATATTTATAACCAAAAAAAGGACATTGAACTACCTAACTCGTTTAAATATTTATTATAATTTGCAATAAAAAATAATAATTTAGCTAACCACCCATTTATAAATTCAAACAAAAATACAAAATTTTAGTCGATGAAATTCACAAATAAAGCGCGGAGGTTTATGCTTTTGTGATCCCTTGCCGCCACGTTTACCTAACCACTACCACGCTGATATGCGGTGATGACTATCAACAAGTCATAAATTAAGATTAATAAATTGAATGAATTTGTATTTAATTTTTGTTTTTCTTAAGAAATTTATATTTAACATAAATTATAAAATTATTTTTAAGCCACGCGGTTTTCAGGTGGAAATAATGTTGTATATAGGTGTAGTATACATAGATTTGGTGATCCATTTTAATATCGATTACTACTTTGAATCTTTCTATTTTTTTTTGTAAAAAAAAAAAAAAAACAAAATTTATGAACATTTATTGCTGTTAATTACTATTCTATGGTTTTTAGTTTTAAATATATTCAATGAGCATTAAAATGCGATTCGAGAGACTATTAACTAAATGTGAAATGGCAAAGGAATATTTACATATAATATAATTGGGTAACTAAATTAGTTTTAACTGGCTATATTTTGTTTCTATATTTTTTTAAACGAAATCAAAGCATTAGGAATTTTTAATTGACATTATTGTTGAAACAAACAACAGCACCACGATCCGTGATTATTTCTTTTTAACAATTCATATATACATACGATAATTTGGGCTTATGTAAACGCCTCCAAAAATCAATAACTTCATAGAAAAAAATTGACTTGATTGACTCAATTTCTATGAATCACTAACTTGTTAAGTAATAGGTACTAAGTGAAAAAAATAGGCTTAAGTGAAAAAAATTTTACTTAAACGGAGTCCGGGTGAGTGAAAAAAAAAAATTTCACTTAAGTGGATTTAAAAATTCCATTAAGCAGAAATGTAAAAAAAAATTGAATTTATCTTTTGGAGTTTCCTAGAAAAATTTAAATAAAATAGTTGTTTTTTTTACTTCAGATAGTTTTTTCAATGAAAAATACAAAATATAAATTAAATAACAAAGGTGAAGAAAATTAGAAAACTACTGATGTTTTTTAATTAAATGAATTATATGTTTCAGGTACACGGCTTTTTCAAGTTTGGCTTAAGTGGAGTGTTTTATAGATAAGTAGTTGACAAATACTCGGGGATGAAAAAATTGTTTCAGATAAGCGGATTTTTCTCTCAAGTGGATTTCTCCTAAGCGAGTTTTACTGTATAACGAAGTATTGCATGCTAACATATCCTTTTATATATTACTTTGGACAAGCGAATAAACATCATCAGCCATATAAAATAATATAATTCACATTAACCATATGGACATGACGTCACCTGAAAACTAATACCATTTATTTTTTTAGTTCATCCTTATATAATTCACATTCAGTCTTTACCGAAAATATCAGAAGACGACCTGCTCGGATGGGCGAAAATCACCTTAGCCAGTCATACTCAGATTCCTTCAACACTTAAAGAGTTCTGTAAGTATAGCTTTGGTTTGGCCACTTAGTTTATTGACTATTTTGAAGCTTTGTAGCACCGTTGGTATAAGAGGTTCCATTTAAAACCAAACTTTGGTAGGCGAAATTTTCTTAATTTTCGTAATTTCTTACTAAAGCTTCCTCCCACCAGTGTTAAGGGGCCCTACTTCGAAAATCGCAACTAGGAGCTCTAGTACCTGTTGATGTACCAGAACAAAAGCCTGTTGTATTGACAGCCACCAGTGGCTTAGTTCCTCCTGAATCAAGCTACCACCTTTCTAGTACCTGCTGTTTTACCAGAGGCCTTATTACGTAAAACGAAAACGATCAAACTATATCGTTTGACAATACCCATCTCTTTAGCCCCAAAGCTAAAGCCATACTCTTTCGAGTGCCTCCTGGGGCGCCTAGTACCTGGGGAATAGTACTACCCAAGAGCTTGGTACCTGTTGATCTACCAGAACAAAAGCCTTCTGTGTCGACTGCCACCAGGAGCCTTGTTTCTCCTGAACTAAGCTGCCAGGGACGTAGTACCTGCTGATCTACCAGAGCAAAAAACTACTTTTTTAAGTGCCACCAGGGGCCTAGTCCCTGCTGAATAGTGCTACCCAAGAGCTTCAGTACCTGCTAATCTACCAAAACAAAAGCCTGTTATATCGACTGCCTTCAGCGGACTAGTGCAAGTACCCGATAAATAGTTCCACAAGGGGCATAATACCTGCAGATATTATTTCAGGTTGTAAATTTAAAGTGCAAGGAGACCAAGTTACTTGATACTAGAATACCAGTGCCACAATCAATTACACGTTATCAGGGTTTTCAATAACCAGAACACTGAATCCACAACCAAAACACCGATTACCAGACCGAAGACACTCCGTAAGTTGAAAAATTAAGATTTTGCCATTTTTAAAGACCTTTTAATTTGAAGTTTCGTTATTTCTTCAGCACGACGCACAATGGCAAGACTGGCGAATAAAAACTCATCTGGAAATCAAAAATCACATCACATTATAGGCAAGCAACTTACGGCCTAATTGATAACTTTGCATTCAGCTGAATTCTTAGAAGTATTTATGGACGTCAGAAATCGATGAGACAAATACTTCATTGGGTTAGGAACTCCAACAGAAGTCCCAATTGTCGATGTAGTAGAATCATCTTTAAAATTATTAAGTATCTTACTGTTGTTCAGAGTAAAAACTAAGTTTAATGGAGTTAGGCTGAGACCCTAGAGGCCCTTTTATCTTTGTTAAGTTTCAGTATCAATTAAATATTAAATTTTAACTCACGCATAAACTGAAAAACAACCCAACTGCAACCCCAATATAAATTTGACGACTTTGTATCGAAAAATCATAAAAAATTCTTTTCTAACATTTTGGTTAACATTCCATTTTATGCTTACAAATAATAATTAAAAAAATTAATCATACTCTTATAACGGTTCCACAAACCACAAAAATCTAGGACATCTTTCAAAATCTCATTTAGTTTCGCATAATTCTCTTACCAAGCGAACTTTTGCATGGGGTCTTAACATAGGAAAATTTAATTACAAAATTGTAAAAAAAAAAACAACATCATCTACTATAGCTGCGGAGCCGTTAGAAAATTTACCTTTGATTAAACAAATAATATTTTTCCATTAATGTGGTGAAAGCTGAGAAATATATACAAAAAAAAACTAACAGCTGCTGGTTGAAGGTATCTCTTTCTATGTGAATCCAAGTCCATCTTTCACCATAACTATTACAGCCTCTATATATTTTGTTATTATTCTGTTAGGCCGGTTTGCGTTTATGCTTCAAAAAATAACAATAAAAAGAGAAAAACTATCTTATCCACCCACTGTTGGTATTTCGCAATTTTTATAGCCATATAAGACTTATAGACTCTATATAACATCTGCAAACTTTGAAGAAATGGATGCTGCAAGTGCTGACGCCACCGCTATTGCCGCCATCACTGCCACTGATACTGCTGCTGCTGCTGCAACTGCAACTGCTGTTTCTGCTGTGTTCAAATCTTTCAATCAAAATTTTCATCTTCCGCATTGTCGACAACAACAACAACAACAGCAGCCGGACAGACGGAAGGATGGAGCAATATTACACTCTCGTTGTTGTTGATTTTTTTTTGTTTTTTTAGTAGGCATGTACTACATTCGCCTATTAGTGATTTACGAGAAATTATACGCATTCGCCAGAGTAGCCACGTATATCTCAAATGCACATAAGTGGGCCGGTCGGTGGCCAGGGGAAGCGCAAGTAGTGGTCGAATGGATTAATTGCAAAAAATTCCATAAATCACATTTAATTGAAAACCGAATACATGCTGTGATCACAGAAACACCCAGAGACCCTGCATCATACCAGAGTTTCCATGAAATTGAATTGAATTTTTTTTTTGGTTTTGAGACGACGACATCACTTCCGCAGGCAAAGATGAAAAGTAAATCTCCATCATGGCCGATTGTATGGATGGGATGGAGAGAAGATGCGCAGATTGCTATCCCATCACTTACCACTCTTAGATATCATTAGAATGTCATAAAATTAGTTAAAATATCGACGGGCTACTTAGGAGAAATGAATTTTTTTTAATTCCTCCCTGCTCTTGCAACTTGGGTGGCTAAATGGATCACTTGATGGGGGCTAAAACCATGGTGACAGGAATCCTAGGCTTCATCGGAAGAATGACGAACAAAAAAAAAATCCAATTGCATCTCCCAAGAAGATTCCTTTTTTTGTTTGTTTGTTCATCTGCTTGCAATAATTTATTGTTATTAAGCTGAAGATCGAGGTAGTCGTAGTGGTTGGGTGCGTATATATATATTTTTGAATTTCTTTCTATATAATAACCTGGCTTGGGTAATTATTGCATATCCATGAGTTATATTTATTACCATATTATATTCACAATTCGAATATGCAAACAGATGTAGAGAGGGGAGAAGTGTGTAGAGGGGGGGGGGGGGGGTCTTTGAAGTATAATTACATCGAGAGGAAATCCTGGGAAGACAATCCATATCTGAACTTGAAATCAAAATATTTAGTCGCACAGTCATTCGTATATGCTTATGAGATGCTGATGATGATGACGCCGCCGATGAGAATTAGCAGTCGAGCCACCATCACAAAGCAAAGACGATTTCCAGTGCTATGACAAGGTCAACCAAACCTATAAAATACGAATTAAAATCATTCAAGATGGCCGAGAAGGGCGCGCTTGCAAAAGAACACTTAAATGGTAGGTATATAGGGAGAGATGCTGTCTTGAACAGGTTGGACCCGCACTATCAGGACGACATAGCGACATAGCGAAGTGATGCGTATGGTGATGAGCATTTTGTTGAATTTTTCTTAATCTTTTATTCTTAATTGTTATTATTTTTAGATTTCTTATGCATTTAGCTGGTGGATGGAATTTAAAGGGGAATAATAAATAATTATTATTATTTGTTCTCCCAGTTTGACGTCGAAGTTTCATGTTGATACAAAATGCTAATAATTGTCATTTAAAATCGAATCATGTAAGTTGAGCAGCGTTCATTATATTAAAGTTATATTTCTTCAATAAATATTTCACATACAAGATAATAGAAGAGAAAATCATCAAAGACACATTTTATATTTTAAATGAACCAACTGATGTGCCCTATTCAGTGTGGTTTCAGGCCTGAAAAGTCTACCATAGACCAAATCTTCACATTCCGCCAAAGTCTGGAGAAGACTCAATAATTTAATATAATTTTAATGGAGTAGCGAACATTCTCCAACGCCATCCTCATAAAACGTATCAGTTTGGCAGGGATACCAAAGCTGATACGTCTTAACAGGATGACGTTGGAGAATACTCGCTGCTCCGTCAAAATTGGAAGAAATTCTACTGAAAATCTCGAAACCACCAGAGGAGTATGACAAGGCGAAGAGCTTTCATGTATTTGCTTCAATATTGTTCTTATGAGAAAGAGGTGCGCAAAGCCCAGGCCAACACAGCTGGCCTGCTATATTTCAAAAATCAACGCAATATCTTGTATATGCGGATAACTTCGACATATTGGGAAGAATCGAACGGGAAATTACGTGTATCTTTTCTAGCATCATAATGGGAAGAACCATAGAGCAGTACCGGGCCTTTTCAAGCATCGGGTCAAAAGCGAGAAAAATGAGTGAGCACATACATTTGGCCTTATTTCCTTTTGAAAATGGAAATAAGGCCAAATTGGCTTTATTTAATTTCGAAAACGAAATGAGGCCAAATAAAGCCGTAATTACATGTAATTAAATGGAAGCAAAAAAATTGCAAAACAATTGAAGCCCAATTAAAAAAAGCGAAACAACAAAATGCGAAATAATAAATTGCGGAAATTCAAAAATCCAATCAAACTAAAAACTAAATGAAAATTGCGAAATGAAAAATGCGAAATGATAATTTGTCAAATCATTAAAAAAACGAAACGTGATTTGCAAAACATAAAATGCGAAATAACAAAACGCTAAACAAACAAAATGCGGAACGAAAAACGGTGAAATGAACCCCCGCGAAACGTTAGTTTGCCAGACAATTCTTGCGAAACATACCATACCCAATTTTTTTGTTCAAATTTGTTTTTAAATTTTAAAATGCAATATTTTTTTAACTATTGAGAAACATCAGATTGCAAAATTATAAAAAAAAATCAGTCAAGCCATTGAACTGTTTGCTATAGGGAATACCTACGTGAATAATTTAAAAATAAGTATATCAATTTTCTCCAAAAACGTCAAAAGCCCTATTTCGTGCTAAAAACTTCACCATCTATGAATTGAATTTAATCGAGTTTGGAGATTTTGAACGCCGCAAATTCTTCATATTTGACTTTTAATTATTTACTTTCTAATATGCCTTAGTTTTACATTTGTTTACCCCATTTCACCCTCCAAATTGCTAACTTTCGAAAACTAGGTTTTTAGCCCTTAAACCATCATCTACTTACCATAGTCTTTCAACACTCCTCGAAAACGGATACATAACGATTTTATTAATCTTCATATCTGTGATATTAAAACCAAAATGCTTAAAAAAAGTGTTTGATAATAAATTGCGGGAAAACAGTTACCAACACAGAAAAAAAATATATAGCATATAAAAATCCTAACTCTTTTTGTTTAAATAAAAAAAAACTTTTCAAAAATCGGTTGTAGTTTCGCAAAGTTAGAGCCAGTCAAAGGAAAAAAGAATAAAAATCATAAAACCGTTATAGGTCGAAAACGAAGCGAAAACGACAAAATTACCTCTTAAATTTTTCGCCTTGAAATTACCTCAGGAACTCATGATTTTCTTTTGAGGCGGTGATTTCGGAACACCCTGTATAAAGGTCGATTTTCTAATTTTGGTCTAAGAACTCAGAAAAAATAAAACAAAATATGTATGACGTTTTTTTTCTGAGAATCACCCATATTCCTATATTTTTCTCTATAATAGATTTAATTTTTTTTGTTTTTAAAATTTGAAGAATATTAAAAATCCTAAATTTGTACATAATGCGAATAACAATAAATTGTGTTAAATAGTAAAAAAAAAGATGAAAAAGATAAAAATTCCTCAAGCCAAGCCTACATATATAACAATATAAAAACTTCAAGGTCAGCCATCATACAGCACAATTTATATTCAACATTCAACTAGAACTATACGAGTACCTTACCTACCTATGTATATATCTACTCACACCTAAATCATAGCATTTAATTGACTGTCATTATTTTTTCCACAGAACTCCATACAGCTATCTACCAGTACCACCAGGGTGACTTCAGCTTCATGTGGGCTATTTATTTTGGAATAAAAATGTCCACAAGCTCATGCGTCTTTTTGAAGAAAAAAAAAAAGTAAAAAAAAAACAGACAAACAAACAAACAAAAAAATAGCAAAAGAACCCCCTGGTGAGATGCGGGAGATCTTCTTATAAAGCGTGTGCTCCTATTATGAACACAAAGATGATACAAAAAAAAAACAAACAATATCACCGAAAAGAAGTCTCCCGCGTACGTCGGTCGGTCGGTCTACTGGCATTCTGTTGATAGTGCGTTAAGGCCATAGCCATAGCTTATACAACAAAAATATAATCAAGACAAAAACAACAACAACAACAAAAAACTTAACTAAATGCAGTTTTCTACCTCAAATCATATTTCTTTGGGCTTCTTTTTGTAGTTGTTGTTGTTTTATTTTTATTTCTTTATTTTGTTCAAAAACTAGCCATCACAGAGAAGATACAAAAATATATGCATGCATTCCACATGCCCTTGGCTTCAAATTGGAGTTCGATTGGTTTTGTTTTTTTTGTCTGTTTATCTTTTTTTTGTTTTAACTTGAGCAAGGCAAGGCTGTATGGTGGATCATTTTAATTTTTAATCGGTTTTAGAGAGCGACCACAACATGTTCCTTCCGTACATGGGTATGCGATGCAGGCGGGTGGTACCTACAATAACCATACCTCGCTGTCTATAGACACACTCTTAAGTAATCATCAAAAGCTTGGTGTGGTTTTTTTCACTACATATGCACTTTTCTGCAGCTTGTCATCATTTTTTCAGTCGATGTTCCATCAATTATACCTTATAGATACTTTTTGTATCTTATAGATACTTTTTGTATCTTATAGATACTTTTGTATCTCTATACACTGCACTTCATCTATATTATGTAGGTAGGTAAGGTATAGGTACCCCTGGTATGTTGTAGATATATTTTTTTTTTTATCTTGGAAATGAAAGGGAATTATTCTCATTTTGAGAGATTATTTGTAACTTGATACGAGAATGCGCAAACAAAAAAAATAAGAACAAAAAAAAAACGAAGACAAAGTAAACCGAGGCTTTTCCTTGAATATAACCAACAAGCTGTGGAATATAAGCAGCATCACCATACTCATGCGTGCGATTTCGATTAATTTGAGAGCTACTTGGAAATATCATAAAATCATGTCCTGAAAAGTGGTTCAAGTCCATGAATCGTGATTGCGCATTAAATAGGACGAAATTTGATGACTATTTGAAGTCTTAAGTAGTCTTAAGTAGACGTATGCGATGATGGGATGTATATAATATAATTTTTCATCGCTGATCTTTTTTTTGCACATATTGTGTGCGAGTGATTCTTCTCCTTTTATTTCGTAGAAATCTCAACTTGTGTCGTCGTCGACTCTAAAAGACCATAAAATTCGTCCGTAGTGATAGAAAATCTGATCGGATTATGGTTGTGGGTTTAATTGTATATACATACGTTGACTTTTTGTGCACCACATCATCAGAGATATCAGATGGAAATACTTAATCTTAACTTCTTTTTTTTTCATCATAATTATAATTATACTTATATTACGTGATCAAGAAATTAATATTATTTTGCAAAGAGAGATTCAATGATAAGATCCATCAGGACTTATAATATATATAAGACTTAATTTGCAAAGAAAAAATGTATATTTAAAGATTCAAAATATTATGGTGAAGATGCTTAGGTGCCATTAATGTCCTTGAACCATGATTGGTAGTGTCAAATGAACTGTTTATAAATATTCAATTTATATATTCTATATAGATCATTTTGAATCTTAATTTAAGACATAAGCTGAGTAGTACAGTCAAACTAGATGTTGACATCAAAATAATTTGTAACAGGCTGGAGCTAAGCATTTTATTGTTTTTCAAAGTCTTAAGCAGAAATACAAAGCTTGGCTTATTCCTCCTTCCAGCATTTAAACTCCTGTTGACCCTTTTATTTCTCTATCTATAGGGCAATTATTGGTTTCGTATAAAAAAAATTCGGTATTGTAATCAAAATTGACACTATGATTATAAAGATTACCGAAAAAGTAGATTTTGTCATACTGCGTCTTGTGTGCAATGTAATTGAAGCTAGAGTCTAAACGGGTGGACCTATTTGCTTCAAATTCGGTACAGTCCAATTTGGTGTAATTCCCTGGAGGGGAAATTCAAATTTTCGTTTAAGCTCATCTAGAACGCGTATAACTGCTGTTTGGGTGTAAAAAAGATAATTATCTTCAATGTGTAAATCACTTTCAAAATCTCGATTTAAGGAAAAAGCCAACAAAAGTAAGTAAAACGCTTGAAATCTGGTAAAACAGTGAATTATATTTTATTTGCCCTTCATTTAACCTTCTTCATTTTTAAATATATAAATGGCATTATTTACGATATAAATTTGACGTTGATGGGGCATCAATGGTAGTATCCAGCATCTAATTGGATATGCAGCATCCAACAACTGCCTTACAAAGATTTTTGTTTTTTTTTTTTATTTTTTCGAAAACTGCTTTTACGATTTTGATTAAACTTTGTACTTGTAATTAACAAAATTATAGGGTAAAAGCGGTTGAGATGCCACAGCGGAAAAGATAGCGCACCTTTAATATCTCTTACATTTTATTATTTAAATAAAACATTTAAACCTTTATCTTCATTTTATCATTTCAAATCGAGTTGCTACTATTCGTCGGTTTATATGCAATACATCAAAATTATGTGACGATTTTTTTTTTCGAAAAATTTGTTTGCACTTTTTACACTATGATACCTGAATACAATAGGTCTGTACCCAAGATTTCTCGCACTAAAAGTTGGTCAAATGTCAAATTTGAGGAGTGGGGATGAAATGCTCTCAAAGTGAAAGAAAACTGAAAAAGTGTCTGGAACAGTTTTCGCACTAAATTGGACTACTTTTTAAACGTAAAAACATATATTCGACTATGGTTGCCGTAGATTAGTGATAAATCTTAATCAAAATTTTCAAGAATCACATCCCAAGAAAATAAAATGTTAACAAAGAATAAACGTACAAGCTTACATCAAGTATATTAATATTCAAACAAACAAATCTTTAATTATACATTAAATTATGAAGCTGAAGCGTGTTTTTCTTCAAGTAGCACTATATAATATAAGTAATACTCAATATTGTCAATTTTAAATTTTCTTTTTAAGAAATAGTTTTGCTTATTGACGTAAATTTTTTGTTATTAGTTGATTAGTTAAAAGATTAATAAAATGATAAAAAGTATGCTTATCTTTCAAAACTAAAATCAAAATAAAATTAACACTTGGGCAACCCTTGTCCGGCATTGATATTTGTACTCAACTGACGAATTACGTCATCTGACATACGCCAACCAGGCATTTGACATCCAGCCCAGAAATAGCCAGAAGAAATTCCACGGACTAAAACTGGCAAGAAGGGGAAATGTTTACTCTCTCTTTTATAAGAATTAGCACAACTTTTGAAGTCTGGAACGACTTCGGACTAAAAATGACCAAATTTGGCAGTCTGAAATTGTTTGAAACTGGGTGTGGAACACACTTAATATATGAAAAGGTATTGCATTCAATCTGTCTTTACATATTTGAGGAAATTGTTGAATAAGTGAAAATGCCAAAGAGGGTTATGAGCTCTCTCAAAAGTCAAAACAAAGACATGATATATGTAATCCCTTATTTACGACAACAGCCACGCCCACTTACCTATATTTGAATTTTCTTCTTATTTGCAGTTCATGAAAGGCTGAAAATTTGTAATTAAAGTCTGTTTATCATAAAGTATGACATGTTGGACGAATACATTAAGGGGACAGCAGCCAAAAGTGCATTTCGACTTAAAGAAATGGACTCTTGGAAGCACAGCACTTATGGTCATGGGTCTATCTTGAAAAGATATGACGATCTTGATGTGACTACTGACTACGTACCACCCGTTATAGATTTTAGGAAAAACTTCTCCACTTTAATACCCGAAAGGCATGGTTGGGAACCCAACTCACTACTCGGTGAACAGGGTATACCTCTCTACACTGATGGGTCAAAAATGGAAGAAGGAACAGGAGCTGGAGTGTTTAGTGAAGCTCTTAATATTAGAGAATCATATAAACTACCAGATGAATGTAGTGTCTTTCAGGCTGAGATTTATGCTATTGAAAAGGCAGCCGAAATAGTTCACAGGAAGAAACTGAGCTCTTCAGAGATCACATTCTTCGTGGACAGCCAAGCTGCTATCAAAGCGATAGCCAGTGAGACTATAAGATCCAAGGCAGTTGCAAAATGTCGAAATACACTGAACAATATTTGTTACTCCAACCAAGTCAAACTCTGCTGGGTCCCTGGACATAGCAATATAGAAGGGAACGACAAAGCAGATGCACTGGCAAGGGAAGGGTCAATGTCAAATAGAGACAGTCGTAGCCAATCAGACACGAGACCGGATGTTCCGATTGGCGTGATCAAAAGGAAGATAGACCTAATAACGAAAGAGAAAATCAACAACTCCTGGATATCCAGGAACGATTGTGACATCTCTAGAAGTTTATGGCCTCTAATCAACGAAAAAGAAACTCAGTATATTCTATCGCTGAGTAAAAAGAATATTAGAACCCTGATAGGTGTACTAACGGGACACTGTGCCATTGGCACAATGGCCACTAGATTTGGTGTATACGCACCCGATTTCTGTAGGAGCTGTCAGGATGTTGAGGAAATAGAAACCATTAAGCACCTGCTCTGTGACTGCCCCAACCTCCAAACAAATCGCCTCCGTTACCTTGGGAGCAGATTTGTTGGAGAACTGGACGATCTAGCGCAGGTCTCAATGGCAAACATGAGGAAATATATTGATAGTACGGGCTGGTTCGTAAATGACCCAGTCTATGTGAACCATTAGTTTAGTTGTTATCTTTGTTATAGGGGATCACAATGGACCAACAGGCCCCCGTGTACGCACAGCCTCAGGGCTGGGCACGCCCCTCCTAACCTAACCTAACCTAACCTATGACATGTTTAATATTTTTGGGAATCCGTTTACTACTACGCCCACTTTTCTTTCATATGAATTTTCTTTTTATTGAAGATCTCTTTTAATTTTGTTAATAACCTCTCTTAAAACTAATGCATTCCTGCTGCCTCACCTATGTAAATTTCTTATATATGAACATATTTGGATTTTTTGAATTTGCAGTCGTAGTTGCAAAATAAAATTTATTCTGAGAAAATACTCTAAAGCAAAACTATTAGTCTAAGATCCCACCATAGGACGACCTACCCTCATCGAGTTACCGGATAATTGGTATGCAGTTTTTTAGATAGTGTCTAAACTAACATTTTGCGCAAGGGTTGCCTGGCCAAATATGATCAAGGCATAGGGTTGCCATGCCTTAAAGGTCGATTTTTGGGTTTTTTCAATTTTGTGACCCAGCTCATATGGTTGGTTTTAGCGCTAAAAAAAATACCATATGAAAGGAAACTTTATTTAAAAATTTAGAAATACGTGGCAAAATTAGGGCATTAGAAAAGAAAGGTTTAGATTCTGTTTTCTAAATTAAAAGTGATAGAGAGTTTTTTGTTTCTTCATAAATAGATCTTATAAATACAAGAAAGTCACTTATCGTCGGCCTCATAAGCAAACCTCGTTACTCACAAATATCAAATTTTTCAGGAGAGACAAAAATGTCTGCCAGACACAGAGTAGTAGTGGAGTAACGTGCCATGCAAAATTTTAATTTAAGTTTATTTAGAGTTTTAAGATTGATACGAAATTTTCTAGGTAGCTGAGCTGACGAATTTTCTATAAAATAGCATTCAAAAATCATTTTCTCTAAAAGGTGGAGTTACGAGGTCTGCTTATGAGGCTGACGTTATATAAAAGAAAATTCTATAAAATCTAAAACTCGAGATAAAAACATTTTAAAGTCCAAAAATGAAAAATGGATGTTGGAGAAAAAAATCTCATAAAATCAGAGAATGGTTTTCTAGAAATAAATTTTATATGTCTGAGAAGCTGATAAAAAATAAAAGGACCCGTCCTATGGCGGGATTTTCTATTATATGCTCTAGACAGGGTTTTCATTAAAACAGGCTTAATTTAACTCTATAGTACAGGTTTTTCCAATAAGAGGTTTGATTTTCATTTTTTTATTTCATTTCATTTTTTTACATCCTTTTCATGATAAATTTTCCATGATCAATTCGCACAAACAGCCGCAACTGTATGTCCTCGATAACTTAACGAATTCCATCTTTAAGGTCTTGAATCGATTGTGGAGCATTGGCATAGACCTTATCTTTCACGTGGCTCCAAAGAAAAAAGTCTAAAGGTGTTAAATCACCAGATCTCGTTGGCCAATTATGATCACCTTTTCGAGAAATAACACGGTCAGGAAACTTTTCTTGCAAATTGTGATTGTTTTGTTTGTTTTCAACATTTTTATAGTGAATTTTATTAATTTCAATCTGTTGTTGAAGCGTGTATTGTTTCATTTTTAGTAATTTCGTAGTTTTTACTTGTCAAATGTCAAAAGATGACAGCTTCCCAAATAGCGGGCTATTCAAAATGAAACCCCTTAGTGGACAACCCTTAAGAACGATACAACGTTGGACAGGCTCCGCTAGTTATTTAAATATATAAAAATTGATTTTTTGTTCCTACGCGCATAACTCGGCTGAAAATTATCCAATTTGTATGCGGCGATTTTTTTGTTGGATTATTTTTGAACCAGGTAAACACACTACAGGGTCGAAAATTTTGACCGGAATTCGTGATAACCCGTATATGTTTATGGTTTCATAGTGGGGTATCCTAAAATTCCATTTTGTGTATCTATGCCAGGGACATAATATTGATTCTAAGGAATGACAAATAATACAGAATTGACAATATGTTAATTTTGTCTCTCACGAAAATGATATCGCCAATAGATGGCGTTAGCTCTCAGCGACTGCTACATGTGTGTAAAAAAATCATTAGAGCGTGCCAAAAACTTCATATGCATAGGGCTATTTGCAGTCCCTTTACATTTTACTGTCACTTTTTAAAATGCTTAAATTCCGTGCAAAGCCGGGCGGATCAGTTAGTATTATTATTATAATTCATAAAATGTATTAAACTTTACATTAATGCATAGTAAAATACTTAACAGCTACAAAGCTACTAGGACTTAATGCTGATGATAGTTTAGATAATAGAGGCAAAATAAATAATTTAAATAAAAGCCCATCAGGTAAGGGGGTGGTGGATCAGCCAGTATAATCGTCTCTTATATCAAAATTTTATTAAAAAAAACGATCAACTGCTTGGTAACATATTTCTTCAACCACGTTCCCTATCTTCAATGACACTATTAATACAATGTAAATTGTATATACATTTGTTGTAAGTTGATATCCCCATTCGTACTCTTGCCTATACCACTGAAATTGAGATGACTACAAAATCTTCAACACCCACTAACATAACGATGTGCTTTATTGCAATCAAATCTTCAGACTCCAAAGCTCATATATGCCATTGAGTCTTGGTTTTTTTAAATATTTTATTTTCCACCTGCTAAAACATATGTAGGTACAATTTTAGTACTCTCTGCGTACACTCTCATAGCAAAGACGATTGGCTTGCCGTGACACTTATATTCGCTACATTATATTCATCCATGTATGTGTGTATATTTATTTTTATTTTAAACTGCAAACACGCCGAAGTGCATTAAAGCTGAACGTATATTATAACGACACGACGACACGTTGCGGTTGTAGCGTGTATTATTATACGTTTGAAAATTATAAATAGTTACTCAACTACCGCTTATGTCTTGCAGCTTGTATCAGCATGCTGACACCATAATCTGGCGTCTAGGTGCACATTTCAATTGGTTTACTCACATATACAACCCATAGTCAGCCAGCCATACTCAACTCATGTGACTATATAATATTATATCCCCTTGAAACGGGCGAATTTCGAAATTGTATCTCAAACCAAAACCAACTCTATATTATTGAGACTAGCCATTCTCAGCAGGGGTTGGTTTTGCAAAGAAAAAAAGAAATATTGTATAAGTTGAAATGATATAGACTTCCAAGTCTGGAGGTTGAAATTGAAATCGTTGGGTATCGAAAATATAAGACTTATTTTGTCCCAGACTTGGATTAAAATAGGTATAGGATAGATAGATATACACTCAACTCCTTGTGGTATTCTCAAGTCTGTCTGCAGTGTCATTTAATACCTTATTTCTTCACTTCGGGAAGAAGGAATTTTTTTTTACTGAAAAATTTCCTCCATGGGGGAAAATATACATACCTACTTTAATTCACTTTCTACCCGAGAGTCTTATGTGTGACATTTGGAATAACTGTGATTATACGAACAACGACTCTTGTATATGTACATTAAAAGTACAAATACTGTACCTGAGGTGTATGAATTGAGAAATGTGAGATTCATGATATTATTGGCCTATTGCCATCGACCATCCAACCTGTCTGGGTCAAACTATATCAAATTTTCTCTAATGCAGTTAGTTTTCAGTTGGATTAAGGCAAATGAGTACTTAATACTCATGGGAACATTGGTTTCAATATATGGGATGTACAAGCGGTTAAAACATTGAAATGGCCATTGGAGACAATAATGCGTGAATAGATTTTCAAAAGAATTGAATGCACATTTTAAATTTGTTTTATATTTCAATGCATTTTATAGGTTAAAATATAAAAAAATTTAACAGTGATGCCTCTTTTCAGAAAAGAAAGTACATAAAATTGTTAATGGTTATTTTTGTAGTTAACTATTTATCAACGTAGGTTTTTTAAAGACAGTAATCTCAAAAATATGCAAGATTCTATAATTTTTATAAAATTTGTCTTTTCAGCTTTATTGACATTTATAGAAACACGTTTACATAGTTCATACATTAAATTTAAAGAATCGTGTCCTTTAAAAATTATGTATTTATTAGATCCGTCTTTATTTATAAGGCCTCAAAGAAAATTTTTTGTTTAGCAAAATTGCCCTTGCTAAAAGTGAGAGAGAGACAGGCAGACAGACAGACACCAAGACGATAATAATTTTTCGTAGCATTTGAGACGAGACCATAACTTTTTGACTGAAATTTACCAAGAGACTTGTTGTTCTCGATTGTGTCCACAGAAAAGATTGTATTTTGAATTTTTAAATTTGAAACTTTTGGAATTTGTCATGGCTTCACGAGCACGCTCACGGGTGAACAAAAATGCAAATTTGTATGGATTCACGACATGATTCACAAGTATGTACTAGGGTTAATCGCGTGTGAGGCGTAAACTACACATTTTCGTCGCAGCAAACTAATTGACAATTACCAGGCATACAACAATTTCAGTTGTCTAGCCTATATTTTTAAGTATTTCTAGAACAATTTTGTGAATTGTCGAAAAAATTGCAAAAATGTGTGAAATTGATTGAAAGTTCCCAGGGTTTGGTAAATGACAAAATGATTTATTTGCAAAAAATGTAGAGGAAATGCATTTAAGTAAATAAATAAATAAATAAAATAAGTGTTTTTAAGTTATTTAAAATAATATCTTTTATTTATTTTACTGTATGATAAATATTTTACGCATTTATGACAAAAAGATTCAAGCATGTAGAAAGCCTTAACCCTACGAGAGCGATACCGAGATGATATTAAAATATTTCGACATAAAATAGAGTTCAACAAGACTTAGTTTAGTGCTGTCTTTTATACAGCACTATATTTGCAATTTGGTTTAGCCACCTTTCAGTTTTGGTACTGAAAATTACATTTTCGAAAAAGTTTGGACGAAAAGTTACATCTTCCACGGAGAAAATGAAATTTTCAGTACAGAAACATTACCGAAGCATTAAAAAAAATTACCCAACCTTAACGAAATTCCACTGAAACCTTACTGAAACTTAGGGCTAGTTTCACAGTGCACACTGCACAGTTAAAAAAATAAGTGTGGCATTTAATTTTACAATTTTGGCTTCATAGCCGCAGTTTTACTATCTGAGTAAAAGGAACTGGGAGACTGGAAAATTGTGCATTAGTTTTCCATATTGCTATAGCTCCATCCTATAAAAACATGGTGGTACCTCACCCAAGTGTTTTTGTTTCATTTAAACTTTCAATATTAATACATAACGGTGCGAAAGCTTGGCGGCCTAACCGCAAGAGTGTTACACAAAAAACCCTTCTAAATCAATTTCTTTTAAATTTTTTTGTCATCTTCTGATCATAAAATCAAATTTTCCTTTATGGAATACATATTCAAATTGAATTGAATTGATTTACTTATATTTATTGTATTTAAGTTAAAGGCTTACAGAAGTTGGTCTTATTTTTGATATTTGATAAAAATGTTTCTATTTTTGTTTAACATTCCTTAAAGGTTTTTTTCCAGTCCTTAATCGATGCTTTAATTTTCGTGCTTGATTTTACTCTATACTTTATTGCTTTGGTAAGACCTTTCTTCCATAAATATTTTGAAATCGATTTTGTAGTGAATATCTAATGAAGTTATGGGTTTCAAATATAGAATTCACGACTAGTCATCTATAAAACTGCAAATTCTTGCTTAAAATTTTCAATACCAATAACAAATTTTTTTGCAGAAGTTCTAGCAAAAACTTTTTCGAAAAGTTTACTTTAAATAATCGTGAACATATTTTGAAAATTAATTTGCTGCAAAGTTTGGGAATCATAATTACTTTTTTTTTTGCTGACTAATTTCTTTGAGTTTTTATTAACTCAAGTTAGCTTAAAGTTCTTTTGTTTTTTTTTTGGTTTATAGATTAGAACTTAGTTTAGACGAAATTTCATATATTAAATAATTTTCTTGACTTAATAATTTTATTAAGGCGTTATGCAAACAATTTATTTGAACATTTTCCAAGCAATTAAAAAAAAGTGATATCACTTGAAAGCATTTCAGAAAAATGGCTTCAACTATATAAAATGAATGAATAAAATTGGGGTTAAATACACTGCGAACTGAAGATCCATTGTGCAACAATCTAGAACTGAATGAGATTGCCCCCAGCTCTTCCTCCAAATTAGTTCCTATGAAAAACTCGGCTATTGAGCAGAGCTTTGACAATTTGCAGTCACGTGCAATGTGGCTGGAAAGCCGCTCTTAAAAGGGAAGACTTTTTTCTCAATCTTTTTTCTTAATTCTACATTTGGCCGTTAAAAGGATTGATTTGCATTTGTCGTTTCAAAAATTAATTAATTTTTGGAGTGACCTGGCTTAGTGGAGGGTTAAGGAAAGGTTCGAATTTTATTTGAAATCAAGATAAATAAGGAAATATTTTTAGATAATAAAATTGTCTTAAAATTGTGCAATTAGCGCTTTGTAACTTGATTAGTCTTTTATTAAGTGGGTCAAAGTTCCTCAATATGACATTGAAAAAGCAATATTAGAACTAAAAGTGAAGTGAGAAAAATTTTATTGAAGTATTTATTTCTTAATTTCATCAATTAATGACAATTTAAAATCTTTTAATTTTAAAGTTACATTTTTCAACACAACATTGTAATTAGCTAGGATTAAGCTTTTAACGTTAGTATTTAATGGTTTAAATAAACAAATAAATAACGGGTGATTTTTTAAGAGGTTTAGAACTTTTTTAAAAAAAAAAACACAAAAAATTCAAAAAAATGAATGAAATATTTATTTGAATCGATTGTTTGAACCTTGCAATTTAATGTTTAAAGATAATTTCATGCAAATGTTGACCGCGGCTGCGTCTCAGGTAGCCCATAAACCGCACCAAACAGTGGCTTTTTCGGGATGCATTGGTAGCTGTTGCAATGCTTCTGGCTGATCTTCACTCCAAATGCGGCAATTGTGCTTATTTACGTACCCATTCAACCAAAAATGAGCCTCATCGCTGAACACAATTTTTCGATAAAAAAGCGGATCCTCGGCCAGCTTTCCAAGAGCCCATTCACCAAAAATTCGGCGTTGTGGTAGGTCGGCTGGCTTTAGTTCTTGCACCAGCTGTATCTTAAAAGGCTTTACGCCCAAATCCTTCCGCAAAATTTTCCACGTAGTGCTGTAACAAAGGCCTAATTGCTGGGAACGGCGCCGAATCGACATTTCGCGGTCTTCTGTCACACTAGCTGATACGGCCGCAATATTTTCTTCACTACGCACAGTACGTAAACGTGTTGGTGGTTTAATGTCCAACAAAGTAAATTTGGTGCGAAATTTGGTCACAATCTTCCGAATAGACTGCTCAGAAGGTCGAGAATGCCGACCATAAAATGGAAGCAGCGCGCGATGAACATTTCGAACCGAGCACGAATTTTGATAGTAAAATTCAATAATTTGCAAGCGTTGTTCATTTGTAAGACGATCCATGGTTAAATTGCAAACCAAACTGAAGCTGTTTGACAGTGACACAAGGTACTAAACACACGTCAGCTGTCAAAACCAGTGTTGCCAAAACCAAACCAGCTAAAAAATCACCCGTTACATAAATAAATACATATTTAAATTAAGCCTATGCCTCATTCGGTGCAGCGTGTGGTGAAATCTTGTTTTTTTTTTTAACTTTTTCGCTGTGGATAGTGCATACAGACAAATTTTGAGTTCTCTCAATTACTTGTGAAATGAGCCCTCAATCGTTATTATTTCTCATACTGTGCGATAAATCAAACGGAAAAATTTAAACTGCATAAGTCAGAAAATATATCATTCCAGTATTCAAATATTTTCTAAGTTATCACAAAAAATTCGTGCAATTCTGCCCTTCCAATTGTCACCGTTTACTTATTAAAAAATGCCACCCTTCACAAATTCAACCATGATGCCACCCGGTACAAATGCACATTCTGCATAAATGGAAAGTAGGTACTGCACTGGTATTTGGAGTAGAGAAGGTTCTGATGTTCCGTATATCCATTACTTTGGTGCAAAAGTTCATCACATTTCAGTATTGTGCGATTCAATTGTTCTTCATGGGAATTGAGTGTTTTTGCAAAGCCTTATGATGCACTGCTCGCTACGCCAAGAATACAGAGATGTCATTTTTGTTTAAAATGGCTCGTTAGAAGGCCCGTTATTACTCTAAGATTGTTTCTGCAGGTCTTGATTGCATACAGAATAATGTTATTCATTTCAACTCTTGATTGTAGATCTCGTTAATAGTTTTGCTTGTTTCAGTTTCCGGAGTTATTTCCAAATTTTGGATCTTTTTTCCTCTTCAAGTCTTTTGATCTTAATTTTGATCATCGTTTTCTACTATTCAAGAATATCATTACTTTCAACTAAAATGTCGATGCACGCTCTTTAAAGAAAGTTTTTTAGACCTTTTTAGTTTGTATATGTATATTTTTTTATAAAAACTTCAACGATCAATGATTGCAATGCAATCTATGAGTATAAATTTATACTGATTCACATCATTTAACTTAAATAAAAGGCCGAAGGGATATAAATTTCACTTTTCTGTCCAAGCATCGCATTTTATTATGTAATAGAATCTTCGAAACATTGATTTTGCGAATGAAAAAAAAAAGTTTAATTTAGATACATTGAAGCAGTGCAGTATATCTCACTGCTTGAGATTCGATTTTTTACAAAAATTACCACAAGAATAAATTGACAGACAGCTGAGTGCTGTGACACTGACAGTTTTGAGACATATTTACAAGACCATCACATCGACTGTGTGCATATACAACTATTATATATATAGGTACTCTGCAATCAACAACAACTGCAGATGATGATGAAGTCAATGTGATATGAAATATGAAACTCAATTGCAACATTTTCTTTTAGTCATTTCCAAGATGATCGGATAATTTTTTTTTTGTTTTTCACTTTTAATTAACGTACACTACATATATCCTTACCTAGGAACATATATATATATCATCTATCTTATGCAACATACTATACTACTCGTACAATGTATCTTTTTCGTCACAGAGAAGTATAAATATAAAGATAATGTCATGTATTTTTTTTAAAGGAATTTTGATTGAAAAGGACATCGTATGAATGCAAATGGACATAAACATATCCAGACTCTATTAAATGTTATATATACGAATACTCATGTATTTATTGTGTATATGTATGAAGGGAATAAAGTTGATGTCTTTTCTTGATCGTTCACTGTTTGTGCTGTGTATATTTTGTGGTCACATCATCATTTACAATCAACAACAACGATCAGTTTTGCTGGTACATATACATACATTAATATATTGACTTTCGCAGAGAGGATGGAAATTGTCAAGGTAACCACAATTACCACAAATGTGGGATGGTAATTAAAATGAAACAAATAAACAAAATTCCGATTTCATTAACTACCATGCAGTTGGCAAAGGCAAATTGAAAGAATTTAAATATTGTTGATGAGATGAGGAGATGAGGAGATGAGGAGATGAGAGGCAATTGTAACGTATAGAGATATACAAATAGCCATGAACTCAAAGTTTGTTATTCTTGATTATTGAAGTTTCCTAGACCGCGCAAGGTTAAAGCTTTTCGGTTGATGATTTAATTTTTTGAGAACAAAAAAGGATTATGAAATTTATGAAATGGATTTTCTTAGGGCCAGTTTCACAGTGAAGTAAGTGTCACTTAAGTGCCAAATATGGAAAACTAATTCCAAATTTCACAGTGTAAACTTATTGGAATAAGTGACACTTAAGTCTCCCATTTTGGCCACTTAAGTTCCACTTACTCAGGTAGTAAAACTGCGGCTAAAGAGCCAAAATGGTAAAATTAAGTGCCACTTATTTTGTTAAGTGTGCACTGTGAAACTGGCCCTTAATATTTATATCAGAAGATAAAATAACCTAACAATTTGTTCATAATGAACAGAACAATTTCAGAAAAAGAAATTACTCTTGGTAGATCGCTTTTGTGGAACTTACCGAACATGGATTATATGGTCGATTTTGACTTAATTATATCGTTGCTCCTTTGCGGCATGATGCTATTTCAGAACTGCTGATTTGAAAACTTATACAAAGATAAACGTAGGGTATTTTAAGCCCTTTTGAATCACGATCGTAGCATTTCTACATATAATGTGGCGCAAAAAATTATTTCTTTTTATTTCAAAACCAAACTTCCACTCTAGAAATAAATTTATAACAAAATTTCAATGTCATCCATGTAATATTTAGTCAAATTACTTAAATCAGAAACAAAAATAAATCAAACTGTCTAAATAATTCCATTCCAGCTAAAATTTAACATTAACATCCGCTCAAAAACAAAACATTATTTTTTCGAGTTTTCTATTCAGCTCTTTTGTTTGAATTGAATATGAAGTATTCGACCATATTATTTTTAACTGTCATTATTTATAACGATGTCCGTGGGTGTAATTCAAGTCTTCTTTCCAACATTTATCATTACATTTTATTTATTTATCGAATCGTTTTTCATTCAAGCAATATTAATTATTTCTAATTAAAACTAAAACCCTCAAACAACTTAATCCATTCTATACGTATCTATATGGCTTTGCTGCGCCTGTCATAGTTTTATCGTTTTTATGCGCAACCATTTAAGTCTATAATTTATGAATTTAATACTTTCAGCTATAGAAATGAAACAATTCTATTAGCTAGCCGCATGGATCTATAAACGTGAGTCAATTAAAAAAAAGAAAAAAACGAATATCATTTCATCATTTGAAATAGTTGAATTTTTTCAGACAATCTGAAAATTCAATCGATTTAATTACTGAATGCACTCTGCATTGAAAGGATGGCTCAGCATTATATATTTTTGTGTATGTTTGTTTACTTGTTTTTAATAATATAGCTTCTTTATTTTCCATAGATTCTGAGAGAACATGTGTTTTTGACCCGCAGGGGGATATTATATGGTATGGTGTATAACCCTAATTATATTTTAGTCATAAATATTAATAACTATTGCATGTTTTTGCAAAAACAATTTTATAGTTTTTTGCTAATTTCTTAAAGCTTTTTTTTCAATCAAAGACTACTCTTTTTCCAAAGATATTTTTATAATATTTTAATTTTACTAACATCTATTGACCAAGCTGATTGCTTCCTTCTTTCTTTGGAAATATGAAACAGAAAAATACACACACACATAAAAACTATAGTGCAGAAGAAGGAAAAAAAAAAGGGAAAACAAATTCAGCTTAGTCAGGGAATTTATGTTACTGCAGTGCAACTTTGTTTCGGGGGCACCTCCAATCTTCAAGACTTCAAACAGACAAACCAACAAAACAGCCAACAGGAACAGGAGCAGGAAACGTGCGGCATCATACATATATACACAAGACAGCGAACAGCTCTTATACATATACTCATGTCCAATGTGAATCCAAGTTATGGTGCTGCTGCAAGGGGTATGTATATGGATCGTCGTATAAGTAAGTTTAGATTTAAGTTTATGTATGCACTGTGCACTTCGCTTGTTGGAAAAATATAAGTTTTTTTTTATTCTTTGAAATGAAAGACAGAAACCATTGAAAGCAGCAGAAATAACAACAAAAAGCAAAAAATTACCACTTGAGTCATGATTTTATGTGAAATGTGGCCGCGTTTAATTGAGAAATGGCAAAAATGTTGAAGGCGAGTAAAGTTAACTATGTTTTTGTGTTTTTTTTTTTTTTTTTTTTTTTGTGATTGTTCTTTTTTGTTATTTTTGTTGATAATTTTTTGTTGTTGTTGGAATTAGTGTCTTTCCATAAGGAATATGAATATTTTAATTGAATTGAACTTCAAAGAAAATGCAAATAATATGTAGATTAATTTTTTATAAACAAGCGGACTGGATGTGTATTGTGTACGTAGTCCTACAGAAGTTTAATTGGATTGTTTTTTGAAATAGAAATTTTTATAAATAAATTATAAGATTTTTAAATAAAATTTTCTTTTTTAGTTAAATTATTAAAACCAATCAGGGAAGTTAAGAACTTAGAATTTTGGTTCTACTTACAAAATTAAAAGATGTTAAGTTCAGACTTTGATTCTTACCTGTAAAGAAAAAGCAAATAAATATTATTAATTTAATTTTTAATTTATATGTTAAGGTATAACATATATAAAAAAAAATATTTTATTTTGGGAAATGAATACAAAACATTTTAAAAGAAGTAATGTAGTAAACTATTGGCAATATTGCTTTATATTGAAAAACTGGTTCTTAATCTGTTTCCAAAATAAAAATTGTTTAATAATAATAGTTTATAATTTTTTTTAAATAATTTATGCGCAATTTTTTCCAGAGTGCGATCGTTATTTTTTTTCTTCGGCTTTCAATGTTCAATGATCCGAAGGAAATTTTGGCAATCCGTAATTCATGTACCAAGAGTCCTATTTCCAGATAATGTTAAAGGAAGAATATTGCACTTTAGCGACAGAAAACAGGTATCAATTTAAGAAGTACTAAATTCTACATGATTTCTTATACTCCATTTAAGGGTGAGGTTAAGTTATGAATTTATTGAGCCCATTATAGGCTGCCGTTGCAGTTTCACATTCGAAGAACAAGCTTAAAATGCTGCTGTCAACAAAATATTTAAGTGAATTAGTAGTTATAGGCAAGAGATTCATTTTGTTAAAAACAAAAAAAAGAGCTGGAGAAAAAACAGAGCCTTGGGGAACACCATCAGCATTTATTTTGTGAAATACAGACATGAAATCATTTAAAGCGATTTGAATTGAACGATTGGGTGGTATAATTACCACTTTAAAAAGGCAAATATGATTCAACACGATTTTGCGACTTGTGCAATTTGGTCTTTGCCTAAATATTTAAACATTATAAGGTTTCCGATACGAAAACATCCTAGTCATTGGTTGATTAACTCATGTTATATAAGTTCAAGAGGGATTCAAAATAAAATTTCATTCTTGTAGACCATTTGAAAAGAAAACAAAATTAAAATAGAAGAGAAGTGGGCGTGGTAGTAGGCGGGCTTATAAAAAAATTACACATGTCATGCAAAAGATTCAATAAATATAAATTAAAAAATTTTAACTTTTCTAAAAGATGTAAAGCAAGGAGAAAATTCGAACAGACAATTCGTTCAAATCATTCGGAAACCATACACGATTACTACTAGCTATACCAATAAAAATATTGAAAATTAGACAACAGTGCGCCATCTATAAATTCCAAATTTAGTTACATTTCTTTTCTAGCAATAATTCAACACTTTGTTTATTGTGAATTTGAGCGATTTTGGACTTAAAGTATAGAATGGATTGAACGGTTTAGAAGTTGATATGCTACAGCTCCATCTAGTAGTGAGATAAAATCTTTTTCACAGAAAGTTATTATGAATGTCAAATTTTATATAAGTCCTGTTGGGCCAGAAGTGTTGGGATCGACTTTTAGTTATTTTTTTTTTTTTGGTACTGGCTTTTGCTAGGAAGTGACAAATCCTCAAAATCTATCTCTTGCTTTGAATGTTATGAAAAAGCGCTCCCATATAAGTCGTTCGGATTCCAATTTTAGTTTCAACTTGTTTTTCTAGGTAAAAAATTTGAATCAGTTAGAATGAATTGTAATGTGATGTGAGGAAAAAGGATTTGGACGGTTAATTTTTTTGTCGACTGTGAAATTCTACTCCCAGATGTGATTCAAATATTGAGATTGATTTTTTTTAAACGCATAACTTCCTTTTGTAGCAACCCGCGAGGTAACCCGCGAGGCTCGATTCCCTGCTTATGGCATATAAAAACAGAAATTTTTTTCAAGGGTTCTGCCTCTGGAGAGGAATGGACATGAAAAAATGACAATCACCTTATAAAGGTTTGAATTTGTCAGAAAACTATTGGTCCCCACCATCCTTACCAGTAACACCTCATATGTATACAGGAATGGTTGAGAGTTGTAAATCACTAGGCTATGGTTCGGTACGAGCTATCGAACCATCAAATTTATTTTTTTATTTATTTAACTCCCCTTTGAAGTGGATTTACTTATTTAACAAGCTAATTTTTATTAATTTCTACCAGCTAATTTAGTCCTTTCATCGTCTCACACATTGTCAACTCTACTCAATCACCTTTCAAAACTTCAATTTCATTTACCCAAAAGAATTAAAAAAATAATAAGTACGCAATTCTGAGTGCCAATGCCATTAAGATTTCACTTGTCATGGTTGCGATTCAGGTGGTCTTGCCACCATTTCCACAATAAGCCATGCCAATCTCCTGCTTGAAAAAATAACAAAAAACAAAAATTTAAAAGTCAATATGTATAGAATCCCAAAATAAACATTGCTGCTCCCACCGCCGCCGCCGCCGCCACAACCATTATACGAAGAAAAAGGAGTATCTCTCAATATTTGAATGTCAATTAAGATTGGACAATCGTTCAATTAAGCCCATGAATCATATGTACATACATATCTCTCTACAAACTCTTACACATCAAGACTTGTATGTATATAAGACGCAACGTCCCTTCTACGCGAGATGTCATATGACATGATGCTGCTGCATTGATGGTGGTGGCAGGTGACAAATAAGAAAACCACATATCTGCTTAATTAAAAACCAACAAAAGGACAAAACAACAATACCCTTCTGATGCTATTATACGATCAAATTATGTCAACACTGGCAACTTGACTTGACTAGCTATGGGCTCTCAATATACCTATATGTATCTCACCAAACTTAACGCTGCTGGCTGTAATTCCATATAATGTATGCATATTTTGTTGTTGCTCCTTTTATTTGTGTGCAATCTTTAGCCAGCACAGACGTCCTCGAAGTAATTCATTAACACTTTTTAGCATCTTAAACTATTTTACTGCATATATACTCGTATATAAACGTGTAAGCCCACATGCGGCTTGACTATGGTCCATCGATCGTTGATGCAGAATTAAAAAAAAAATAAGTTGAGATACAAGTAATTCAAAACAGAGAATCAGCTCAAAAAAAAATCAGAGCAAAAAATAAAAAAAATATACAAATACGAAAATTACATGACAACGTGTAATGACATTGTGCCTTCGCAAACATGCAGTAAGACAGTTTTTTTTTTTTTTTTGTTTTTTATTATTGTTGCTGTTGTCATATCGTATATAATACCAAATGAAAGGGAAAATAATCACAAATGACAAACAATGCTGAATGGCTGTGGTCTGCACCAGTGTATGTGGATTGAGGTTTTTTGTTCTCTAAATTATATTATATGCGAGTATAAATTATACTTGAGGCAACAAGTGGATTGTATAAGCAAATGAAAATTGACAAAATATTGTCATTTCGTATGCAAAATGAATCTTAAATTACAATTTGACAGAAATCAACTGGAAGTATGAAATTAAATATGACAAAAAGGGGTACGATGATGATAATGGGGAGGGAAATGGAAATCTGAGATGTGTCGCCGTTTAGAAAATCTTTCAAATGACAATTTTGTTGAATAAGTTGTTGGTAAGCATGATATAAAAAATATAATATATCTAGCTCTTTAAATGGTTGAATTAAATTTTTTGTTCATGTAACATTTGAAACATAGGGTTTCCTGTTTCTTCTTCTTCTTCTTCTTCTTCTTTGTTTCGGTAATCTTAAGTTTACTCTGTTTCAGTGCTTTGGAGTACTTAAGCGTTATTTTCAAGAAAGCAAACTTCAAATAGTTGAACAAAAACTTCATTTAACAGGGGCCTCATCACGTAAAACGAAAACGATCGAACGATATCGTTTTGAAGATATCTGTCTCTATTTTTCAATATTTCAATTATTATAGAGATAGCAATGGTGGAAACGATATCGTCCGATCGTTTTTATTTTACGTGATGATGCCCCAAGAGTTTGGATGGCGAAATATCGCATTTAAAACATTAACATTGAAAAACTCAACTTTTTCTTAATTTAAAAATCTTAGCTTTTTATTTTTAATCTTTTCTGCCAAGATCACCTATAGATCACCGACCGATCTCGCTTAATTGCAGTCGAAAAAATGTGGTATATTCCTGGATTTTTTGGAATTAGTTTCGGTATCACAAGAACAGACTTTTCACGTCTTCATTGCCAGCTCTATAATTTACTTAGAATCCAAATTAGAATATTGTAAATTTTTAAATTATTTACTAAGCTCAATTAGAAATAAATAACAAATAAATTAGATGGTTCAATCAAAATAATGACAAAAATTGGTCACAAATTGGACTTGGAATTTTTTTCTCTCAAAGTCTAAAGCTTAAACAAAAAAAATGGTGTATTTTCCTCAGCTCTTTATCAGCATATTTTTTAAATAAAAAAAAAAAAAAAAAATCTCCAATATCAAATCCATATTTTTTATTATTTTTATAAGATAGTTTTCGTTCTTAAATTTGTTAATTGACAATAAGGGTCAGTTTCACAGTACACACTTAACAAAATAAGTGGCACTTAATTTTCCCATTTTCGCGTAAGCTGTGAACTCAAGTGGCCAACATGGGAGACTTAAGTGTCACTGTGAAATTGTGCATTATTTTTCCATATTTGGCACTTTAAGTGACACTTAATCGAGTGTAAAACTGGGCCTAACTTATACAAAGTTTCCTGTCAGTTTAAAGTGTTTATTTTTTACTGATACATTGAAACTTAGCGATATTTATGTTTCTTTTAGAAATTCATTAACAATTAGATTTTAGTATTTTAGTGGTATATTTTAGGAAATTGTTGAATTGAGTATAATTTTGTTTCTGTTGAAAAAGTTGAGGAAAATGGTCACAGTTAAGCACTACCAAGAAATTGTTTTCTGTAAGACCTGAACATCGGACAGACTTCTACAAAATTGTAGTATTTTCAACAGCATCAAGGTTCCATATTATGCATACGGCTACTCAGGGGTGGACTGAGCTACAGGGAAACCAGAATTTTGACCGATGGGCTTTTCGGCGAGCAAATAGTATGTTAAAACCTTTGCAGTACTTTCTGTTCTTTAAATAAAAATAACTTTCTTATAAAATTGGATCTCTAAGGAAATTACATTTACAATTGCTTCAATTACTTAACGATAAAATTTGGTTTATCGTCGTTTCCTTTTTTGTTTTCTACTTCTTTGCTATTTTGTGGCATTTTTTCTTAAAGTCCCGGGAGGTCCTTTGACTACCAGTCCGCCCCTGTCCCTACTGACTGAATCCCTGTTAAATGGTCTTCCATTGAGGTTGATAAGACCGCACAGGGATTTTAACACCATGCTTATTATTTCGCGTGAATTGTTGTCTTGAAAGTCACGTTAACATAATTGAGGTGGCAATACTTGTCATGGAACTGCGATTGAAGTGCTCTGTAAGTGTGTTCTATCCAATGTGTTTCTGCAGGTTTAGTGCAACATTCTGTGTGTAATGCAGTCTACTCAGACTTCATAGACCAGTTGAACTAAATTCTGATTTCATCATAAAGCTAAGACCATTCACTGACCCAATAAATCTGCTTTCTCACAAAAATAGTTGTCAATTTTCTCGGTAGTCTGTTTCCAGGAAGGGTGCTTATTCTTTGTATATATTTAAAATGTAGTTGAAGTATTGTGAGAAAAGATTTTAGGAAGTCTTTTTGCTATGTTAATGACGTAATTGGAAGTGTTATCCGGTAAAGCCAAACATCTTTTGACAAAAAAAAGTTGTAGTTATAGTATTGAACCAAGTCAAGGCACTATAGGGAGCCAAAAATTGACAATTTGGACTGGAAAAGTAGTAAAACCGTAAAAACCGAAATTGCATACTCTCAAGAGTGGGGCGATATCTGAATTGTTTGTATGGGAAGTAAAATATATTTATTCCAAGGATTGAAAAACACTACAGAATAGACAATTGGCTAATTTTATCTCTCACGAAATGGGATCGCCAACAGATGGCTTAAGCTCTCAGACTTCTTCATTTAAAAATTCATGTACAAAATCATTGTCAAAGGTTGTTTAAAGCCCTTTTGAATTTTATTTTCAATGACAAAATCCATGTGGAGACGGGCGAATCAGCTAATCTATTTATTTTACCTAATGTATGTAATTCCTAATAATAAAAATGAAGTAGGAATAAAATATTTAACTTAATATGTTGGACATTTCATCATACATATGTCCGACTCTCTGTAGTTAGTTTCCAAAAAGATAGAGGACAGAAAAGTTCCAAAAGATCAATTTTTATATGTTTTAACCTCAAAAAATTATTAAAAAGGGGTAAAATTTCAAACAAAATTTATTTGTATACCACAGGTAATGTCGCGTATACCGTATACTGCATGTTTCAACCTTAAAATTATAAATTTCTTTAACGTAATTCAATCTGATTTTCAATCCATTGTGTCTGAGATGGTTTTGAAGACCCCTCATCATTCCATTTCCCACAAAAAAAAAAAAAAAAAAAAACACAAAAAAACTTTCATTTTATCACCTACTAAAGTATTCTCACCTTAATTTTTTTTTTGTTTGATTTTATTTTTTTGAATGATATGAATCAGTTCAATAAGATAAATCTTTTAATGTAACCTATGTCCTACAAGCACGCACATCCTCTGCTTGTCGTTTAAATAACAAACAAAAAATTAAAATATCCAAAAATGTTAAACCAACCCGCACAAAGTTTGTTATTATATGTGCACTTATGTATGTATGCTGTGGTATATATAACTACCACCAAAATCACCATGCCGAACAGTATGTATACTAACTATACAAATTTTTGCAAAGAATTCAAATGAAATAATTCTCTTTCAATGTTCTTAGCAATGCTAACTGTCAGATGGTACAAACCACCAGTGCATCGTATATCAGGATATGGGTATCAAGATCAGGTCACAAATTAACGACCAACGCAAATTCGCGTTGCGCATGCGCGGTATTTATATCCGTGTTGTGTGTAAATTCGACAACATGAACCGCCGCAGTGTGTCCTGAAGCAGAGTTTTTTTCTTCTTTTTTAATTTCATCGACCGAAAAACCCACAGAAAATTCTGACAAAAAATAAATTCACTCCAATAAGGCTCAAGTATTTAAAAAAAATACAAAAATAAAATAAGAGAACACCTCGCACAGGCCACAAAAATCTTCACCTCAAATAAATTTCATCACAAATCCCCCAAAAAATAAGCATGAGAACGAAAATAAAATAAATAAGCCAGAAAAGAGCCAACGAACGAATCACCTGGCGAATTCATGGAGGCACTAACTATACCTATACTTCTCCTCTTGCCTATACAAACATGAAAAGAATTTTTTTTGTTTGTTCTTCTGCAAGGCATCTCTCCGTAAAGTCTCCACAAAAATGCAAGAAAATACCACAAAAGTTGAATCTCAGAAGAAAAAAAAAAGAAGAAAAAAATCCAATGTAATTGTTGCTTCAGATCGAGCTGCACTCCCAAAGTCTATATAAGATTTTTTTTTTAATTTTTGGTGAACTTGACCAAAAATCGCGCTTTGTTAAAATTGATAATGGTGCCCATATAGCCAACACCATGCCCTCTCGGGTTATGGTTGATGTGTAACTTTTACCGAAGGCAAAATCCGATGAACTTTTTTTTCCCGGTAACAATATCCCTATCCCTTGGGTTGATATACATAAATACACCACAGTTTGTGGTTGTGTTTTTTTTTTTTTAGTTTTTGTATTTTTTTTTAAGCCGGCAGAAGAGTTTGACTAAAATTTGTGCACATGTTTCATTAAGCGGAAAAATATCACATTTCAATGATTAATTTTTCATGTATCAACTTATTTTTTAGCTGAAGAAGGACCAGGATGAGGAGGAGGAGGATGACGAGGAGTACCTACTAAACTGAACTCGGCTCAAAGGAGGAACATTTTTTCTTTTTCCCGAATTTATATATTCTCATATACGGCTTTGTAGGTATATAATATTTATTTTTTTTTCGGGGGTCGTCGCGTAATAAATTCTTCCAAGGAATCAAAAGGACTTTGTGGATATATGTATGTCAATGTGCGTTGTTTGCTTTCTTCTTATAAAAATACCGACCAAACCAAAAGACAACGACGACATCACAGCAACAGTATAACAGCAACAAAACAACCAGCAACAACTACATGATGCATATAATAATGTATCAGCAAAACATATTGGTAAAACCCAAAAGGGATGGAACAACTTATTCGTTAGAGTGCAGAAGACTCCTTTTTGACTTCTTTCACTGGTATATATGGCATAGCATGGGTGTACAACAAAAATTGGACAGGTCAGTGTGGTTAAAGCCGTTGACATATTTTTTCGTTGTTACATTGTTGTTGGTGTTTTCTTCTTTTTTTTTTTTTTTGATTCTTGTCCTAAACTGCTTTCGAGAATTAACAACGTGCAATTTAATGAGGATATAAGATGAAAGAAATATAAATTTTATTAAATTTTTTCTCTCTGATTTTCTTGTGCGTTGTTGTCCACCCATTATTGTATTTTTTTTTTTTTTATTTATTTCCAACGATGGTGGTAGGTCGAAGCAATTCGGTATGTCACATCAAATTACAAATTACTTCAAGGGGCAATGGTTACGACTTGTTTGATTTTAAGAAAGTTATTTGCAAATTTTGTTCGGTAGAAAATTATTCGTGTGGGAAAATACCGTTTTTTTGTATATTTAAACGAAAGAGTTGAGTTAAGAACTTTAAAATATTTGTTGATGATAAGTTTGAGACCGATTTGACCTAACAAACTTGAAGAAATAAGGTTCATGATGTATTTTTGTACATACACATTGGGAACTGGATTTTCATGGTATGAACGAAAGACCTGAGGTTAGAACTTTAAAATATTTTTGATGATAAGTAACGACTGAATTGACTTAACAATTTTTTTGCTGAACAATGTTGAAGAAGAATTTTTAAGTCTTTTGGGGACTTAATTTTCTTCATATAAATGAAAGAGCTGAGGTCAGAACTTAAAAATATTTTTGGTGATCAGTTAAGACTAATTTCACCTAAAAAAACTTCGGAACAATGTTCAAGAAGTATTTTTGTATCTACCAGCTATATATGAGGACGTTTTCTTCATATAAACAAAAGAGCTGAGGTCAGAACTTTAAAATATTTTTGATAAATTATGACCGATTTGAACTAAGAAACTTCGGAGCAAAATTCAAGAAGTATTTTTTTTGTCAATTGGTGACTTATTTCCTCATATAAACGGAAGAGCTGAGGCAAAACTTTAAAATATTTTAAGTTAGTACCGATTTTACCTAAGAAACTTTGAAACTATTGTCAAGAAGTATTTTTGTGTCTACTGTAGACTTGGTTTTGTTCAAATAAACGAAAGAGCTGAGCTGAAAACTTTTAAGTTTTCTTATCTCTATTGCTTCGCTGCCCCCCCCCTCCCACGTTATTTCATTAAACGAAAATATCGTATTGTTTTAAGGCTCCAGTTATAGCTATCATTGAAACCCATCCTATCATTGGAAATTTGTATTTTATGTTTGGAAACACTTAAAAGGTGAAATCCGTGGATATTTGAGGCAATTCTTATTACTACATTGACACATGAAATTAATTTCTTCATTTCAATGATTGAACTACCTTTAATTGTTTTTTTTTTTTATTGTTTGCTAAAAATAATAATTGAGCCATAAGCTTTATATAAGCATTCAAATAATCTATAATTTTGCTTTTTAAGTGTCTCAAAACTTGAAACTAAAATTCTAAATGATGAGTTTGCATAAAAGCTGTAACTGGAACTTTGATATGACATTTGAATTCTATGATCCATACTTCTGATCGAAAGTGATAAAATTAAATTGAAGTCTATAAGGAATATATCAATTATTATTTTGGTTATATTTAAGAAAATTTCTTGTAATTCTCTACCGAATCTATACATTTTATCATGGTGTTCTTGTAGTTATTAAAATAAATTTCTATTTGTATTTATTAGATCTGTATAGATTTTGCTATATTTTTTCTAAATAATACATTTTCTTATTTTCTCTTAATAATATTCCGCTTATTATAAAACTAATAATTTATAATTGATGTTTTTCTTCTTAAAACAATGATTCCTTAAAAAACTAAATTATAGAATCAAAATAGCTTTTAACGGCCTTTAAGTCCTACAAAAATTGGCGTTTCGTCCCGGCGATCTCACTTGGACTCATCAGTTGACTATAGTGAGGGCCTTTGTCAATACGCAATTTTTGCTGAGTTCAGTTCATCTAACATTGGGCTAAAAACAAAAATAAAAAAAATTCCAATTTAATGATTAGGAATTCTAGTCTTGTTGGATATAGTTCACACTAGGTATTCGTCACGAAATCTATGTTAGATGAACTGAACTTAGCAAAAATTGCGTATTGACAAAGGCCCTCACTATAGTCAACTGATGAGTCCAAGTGAGATCGCCGTAACGAAACGCCAATTTTTGTAGGACTTAAAGGCCGTTAAAAGCTATTTTGAATCAATAATTCGACAAAGTCCATTAAAATAGTGCTAAGTCTTCTACTTGGCTGATGTATTTCAGTAGTATAGCATATAGAATTTGTATTACTAAAAAAATCTTCTTAGTAAATTATAGAAGTTATTAAAAATTATCCGTTAAATTTTATTTTATAATCACAACATACAACAAAAGGTTAAATATAAAATTAAGCAAAAGAATTTTTATTATATGATGCAAGAAGAATTATTGTTTTTAGAACAATCATTATTGTTAATAAAAACCTAACTATAAACCCCAAGGAGAGAAGGTAGTAAAAAAAATCCATTTGATGGTCTTGCAGCACTTCATCATAATTATATTATTGTGAAGACAGGAAAACAATAAAATTGGAAAATTTCTTTAATGGGATCTTATGTGTAATAGTTTGTGTGGAAAAAAATACTAAACTTAAAACAACATCATTGCTTTTAATTGCTTACGAAATTGATTTTAGAGTGTGTTTTTTTTAAATATATTTTATATATTTTCTTAATCAAGAGAAAAATAATGAAACTAATAAGCTATTTTTGCCATAATTATTATTGGTTTTAATTATTTAGCAAAAATGTAAGTTGATTGAAAGAAGAATAATTTTGTTTAAATCTAATTTATCAAAAATATATTTTTTTAAATTTATTTTACATATTTTTAATAACAATAATTCATTTTTCGTGACCTTTTTAATTTCAATATATGTAATTGAATCCTACTTTTGTGAGCTTCAGGTCTTTTTTGTTTGAATTTGTTTTTAAATAGACGACGCACGTTCCGTGCGTGTTTACGTATTTCTTCAGGTCTATTTCGATAATCCTAAAAAATTATTTAAAATAAACTTTTGTTTTTATATTTCTATGTATATTTGTAATTATTTTTTATCTTTTAATATATTTGAAAGTCTTTTTCAAGACAAATAGCTTAATAATTAGCTTCACTTTGTTACTCAGACAGTGTGTATACTCAAGGTAAAAAACTAAGAAAGAGATAATTAATAGAAGGACTAACTTTAAGCATTAATTAAAGCAAAACTGTAGGTACGTTGAGCAAAGATATTTTTTTATATAAATTTAATTGACCGGCTTCAAGATTAGAAATTATAACTTATTTATTTCCAAATTTTTTTAGTCTTGCATTTTCCGATGATAACTTTTAACCAGATATTCACTATACTTTTCTGATATAGATTATAATCCAACGTGATTGGTATAAATTGATGATGTGGTTCACAAAATTAACAAACTTAAAGATGATTTCTTTTCGGGACCAGATGATTTACCAGAAATTGTTTTAACGAAATGTATAGCCAATTTGGTCCATCGTCTTGCTACACTTTTCTTAAGGGATTTTTCCATAAGTGTGAAGAACTTTTCCATCATCCCTATTCACAAAAGGGGCTGTAAAGCAGATATTTCCAACAATAAGCCAATCGCCAAATTGTTATCCATTCCAAAACATTTCGAAAGTATTGTATTCGACATTGTTAAGTTGCATTGCAAGCAGTTATTTTCCACTAAACAACACGGAATGAATCTAAAACCTCCAATCAAACAGAATTCTTTTCTTATACCTATCTACTATAAATTTAATAGAAAAAAAACGTAGTTGATGTTATATCCACGTACTTTAGTAAGGCCTTTGATAAAATCTCACACAAAATTATCTTTTTCAAACTTAGAGCTTTTGGATTTCCTCCGGGTTTCATTCAGTGGATGAAATCATACTTATTGGACCGTAAATATCGGATCTTATTTAGATCTATAATGTCAGATCATTTTATAATATAATCTGGCGTCCCGCAAGGCAGCCATCTGAAACCTCTTATTTTCACTCTGACAATCAATGACGTTCAATCTGTTATTAAACAATCGGAACTATCTACCTAACATAAACATTTTTCGAATAATTTCGTCAACTAACGACGCTTTACTCTTGCAGAAAGATTTGTAAAATTCTTTTGTTTGGTGCCAAAACGTTTTACATCACCGCGCCGGTTTCACCACCTTATTAATTATAAACTATTTTCCAGAGTGACCACCATTAGGGATCTAGGAGTTATCTGCGATATAGTGAGCTGAATTTCAGAAAACACTATAACAACATCATTGGTAGTGCTAACTCTGCTCTTGGTTTTGTCAAATAATGGTCGAAGGAGTTTTCAGACCTTTTAGTTACGAAATCTTTTAAATCAATCTTTGTGCGACCATTTCTTGAATGTGTTAGCCAATTGTGTGGCCATATCACCTAGTTCATATTAAAAGAATTGCATCAATTCAGCGTCGATTCCTCCATTTGGCTCTTAGGGACTTCCGTGAGTTGACAACCACAAATTGCCCCCGTATCAAGATCGTTTGATTTATAAAAGACTAATCCATTCTTTTCCAATTTTTGTCCATTTTTTCTCCAATTTTTTCAAAGGTTATTGGATTATTTCTCTGTAAAACACATTTTTTTTACGCAAAAGAAAATATGTTGACAATTTTGTTTTCTCTTTGCATAACATTTGTTTTTTTTTTAACCTTTACATTTAAAAACAAAAACCTATACAACGAAAGCCAACACATCAGTAAAATATTGAGCTGTAATGTAAGATCTTCTCATCCACCTCAGAATTTATTTTTTATTTTATTGAAAACTCCCAGACACATTCGTACAAAGAATATTAAAAAAAAAAAAAAAATACAAATCTGTCGACAACCCGTTTTTGATAATTTTTTAACTGAATTACTGGAAACTCGTCTTTTTTCAAACAATATCATGATCTCATATATTTATTTATTTATTATTTATTTATTTATTTATTGAAATCTACGATATTACATCCACAGACTTTGCTTAATTACTAAATTTTTAACTTAACCAAATAATTAATAAGAATTACATAGAATTTTGAATAAGATAAGTAACGTTGATTTTAAATTGAAATCTAGGTACAAAAAGATCTAGGTCATCATAATAGATGTTAAAAAGCTTACAACAATGAGAAATTGGCTCACGCTGTCCATAATTGGTAGAATGAGGTATTTCAAAAATAAATTGCCTCATTCGCAATGTTCTACTAGGTGCATAAATACTCAAAGAAGAAAGCAAATCTCCACAATCAATATCGCTACAAAGAATATCACGAACAAACAAAACACTGTATACTCTACGCCTTGACTCAAGAGTTTGCATTCCTAGCAACAAACATCTGCTATTATAGTTAAGAATGATATCACCAGTCAAAGAAAATTTCTTTAAAGCATACCTTAAAAAGTTTTTTTGAATTTTCTCAATCCTTTCGGTTAATTTTTTAGAATCAGGACTCCATATAACACAATTGTATTCCAGAAGCGGACGAACTAAAGAACAAAACAAAGTTTTCAATGTGTACGGATCCTTAAAATCGGAAGAATTTCTCTTAAGAAATCCTAACATAGAGTTAGCTTTAGAAACTATATAACTTATATGAGACTCAAACGTTAACCTATAATCAAATATAACGCCCAAGTCCTTTGTTTCATTAACTCTGCACAAATTATTTCCATTAATACTATAGTCGAAGATTATAGGACTCGATAAACGGCTGTAAGTCAAAACAGAGCACTTAGATAAATTTAAAAACAAGTCATTTTTCTTGCACCAAGCCTCGAATTTGTTTAAATCATTTTGAAGGCTACCTTTCGGCTACCATTTGACCATGGTATACCATTTGATAATTTTACAATTTATATGAAACCTTAGCACCTCAAACAACTTCTGAATTAAATTTTTAGTATTTCAAACTTGTTATCAAATGACCAGTCAACTTATTTTTAATTCAATATCCAAAACCAAGTGAACTGTAAAAATTTAATCACCACATTAGCCAAACAAAAAAAAAAACAAACTACATCCTTTAATGAACAAAATTCCATTTCTTATCCCGCCTGGGATGCGGAATATGTTTATGTATTTGTGTGTGTATTTGCAAAAAACATTGCAACTTCTCTAATTTCTAAACGCACTCAAATTAATCGTGACTGTAACATTGTATCTTAAAAGCCTATCAAAACTCATCCAACCTATCAAATATGCATGCAAATTTAATGTTAACGAAATTAAAAAAAAAAATAAAAAGCGGAAAACTTTATAATTACATAACACACATGATAGCAGGTGAGATAACCATATTCGGTGGGCATCATCACACTGCACTGCACAAGAAGACCACTATAGGTATAATATAACTCGCTGCATCTTGGCCCCAACCAAAACGAATGTATTTCCTGTTGTCATCTTCTTGCAAATCGGCAAATCGTAACATTCTGATGGACACGGACTTACCTCATCATACAATCCGGTGCAAAAAAACAAAAAAAGGCTATCACAGAAGTTATCAGAGTGAGAGAGAACGAGATGGAAAGAGAGAGTGCTAGAAATTAATAAGACTATCTTAAGTATATATATGGCCATATATAATAGTGTTGATGTATTAATGTGCAGATACTTGTGCAAGATGCAAATAAATCGTCATCATCATCTCTCTCTCTGGTGCGCCATCCATACACACCATCACGGTACACCACAATCTGTGAGAAGCTGCGGGAATCCCATTCCATCAGAGACCCCAAAGACGAGGAAAAACGGTATAATATTATGCTAGCAACGACCGAAACCACCAATCGAAATAGTCATAAATCTCACATTTGTTGAACCGAACAAATTTGTATCTCATGTGAGGTGAACGAGCAATGAGCCCGAGTGTGCAGCTCCTCAACCTCCTTTGCTATGGATACACAAATATATGTGTATCTATATGTATATACTGCCGACAAATTTGCTTAAATACTTAAATGTGTATCTAAGCGGGAAACGGACCAACAACTGTAGCTTACATCGCCATCTCCATCGTATATAGCGACCGACGACGACGATGTAACATCGTATATGTACCTAACATCGTGTGTGCGAATGATGATGTCCGATCCAAACGCTCCAAGTCCAGATAAACGCTTGTGAAGGAAATAATTTTCAATTTAACATATTTCCCTACATTCTTGCAGACTCACACATAGATTACCACCAAAAGCACCAACAACAAGAACAACAACAGCACCAGAAACAAGAAGATATCCGTTACCACTCGGATTGCTGGATTGCTAGAGTGATGCTGTGGTCCATCATAGTTTTATCATGGAATACACCATTTGACACGATGGTTTATTGCTTTAATTATCCGACGTCAAATGATATTGAAATTTATACCAAAGTTCTTTCTTTTCTTTCTTTCTTCATTTTTGTTTTTTTTGATAAAAAATTCATATTCCATTAGATGAAGAACTATACGAAAAAAAAAACGGGATAGGATGCTTGGATGGATGCATCAGCAACGGGGACCAACCACGATCCACGATCCGCGATGTTGATGATGATGATGATGACTACAACGACTACGACGACGACAACATGGCCATAAGATGATGACCAAGAGATGATGATGAGGAATTTTCATAGAAATATCTGCAGCATTGGCCAACTTTACCACCTTCCAGCTGGGCACATACGAGTACATACATGCTCGGAGTGCTTATATAGAGAGCCTTAACACTTGGACACTGGAGGCAACATGGGCGATCCTGGGAGATGGTGTTGTTGTTGTGACCCCTATTGCACATTTTGGAATGCAGATCGAGTGTTTAAGTCAGATTTAATTGAGATTAATTGGTGAAATTTATTGAAAGGATTCGAAACTACTCACAGAGATTAAGGAGACGAATTATTCTATATATCGCGGGCAGAATTTAATTTTTTTTTTTTTTTTTTAATTTTAAACAAGACCAACAAAAATAGACAAAAAAAACATACATTTCTCTCTCTCTCTCTCAATATAATCGATAATGAAGTGCGAAGATGTGGCACGAAACTGGATGTTGGATGTACTATGTGGCTCTGATGACTGTGAGGTGGGTTCTTGTGGGCTGAGCCGACAAAGATTATAACAACTTCTATATAAGATGATGATGGCGCAATGACGATGATGATGATTATTATTATGATGATGACTATGGTTGCGCTGTAGAACCAGGAACTAACATTAATCAGTTTTGACATTATATTTCGTTTTTTTTTTTTTTGAATTGTTGTTGTAAATTTAAATCATATCTATAAGAACTGTTTCGCAGATATAGACGACAAACGACCGACCGACCGATCGACGTGACTTGGAATGGAAATTATGGAATTGGTGCGGAAAATATATGCAAATTTATTCCTACTTTGTATGTTGGTTTTTTTGTTGTTGTTTTTTTTTTAAATTTCTTTCGATGACAGTTTAAGCTTGAAAAATGACCATGTATATTGTTGATGAATTTAAAAGATCATTTTTACTTAAAAATGTTTAAAATCTATGTCGGTTTTATTTGATGTTTTGGGTTATTTATATTTTTAGGTTTTCATTTGAAATTGAATATTTTATCCATGAGAGAGTTATTTGTCGAAATAACAATCACAACAAAAACATAAATTTAAAAAAAAAACAGCTGTTCTTCTATATAAAAATCTGTGACATCAAAACGTTTTGAATTGTACGTAATAAAAAGAAAATTTGCCCAAAAAAAAATTTACCCCCAAATTTAAGTCAGTAATCATTAAAATAATAATTTTCTTTTATAACTTGGTGTTGTTTCAATATTACTCTTCTTAAAATATTTGATATTAAACCTTCATAAAGTTAGAACTTGGCATACTTTTAGATCTCACTACTTTTTATGGCTGAGTTGTTACATATACAGATTTGTATATAACTTGGCTGATGATGATGACATTTATGTTTTTGTTGTGATTTCAATCCTTTTTGCAAAAATATTTATTTGTTTTCAGGTAAAAACCTCGTAAGATACCTACTAATATCATTCTATACAACAACCAAAAGTGCTTTATATAATTCATAAAAATTCTGTAAAAGTGGGTGGATACCACGCCCCCTGAACAGAAAACCTAAAGTATTCTATTTGTTTCTTTGTATGCACTTTAAGCCCTATCGCTCTACCAAATTTCATCATTCTACAGCAATCAAAAGTGCTCCATTTAATTGGCCGCAGTTTTGAGAAAGTAGGCGGATACCACACCCTTTGAATGAAAAACCTAAAATATAAAATTTTTTTCTTTTTATGCACTTCAAGTCCAACCGCTCTACCCAATTTTATCATTCTACATCAATCGGAAGTGCTTCTTGATAACAATTCTGAGAAAGTGGGTTGATACCACGCCCCCTGAATGGAAAACCTCAAAGATTCTTCTTTATATGCATTTCAAGCCCTATATCGCTCTACCAAATTTCATCATTTTACAGCAATCGGAAGTGCTCCATATAATTGATAACAATTCTGGGAAAGTGGGCGGATACCACGCCCCTTGAAAACCTCAAATTTTCGATTTTTTCCTTTTTATACACCACAAGACCTACCGCTGTGCGAAATAACAAGATTCTGCGGTGTCGGGAAGTGCTCCATAATTTTGCTGATCTGTCAGTGAGTGAGTCCGTCAGTCAGTCAGTTACGGTTTCGTGATTTCGGACGTCTTATATCTCTGGAACAACCAAAACAAAGTTGAAATTTGGTGTGATGCTTGTGATTGGCTTACCTACCAAATATTCCGAATTTGAAGTTCCTGAAATTATTGGTACTGAAGTTAGAGGGAGGTCGAATATCGCCTGAGTTTGTTCCTGTAAAATGGGTGTAGTGCCAGAACTTGGCTGGGCATTACCGTACCCTTTGATTCCATGAAATTAAATTTTTTTTAAATATCTATTTATAATCTATATACTCATATGTATGTACAAATGAATGTTTATATGTATGTGGCTTAATAATTATTGACTCGAAAACTACAGAATAAGTTTTCCTTAAATTTTAAAATATGTTCATGTTAGTATAGCGATATGATTTTAAATGTGGTGTGAGTAAATTCACCCAATGCCACACCCTCTTGTATTTTATTTTATTTTATTTTTTTTTTATTTTATTTTTCATTTTGTTTTATTTTATTTTATTTTATTTTATTTTATTTTTCTCCCTATTGAACGTTGTTTAACGTTAATTTGGCTCACTTAAATGTATGACATATATTATTTGTTCCACTCTCTACCATGCCTATTTTTTTTTCTTTTATTAGAATTTTTTCTCTATAATTAAGATCCATAGAGGGCTGAAAATTTATAAAACTTATAAAAATCCGACTTCTTCAACGCTCACTATTAAAAAACTTTATATGGGAGGTTTGGGTACCATGCCTCCCATATAAAGTTTTTTTTTTTTTCATTTCAATTACTTGAAAAATTTTAATTGATTTAATAATATTTAAAGGTTAAGCTTTTGAAATTAATTTTTTATTTTATTTTTGTAATTTTTAAAAATAAGTTCAGTAGGTGCAGTTTTCATGATATTCTTTAACCTCGATCACTCCTCAAATTTGGTCATTTATCACCTTGTTAAATCCTGTGAAAATCAAATTAGTGGTTTTGAAAATAGCCCCAAAGGATTGCTAATATTGCATTAAAAAAGATAGTGTGGGAAATTTTATGGAGTTTCAACAATAAATAAATATAGAAAAATATAAAATAGAAATAAATAATTTCTACTAAACATGTATCATTTTTTTGTAGAAAATGCATGTCATATAGTTGCATAAAATAAATATGGTATTACCTTTAGGCCAACACATGCTCACAAATTCCTTTTTCTAATTTATTTGAATTTTTTTGTTTGAAAAAAATTTAATTGATGACTTTTACTTATCATCATATCGAAAAGCCACTTTTTTTAGTAATTTTTTTCTCATGATTTAAATGTTTCTTTTTGTTAATATTGCTACTTTTTTGAAACAAAAAGCAGCCTTGATCGCTCAGTGGATGGTCCTCTTCCTGAACCTAAAGCACTGTTAAAATCTGCTCGTTAGTTTCGAAGATTATCCCGGACAACCAGAGATACAAAATAATAGATTTTTTTCACAACATTCAAATAACCACCTAAGTCCCTTAAAGTATGCAATTATTTTAAAATTAAAAACAAACAGTATTATTTATAAACCTATTCCAAATTATGTCTAACCATGGACAGCTGTCCAACTCCAAAACCTTATTTATAATCATGTTCCATCGAGTGTCTAACTTAGACACTGCATTATGGTTGTCCAAACCAATTCTAAAGTGAGTATGTTCAATAAACAAAAAACTGGAAATTAGATGAAAAGTTCATTGAACGAATCCAAATATTTACGAAATTGACAGATTCCAGAGATGTCAGTGAGTGTATGAGAACATATTTAGACAACTGTTGGAATGCGTTTATAAATAAGGAGATGTCCAACTATTTAGACTCTGTTCAGCTGGACTTACTGTCCAAGAGTGTTGTAAGGAAATTTTATAAATGCGACTGAAACACTTCAATTTTAGTTATAATTTTAGCAGAAAGTCAAACATTACAAATATTTGTAATAGACTGAATTTTGTATTTTATTGTTCCTCAAGGCTTGGCCATACAAAACGAAACTAAGCGTAATCCACCACCCCCATTGTTGTAGCCCTCCTGGCCCCTTGCTTTGCTACTTTTTTTAAATTGATTTATTTCAATTCTTATTAATCGAAGAGAAATATTCAACTGTCAGACTCTCTGCAGCTAGTGCCCAAAAATCAAAGAAATATTAAAACTGATGTTTGAAAATTTTGTCGATCCTTATACCTTTCTGACAGTAAGAGGCCAGTTATAGCTTTCATTAAAACTCATCATTAAAAATTTTAATTTTCAGTTTTAAGGCCCTATAAAAGCGATATCAGTGATTATTTTGATGCCAATAAAAAGCTGATGACTCGATTATTATTTCTAGTCAATAAAAATATTTTATTTTGGCCCTACATTTCACATAAAACGATTTTTAAGATTTCAATGATCAATGATAAGGTAGCTCAATCATTGAAATAAAGAAATTCATTTCCTGCGATAGGCTGGGCCAAAGGAAATATTTTTTGACCAAAAATAATAATTGAGTTATCAGCTTTTTATTTGCATCAAAATAATCACTGACTTGACTTTTTAAGTGAGTTTCAATGAAAGCTATAACTGGAGATTCGAAACAAATATTTAAAACTGCAAGCTGAATTTTTCTCTCCGATTAATTAGAACTGAAATAAATCGATTACAAAAGTAAAAGGGAAAAAAGGAGCGAAGCACTGATGGCGGACGGGGGGGGGGGGGGGGTGGAGTAAGTTTTGTTTGGCTCAGACTTTAAGGAACGATCAATAAGAATTGTAATAAATAAATCTGAAAAATAAAATGGGCAAATAACAGGGAAACGCTTTATTTTGATTCTCAGGTTTCATAATTCATAATTTAAAAACCATCTTTATTTAGCTATGATATTTCCAAAGGCACAAAAACAGTCCCAAAAATAGTTATATTAATCACGTTTTCTTATAGCTATAGTTCAATTATTTTTTTTCCGATAGTCTTCCTGTTATTTTAGTAGTACAACATTGTTGTATTTTGTTTTTGATGTTAAATCACGAAATACTTAAATTTTTTTTTCTCTTGTTGTTGTTTTTATAAAGAAAGTCATATTTATTTTCCACGTTATAAAAAATTCAGCTTCGATACCAAACCCTCTTCTCTTAGAGCGCAAATAAATGATTTTTCACACTTTCTATTTATTAGATTTAAAGCTTATGATATAAAATTACTATGTAACAACAAAACGAAAAAATGCGGATACATCGAGGGCGATAAATACTTTTCGTAACCCCAGTAGACCTCCAAATATAATAACATTGCTTTATAACAATTTTTTTTCGCACTCTCTTTCTTGCTGCTGCTATTGCTTTTATTATTTTTTTTTTATTTTTTCATTCCTATACAACAACAACTACAACTAGAATAAATAAAATTGATAAATGATCATTTCATTTCACACTCGACTCGAATATCAATTTCTACCAACATCGTTTATTTCGCCAAACAAAACACAACCAACAATGGTTCCAAATAATAAAAATAATAATACAACAACAACAAAAAAATAGAATAAAAAATGTATATCTAGAAGATATTCCATTACTTCCATTTCGTACAATAAAGTCAGGCCGCATGAACGGGACTTGAGCTAGGTTTGAGTCTTAGTGCGCAATCAATCGATCCGTCGTTTGTCTAATTCTAACCAACCATACCGACACCGAAACGCTGCCGCCACACCGCCGATGGTGAACCATTGCAACTATACCACCATCGATATAATCCAAAAAAAAAAAAAAACCATAATGATCCATTCCTTCTGCACAACTACAACAATACTTTACCACCACCACCACAACTTACATAGATCCCCTAACACAATACAACAACAAATCGAACAAAGTAGGTGTGAACAGGGAGCAGTTTACTTCTGCTGCTGTTACTGCTGTTGCTTTATTACTGCTGGGCTACAATGGTATAGCGATTCCATCACGTGCAGATGTCGTATAATATCGCCTGGGAGCAAATAACTCAGATTCTTCATGGTAAATGGATGTCTGTCCTTTTTTATATTTTTTATACTTATTGTTGTTGGGCTTTGGTATTTAATTTGTGTCTTAGGGAAGTACAATTAAAAAATGCTCTAAATTTAACGGGAAATTCCCCCCTTCGATCGATCTTTGTGTGATGAGACAGAAAATAATTGAAAAAAAAAGTATAATTTATAATTGTTTCTTCGATCAAAAATTATCTAAGGTATTTTGAAAGGGAGATACCATCATTATTAATTGTCATTGTTGCACGATTTAACTGGCAATAAATAAAAAATAAATAAATAAATAATGTAACAAATATTTTTGTTGGAAAAGCTTGGGCAACATATGATGATTGCTGGTTTTAGCTCATAAATTATAAATTTGATTTTATAGGATTTTGCATTATTATAGCTACTTAGTCAAATGTGCGTAGAACTGTCAAGCTGAAGGTCGTTTGGGTATTATTATATTATTCTCCCGTGGTTACACGAAAATTTCTCAAGACTGATGATTTTTACGAAACCAATACTTGTTCTTTTAGAAACAAGTCAAATAAAGGTAACTATTACAAATCGAAGGGTGACCAATAAAAACCAGCTACTGCTTACTTCATTCAATATTCACCCTTAAGGCGTTGTTGTCGGATGCTTTTACCACAAGCTGTCATAGTTATCATTTTTCGTTTTCCTCTAAAAGTTTATGGTTTGAATATGAAATCAAAATATCGATCTTTTCCATCATCATCACCTTGCAGAAAAATTGTGAACCCCAGAAGAGTCAGAGAGAATGCAATGGTTTTGTGATCCTGCTTCTATTTTGCCATAATAATACAAGCCCTCAAAAAAAAAAAAAAAAAAATACAACAACAACGATGGGAAAAGTTAATAATAGTTGTATATCTCGAGATGGGTTGGACGATGGTGGTAGTAGTAGGTAGGAAGGTAGCACGAATGCTGCCCGACCGAGATATATATACAAACGCGCATAATAATATCAATTTTTGTATCATTTCAAATGATGTCTGGTCTGGTCTGGCAGAGCAGAATCTGTCTTCGACTTTTGCTCTCTCACTTGTATCTCTCTCTTCTCGACCAAAAAGACCCAAAGATGATATTGATGATGATGATGAATCTTGCAGTGCTTGATGATGATCTACTGCATTGGTGGTTGATCAATATTTCTACCCGTCGTCATCGTATCGTTGTTGTCTACGTGACATTGCTTTAACTCTTCGGGCTTCTTGATTGTGATTTGTTTGGGGAAGAAGTCGCGCGAGCATGTGCGATAAGTCTTCCTTTCCTTTTGTTTCGATTGTATTTTTTTTTTTTTTTTTTCAAAATCCAAATCAAAAGAAAAGATACAGATTTCACATTTCGCATCAATCCACGTATCTCGCACACTGGTTTTGTGTGTTTTAAGCGAAGGATGAATTATTGATGGTCACTCGGTCTTCTTGTAGTATTTATGTGTATGTGATGCTGCTTCCGATCTTGCTTCTGCTCCTGCTTCTTCTACTGTTGCTTCTGCTGCTGTTGCTGTTGTTATGTGATGTGTTCTGGTTTCTGGAATTGATTTGAGATTGATACCTTCGGGAATGTTAAAATCGAAAACCAAATGATATGCTACAGAAGTTCGAAATGAAACATAATTCATGGTTATATAGTTTTCTTTTATAACGCAAAAGAATACTCAACGATCATCTTCATGATGGTATTGGAATTTTATGGTGTTTTTTGTTTTATTTTCTTTATTTTTAATATTTGAATTTGCTTATACGAGTATGTATGTATTTGAGAGTAAATTACTGGTGAATGTGAATTTCTTTGAATTTCGAAGAAAAATAAAATAAAAATTAAAGAAAAATGAAAAATGAAAAAGCAAAAGCAAAAGGCGGAGATAAAAGAAATGTCTGAAATTAGATGGTAATAAAATCTAACTACTAAAACGGGACTATATGTTTTTATTGTAAGTGCGGAAATAAATTCATGAATGAATAAATAAATGAGTGTTTTTTTTTTGTCGATAATGTTTGAAATCAGTGCCGGTGTAACGAATTATACTTTATGGGTTTCTTAGAAATCAGAAAGCCACTCAGTTAGTGATCTGTCGAAAATTACCGAATCTTAATTATTTCTTTGAAAAATTTTTAATTTCACAGCATGTATTTTGTAAAATATTAAATATCTATTCATTTGATCATTTAAAAAATATTTTCTTTAAGAATTTGTAAAGTTTTCAACTAACTAAACTAACTAACCTAAAATCAGTTTTTTAACCCTTTTTCAACAAAGACTGCAAATATCAAAAAATTCTTTTACAGATATATTCTAGACATATTTTTAAAATCAACAAAAAATTCAATTTGTTTATCCATTACATGAGATGACCTTTAAAATTAGTATTATTTTCTACCATAGAGGAAAATGTATTTAAAAATATTAATGGCGCAACAATTGATGGAAAGCATGGGCGATTGCTCTCAGTTGGCTTGTTAGGCGGTGCCAAACCAAGAATTTAGAGAAATAAACTCTATGAAATACAATGACTACACAACAAATGACGAATATAATAATCATGAAGATAAATACCACAATCTATGGCATAGATAACAAAAATTGTGTATTTATTCTTAATTTCTACGGTACTCGTCGGTAGTCGTAGCCAACCCACTGCCACTGATGGAAAGAAAGATCCTAGTGACCTTCGCAATCCTAACCGTTCTATGTAAGTGTTGTTAGTTGCTAAGAATCAAGAAGACCTACAATTTTCTCTGAAATCCAAACAACTAAGATGAGAGGCACTGCATCTAGTCAAAAAATGCCCTTGGGGGATTTTCTGTTCCTTGCAAGAAGAAGAACCTTAAAAGGGCTTTTGGCTGGACTGGTGTGCTATAAAATGGCATTCAATAGTCATTTTCAGTATAAGGTGGAGTTATGAGTAAGGTCTTCTTATGGAGCTGATCATAAGTACAAATACTTACATATTTTTTTTACTGAAAACACAAAAATAGTCTCATAAAATAAAAAATAAAATGATTTTCTGTTTTATTAAGCTACCTTGAAAATAATAATCATAATTAATAAAAGATGCATAAGTTAATTGGAATTTTGCAAGTGTCTGTCCTTCTTGATAATAATAATAATTAGTTAAAAATGCACCATCCACCATGGTGGTCATAATGTGCACACATGACAGCTTTGATTAATTGTTTATATGTTTTGTATTTAATATTTTTATTTTTTTGCATCATGAGCAAGGTATATAGTTATAGGTTTTATATCGTTCGAAGGACAAGTATATTAAGTTTCATTTAATCGGTGGTAATAATTCATGTTGATATTCAAAATAAAAAGGTAATAAAGAAAAAATAAAAAAAATTAATATGAAAGAGCCAATTAATGCATTTTTAAGTCTCAAATTTGTTGAGAAACTGCATTTATTTTTAAATAAATCAAATAACAAATGGAATAAAAAGCATTCTGAATTTAATTAAAATAAATAATAGATATTAGATTAACTCATATTAATGTTTATTAAAATTAAGATTATCTTAATTTAAAAGTATCAAATTTAAACAAAAATCAATCAAGCTTAAAGCAATAAATTCCTTTGAATTGTGAAAATTATTTTTAATTCTTAAACTTTGAGGTTTTTCTCATTAGTTTCACTTTGACCACTCATTTCATTTTTTTTTTTTTTATATTAACAAAATTAATCGAAATTAGATTAAAATGTTCCTTTCAACTAACCCGAAGGCACAAAGTAATCAGAGCAAATTTATTTTTTTTACATTAAAACAAAAGAGTTGAGGTGCAAACTTTTTTTTTCTCAATTTAACAGAAAAATAATCCCCTTAAGCACGAATGTTGTTATCTTAATTGACAAAAATCTCAATCAACATTTTTTTTTTCTATATTTTTAAAGTTAAATCTCTGTCTTTGCGTGTCCATTACCTCACCAGAGGCTTATAATCAGCAACAACAACAAAAAAAACTTAATCGCACCGTGTAAATGTGATTCTAATTGGCTTTATAAAAAAAAACAACCATGATGTGTGTTGAGTTCAATAAAAAAAATTAAAATGATTAAATTTTAACTAATTTGCACCACGTGACTAGAAAAAAAAAATTATCACGCCACGCAGAGTAACAAAAGACAAAGACCTCCACATTAACTCAATTGTCAGGTTCAATAGCAAATGAAAAATCGCCACTGTCATGACCTTTATTTCCTATACCCAGATAGTTGATTATTTTCTACAACCAACCACATTGTGATCATCATCATGATCATCATTACCATCAGAAGAATTGTATTTACTTTTGCCAGATTGTGGTAGAGGCTATTGAGCCTGCTACCATCAAAGGCCAACTATCAATTGTACCACCGGCACGCAATCTGCCAATAACATACAACGATCGCTATAAAATACACAAATCTTTTGTTTTGGTTTTTTTTTCTCTCTCTCTCTATCTCTTTTTCTTCCATCGCCTTTCGATAAATTGACAGATAATAATTAAAATGTCAATCGCGGTATAACCGCCTGTCTATGGACCGAGAAGCTTGACCATTTCTTGGTGGCTAAATAGTCATAGGTATTTTTCTATACCTATATCTTTATATTTTTTTTTCGATTCATAGATATTTTTTCGGCTCAGTAGTTTCATAAATCTGATGCATGAATTCGATCGGGCAGATAAGTAAAAGCTGACCTGCCTGAAATCCAATACTTTTTTTTTTGTCGATGGACACAAATTTCCTCGAAACTATACCTATAAGTTTGACCAACAAAAAAGTATAGGTATAGGTAGCTGTAGGTAAGGTATGAGTATATTTGATTTTAGATTCATTTGAATCTCTATATTCGATAGTTGTTTCATGAAAGATCGTTACATTTTGTTAAATGGTAAATTGTTAGGTACTTAAAATTACCGCTAGTTCTAAGTGGTTGACCTCAATACCGTCTAAGGTTAGTTGGGCTTCCCATTAGCCCGCCATCATTTTCCCTCCAGCATACCATTCTGTTTCTATTTCTGTACCTACTTTCCTATATACACAAGAACTCTCAGGAAGAAACAACTTTTGAACTTGATATTAGGTCAGCTAGCAATGGATGATGTATGCAAGTTTGTGTATACCATTGGGAATTCAATTCAATTCCATTTGCTGATGGTGAAGCTATATAGCGAGTGAGTGGTTGAGTGTTGTATAGACCAATTTGTGAATGCTATTCAATTTCCGATTTTTATTTGTTTCATTTAAAAAAAAAAATACACTCCACTCTACTTTTAGTCTAAATCTAATCCATTTGTATTTATACGATTTCTCTTCTTTTTCTTTTCCTTGGCCCCCGCCGCCACCGTCCACTACCATTCAATTTAGTAACAACAAACCAATTGAACAAAAAAAGGTATTTTATAGAGAGAGACCTTCTGAAGGAGGCGATGAAATAAAATTAATGGCAACAAAGTTGCAGTATACTGGTCAATCTCGAGAATTCCAAGGATACTCGCTTCTGCCTTCCGTTGATGTGTGTTTCAAGTGGCAAAAGGTGTACATAGGTATATAGTATATCAGCAAAAAACCGTAAGTTGCAAATTTAAACAAAAAAAAAAGGTAAAAAATAAGCAGACAACAAAAATTGTTTTCGCGCGAGTGAAGAAGTAAATGTGCCATGTTAATAGGTCAGGCCAGAAGTAAAAAAAGAGAGCTCTTGGTTAATCACGTACCATTTTCAGTAAGACCTTTGCAATAAACATAAAAATAAAAATAAAACCCCAATAAAGGACCAAACTGTCTGTCTGAACTGCAACAATGTTGCAAACATTTCTTCGTTTACGTACATGTACCATGCTAATGGTGGGCACCTTCGGGCACAAATAAACACAAGATAAAAATTAAATTGACCAAAAAATATAATGATGATTTCCATTGAACTTGTTCGATTTGTTTCGATTATTATTATAACTACATTTCAGCACGTTGAAAATTTAGTTCTGGGTTTTCTTTTAAATTATGGTTTGTATTCTGTTTTTATTTTTTTTTTTATTTTTCGGACATTTTGTCGCTTTGATTATACACAATTTGCTGTATGTTTGGTAATAAAATTAAATACAAATGACCAATGGGTGCAGGTGCAGGAATTGAGGAAAAAAATAAACATGTTAATTTTACTGATAGTTACCATAATTGTTATGATACTTGTCCAAGGTAAATTGTCAAATTAATTTCATTGTTGAACTTTCAGGATGTTAATGACATGAGAGTTAGTAGTTGGTTTTCCACAATATTGATAAAAAGTTATTGCGAATTCCATTGAGGGTTAAAATATATTTTTGTACACTATCAGATCTTTGTCAAAGGGAGCTTAAGGCAAGCTACAACTAACGACCAATGATTTGCCAGCAAAAAATTGTGCAAATATGGAAATTTATTTAAGAATTCAAATACCAGTCACCTGTGTTCAAAAACGATGAAAAAAGTGGTACAGCTTCATCATTAAGTATGTTAACTTTTTTACATCTCTTAGGGTTTGATACAACAAAAAGTTTATTTATCGCAGTGTATAATTTAAAGTCAATTTATTTATTTTTTTAAGTTTTTCTAATTATTTTTTCCGAAATTTTATTTCTAATAAATATTCAACATTTTCGAAATAATCTTCTTTTGGCCGTTAAAATCCAGAATTTTCAATAGTTTTTTAGGTAAACTTAACATGAATATTTTTGTTTTCAAAGTTTTAATTATTTAAAATAATTTTTAGTTAGAAATCTAAATAGCTATGTATATAAAAATCAATTGGGTTTTTATTAGCACGCACATTACTCGGTTAAACTTTATCCGCTTTACATGGGGATTCAATTTTAATCAAGTAAACAAACTACGGAGGAGAAAACTGAAAATTTCGACCGTAAATGTAAAAATCGTGGAAACCCGAAATTGCATACTTTCAGGGGTGGATGGTGATGACATCTGAAAATTCCATTCGGAAGGAAGAAATATTAATTATAAGGAATGATAAATACAATACGGAATTGAGAATCGGTAATTTTTTGCCTTCATGTAAAAAGGATCCCCACTAGATGGCGGTACTCTCTCAAACTCCTACTTTTGTGTTTTTTTTTTAAATTATTGGAGCCCTCCAAAAAATTCTATAAGGTTGTTTGATGCCCCTAATATTTTATTTTCACTTTTTAAAATACTTAAATTGATGAAAAATTCCATGCGAAGTTTAAGTTTAAGAATCAAAAATTCAATATCTATAACGTTAATTCTAATAAAGGATTTATTTTCTTATTTTTTTTTTAACTAAGTTGCAAAATGTTTCAGATTTTTTTGAAAGTACAAACGTTGAAGAAGTTAATAGATTTTTAGCTCAGACAAAATTTGTGTTTCATTTTGTATATTTTTAATGTTTTCGAAAAATGGCCCAACTATTAATTAAAATTGTAAAAGTCAAATCTTAATTATTTGCATAAGACTTCCATATAAGATCTATTAATAATACTAGCACACCATTTCTTGATATATGTATATTGTATATTTTCAAAGATGGTTGTGCAATGCTTTTAAAAATTAGTTCTATTGGACTTCAAAATTGGATCGAGTTATTTCTTGAAATGCTAGTTTGGAGACTTATTTCAAATCGATATATTCAGAAAAACACTTTGGTAGTATAAACCGAGTTCTGGCGAGATTTGTGGTTCAACAATCACGCTCCCTTCGTTAACCCACCATTTGTTTTGAATTGCTCCATGATCCGAGAAAAAATATAAGTTGGTGCTTTTTATTCCGCGACAAGGAACCTGACCAAATCGTGGACCTTGAACTTTGCGGGATTTATTATCAACGGAAACATAAAATAAAATATGCTTTTTCGTATTAAATATAGCCGACAACTGCACCCAGTATCGCACACCTTTTTTTACAGAAATATAGCTTTTATAAAATGTTATTTTTAATTTTTTGGAAGCAATTACCTTCTTTGATGAGTGATTGCTTCTTTTAAGAAGCTATATGTACATATGCGTAAGTTATTTTTGTTTTGATTTAATTTTATTTATTCATTGGTTTTTTGTCAGTACTCAATAGTCAATGGCGCATATTCATAGTCGTTTTTAGACCCCAGTTTATCTTAGCCATGGAGTTTATCCAATGTAAATTAGATAGGATAAACCCAGTATTTTTTTAGAAACAACTTAAACAGTGACTATGAATATGCCCCAATATGTTTTAGCAGCGTGGTATCAGATAGTGGAATATGAAGTATAGGAGATTAAGTATTTTGGTTTGTATTTTTTAATTTTTTGGTGTACAAAGACGAATTCAGTAAATTTTTACTTTTTTAAATAAACTAAAATTTTAATTGTAAAGAGCGTTTCTATTTCATTTTAGCCCATATAGGTTACGAAAATTAATGCAAGGCAAACAAAAAATGTCTAATATTTTGTATAAAGCTTCTAAAAAGAAGTTGCATATCGACGGTTAAAGTGTAGGACCTCATAAGTCGAAAAATGTCAAAAATATAAATATTATTAAAATAAAATAAATCAACAGAATTAAAGCCACCTTTTGGCAATTTCAACGTAACAATTAATGTTGTTTTGAACGTTTTACAGAAAAAGACAGAATTCAAAACCATAGATTGCCATACAAAATTTGGAAAGTTTTTGTTGATTTCTGAAAAACAAGTAAAAAACGACTTGTACGACGTTCTGCACTTTAGCCGTCGATATATTTTAGAAGGATGTTTAAATCATATTTAGACTTTTATTTCTAACAAAAATTGAGCCATTAATTAAAATTCACCTATAGGCATACAGTATTCATTGAAATTCATTATTAGAAATTTTATGTTTTGAGTGAAGGTTAAAGAATGGCCTAAATTAAATATATTTTTTTTTTACTAAAAATAATAATTGATTTATCAGCAATTTATTGGCAACAAAATTATCACTGATTCTACTTTTAAAATGCCTCAAAATGAAAAATTTAATTTTTCAGCAATGAGTTTTAAGCTATAAGAGAATCTTGTTCTTTCAAAAAGCTTCCTTCAATTATATTATAAAAGTATTAAAAAGGAATTTCTAAGTTCATTATGTAATCGTTTCCTTATCGTTTATTGTTGTTTTACTGAGTAGCCTTAGCTTTCCAAAAACAAACATCGTTTCAGTAAAGATATAAAATTAATTTAAGTTACGAGCTCTATAAGGATTCTTTGTGAAATATTATCGAAACTTATTTATTACTTTTTTATTAAACCATATTTCAAGTAGCCAATTAAATCTCTCTACTTGTCTTGACTATGAAATAAAACTAAAAATCTCACACAGAAATAAAACAACATAACTTATATGGTTTTTAAACAAAATATGTATTGTACTGCAATAGTTAAAGAGATATAAAAGAAATTTTTTCTTTTAACAGATTCTATACGTTTTGATTAATACACATATTTTCGAAGACATGTTCAAATTCATTACAAGTTCTTTACACAGTTTATTGAACCCCATTAGAAAAAAAAATGAATTTCGATAAAGTTTCCCAATGAACACAGCTAGAAGCTTTTAAGAGCAATTCATTTGATTTAGGATTTATCATAATAGTCTGCAATATTAATTTAATCCAGAATGAAGAATACCCTTTCAGCGAAAAATAATTAATTTTTACCTTCCGTATTTTCAATATTAATATAATGACAGAGCCTTTCTCAGAATGTCCTTTAAAAATTCTTCTATTCTCAATACAATTCTGAAGAGTTCTGAAATCAATCCCAATTAAAATACTGTATCTTATATAGGTATTTTATTTAATGAGTGTCTGCGACCTTTTAAAATAAATAATTCAAACTCTTTAAACAGACTAGCATTAAATTCCAAAACCTATAATTAATATTAATGTAAACACCCGCCCACCTACGTAGATGGAGCTTATATGTAATTTAAACGTGGGTGTGAGGAAAGTAAATACAAAATGAAAGTTACAAATTTAATATTAACAAAAACCTCATTCTCCATTAGAGTCTTGACTTTAAAATTAAAAATTAAAATAAACTTAAAGCAACAAAAAATTCACTTTCTTAACAATTGCATTAATTTGATATTTCCATTTGGCTTCAAAAAAAAACCTTATCTACCACCTTCCTTCCTTTCAAGGTCTAAACAAAATCAAATTATAATAAATCCAACACGCAATTCTCATTCTTTTATTTCTAAAACATTTTAAGTATAACAATATATTAACTTTAATATTGTAATCAAATTCCATTCTCTATATACGTTCTGTTTTCTAGATATAAATATATATAGTCAACTCATAGGTATTTTTCTTTTTCGTTTTCTCGTGTGGTCTCAATCAAAATGCAAATGAAACTGCAGTGAAACGACAAAAAAAAATATTTTAAACGTAGAAACAACACGAAGATACAAAAATAAGAATAATGCAATGCGCTTCGCCCTCTTATTCACAGACAGAAAAAAAAAAACAGATAAGAAAGACATTCAACCATTTTTATATCGGTGCCACAATCATAAACCAACAAGCAGCTGAAAAGAAATTGTGTATCAATTGGTTGGAAATAGCCTCCGGTTTCTAAAGATACATATATTCGAAGAAAAAAAAATAATAATGAAACAAGCTATCCTAAGTTTTTTTTACTTTTTTTGAATAACTTTGGTTTCCATTTTTTTTTTTTTTTTCGGAACACAAATTCATGTCTTCTTATGACTTGATAGCTGTTACCACGATTTTCTTTCAATAGATATTTTTTAATTGATTGAAGATCAATTTTATTTTTTTTTTCGTGAAATCCATTATTAGTTTTAATATTGAAATTTAATCAAAGGTCAAAGAGTCAAAATCGAGACTTGAGTGATTTATTTGTGTCGGCCATAATTAAAACCAAATTTCTGTGAGTTGAATATGGTTTTATATTCTTTGGAGCACGCATAATTTATAGCTTTGTTGATGTATGGGAAAAAAAGAAGCCATAAAAGAAGAAAACAAAAAAAAAAACAGCAGAGAAAACGGAATTATGTGGAAGTCAAGGTGGTTTATGTTTTTAAAAATAATCGATTTTTTGTTTTAATTAAAAATTATAGTGTGATTACATCATATTTTACACCAACATTTCCTAAAAAAAACAAATCGATATTCCAATTGACAAATAACGTTTCATAACTAATTAAAGGAATTAAAACTTTAACATAATATCAAAAACAAAAGAGCTGAGGTAGAAACTTTTTTTTAAACCAAAATTCCTAAAAAAACACACAACTTTATTCCAATTGACAAATAACATTTCATAACTAATTAAAGGAATACAGAATTTAACACCAAAAAACAAATAAGCTGAGGTTAAAACTTTTTTTTTTTTTTTCGTTTTGATCAGTAACACGAAGATAAATTATAAGCAAATCGATTTCAAAGAAAAACGTTAAGCAATAGCATACAATTGTATAATAAAAAAATGTTAATTTGAGGAAGAAAGTAGAAGTATATGTTTTCTTTGGTACAATTCATTAATTGTTAAAATAGTAAATATGGGTTTTAAAAACATAATAACGACAATTTTAATATTTAAACTAGTTTTAATATTGAAACATCAGAAATTAAATTATTTATTTTTGAAATAAATTTAATCAATTAAAATCTTATATTACAAACAAAAGAGTTGATATTCGAACGTGTATTTTTCTTATTTCGCGCTCAAATCATAACAAGAAAAAAACAAAAAAAAAAACAGCATCTCACTTTAAGTTAATCACGAACATAAATCAATGCAATTTGTTAAAATTTTTCATTTAAAATTCTTATGCCGATCACTAAAAATGAGCAAAAAAAAAAAATAAAAACAAGAGATGCTCTTATCATTCATCTCTTCCAAACAAAGTTTCTTGACACTTGCTTACACTGTCGTTTTTATATTTTTTTTTTCATATTGTAAGCCATTTTCTTTGCAAACAACACCAAAAAAATTCATGACATTTTAGGAATCGAAAAGATCCACGGATACAGATTCTTAAACCAAACCAAAAAAAAAAAAAAAAACATTGAAAGAACATATCCCCAAACAGCCAGAGTTTTCTATATTGCAGAAGAGAATTTATAAAGTCTCTCGAACAAATCAGAGAAACAGAGAACTAAAGAAATAATTAACTAATTAAAAAAAAAATATATATTTGGTTAAATCGACAAAAGGAAAAGGATAATAAACGCACGAAATAAGGGACAAGCAATTCTCGATGGTGGTGGATGGTGTTTATTTTGTTATGTTTTTTTTTGTATTGGTATGTACCAATGTCGCGTCGTCGTTTGTTCCATTCACTGGTTTATATTTGTTGTTGTTGATTTTTGTTTTTTTTTTGTGACAAACAAACCATATCGTCTATCAACAATAATGACTGAAAACTCACAAAAAGAAACCACGTTTTTGTTGTTTCGTTTTATTTTTATATTTTTTCTTAATTTAAAAGAGTATGAAATTGAAATTTATATTTATGAACTTTTAAGCTTTTCTACTCAAATTGATTCCCTGAATTTTGTTCTTCCAAAATGAGATTCAATAAGCCATTTCATCATCAGAATAAGACAATTTGAGTTCGTTCCCAAAAAGTTAAATAATTAAATAAATTCAATTAAACTTGATCTAGAAGTGAAAAAGTGGTTGTGTCATTGCGTTCATCGATCTATACATCGTTTGGTCTAAATATGCATCAAACTAGCTCGGCCCAGAAAGATTTTTTTTTGTTTTAAGTTTGGTTAAGAGTATTTTTATTTTGGTATATTTAGAACGGTTTTTGATTATTTTCTTTTAATTTTCTCAAAAATAGTTAACCTTTAAATGTTGTACATCAAAATTTCCAAAATATCTTGTCTACAATATTTAAGATCTATTTAGTTTATTTTTGTATTTGTTCTGCATGTAAAGCGCCACTAAAAGGAGTGTGATGATAGGTCTGACAATCGTAAAATAGTTATAACTCCAGCCTATACAAAATTGGTGGTTGTTGGTTCATTCAAACCTTCAATTTTTGTAATTATTAATTTTTAATTTTTTGTATACAAACTTAGAATTATTTTACGAAACAAAAGAGCTTAACACCGAACATGATTAAATATTTTGCAACACGAGACGAGAATTTTTTTACAAGTCTCATCTCGTTATCATTGAAATCGAGAATTTAAATATCATTTCCGTCTTTCTGTCATTTCGACTAATATTGGTCTCATTTAAATTTAGAAGCTATGAAGTTTTAAAGATTGAGTAATTTTAATATATAATTAAAAAAAAACACACACAATTTTCCTTTTTTTATTTTTTTCTGCCGAGAACTCTACTGAACGTCCATAAAAAAGAATGATAGCATCTTGGTGTCTCTTTGAATTCTTTGGCACTATTATCGTCTCAATCTTGTCTCTGAAAACCGTGGCAAAACGAGACCTATAAGATTAGTCTCTTTTCGAGCCTCAGCCCTATATTATTTTATTACCAATGAATTTCTTTCAACATATTTTTTTTATAACTAACCAATGAATGAGAATATACCTACAAACTCAAACAATTTAAAATAAATTATGTTTTCATGTTATATTTGTTGTAAAATTTTATGGGGGCTTAAGTTAAATGACAAAAACTTTAATAAAAGATTTTTATAACCAATAAAAATAAATTGTCGGCTATTAAAATAAAACAATGTCTCAAGTTTCATTTATACATGTACGAGCTACGCATAAATGCATTGCGTAATTTTCTCAAAAGAGCATCAATACAATCTATAAAAAGTTATAAATCACTTTCCCATATTAAAACCCTCACATAATCTTAAACAAAGTTATTATTCCCTTCCCACAAATAAATAAAATTAAAAAAAAAAAAAATATACTAACATAAATTATATAAAATTTCTGTTTGCTTCAAAAGAATCCATCAAACATAATGCCCCCATCATCCATATGAATCCATTACACCTGCATTGCATAGGTTTTGTTGCTGTTTGCTGATGCTGCAATATGTGATACTCAAACCATCTTCACCAACCAACCACTTTTGCAATGAAGTGACAAATGACTCACTATAAACATAATTATAGTAATAAAGTAAGTTATGAGAAAATGAAACTTCTACCCTCAGAGCAGAGTAGGCCATAAGAGTTGCGACTGCAAGACAAAAACAACAACTTTTGCAGCCATTTTACCTTAACTCTCTGATGTGCGATGCACTTGAATCAAACCTAAAATAAACACATCCATAACTACACAACAACAACGACGTCCACGATGAGCGACGATTGGATGGATATAAAAATTGTGTGATGTTTCGTGCGTTCAACATTGTTTTAGCTTTGATCAAAACAAGAACACCACCTTAGGGTAACTGGCTACCGCACATTTGCATTATTATTTTCTTCTTGGTCGGTATCGGTATTAAAAATTAAACTCCAACATTATTGAGAACGGTAGGATGAACGAAAGTGGAACATAAAATATGAAAGAAACCAACAACAAAAAAAAGACACTACAACGAAAACAAAATGACCAACAAAACAAAACGATAGCTAAATGAATTTGTGATAAAAAGGAAAATCCATTAAGAAAAAGAAGAAAATTTAATTTTCTTTTTTTTATACTTTTGGATAAGAAAGAAAATCCCAGAAAAGAAGGACGAAAGGAATGAGAAAAATCTAGCACTAGCCATAGTAAGGTATCGACATTGAAGACTTGGAGAAAACTTAGGCATTTTTATACTGCAAAAAAAAAAAAACAAATGGGAAGAAAAAAAAAAACGAATTAACTATGGAATAGGTATGGGCATGAGCATTCATACTCGTAACTTCAAAAGAGAAGAGATAGATAGAGAAGAATGCGAAAATGGAATTGCCGCATAAGAAAATGTGGCAACAATGGAGAATCTATGTGGTTATTGTGAGATTTTGAAACAAGTTAAATTGTGTTAATGAAAGGGAATAGTCGCATTATATAGATTTCTTTGTGAATTAAGACCACGCTGTCAGTTTTAAAGCCTTTTCTTATTTTTCGTCATATTTACAGCTCCTTGAAATAAGCTGAATATGAAACAAAAGATTAGCCTAACATTTTATAATTTAGTAATTAATGTGAAAATATTTAGTAAATTAATGACAAATAATGAGTTAAACATTCATTAAGTTAGCCATCAACTCATCAAACAATTTTATTTTTAAGAAAATGATTAATATTTCCTTCCATCTGGAACACTTTTTTCGATGTAAAACAAAAGATCTGTAGAAAAACTTTCATATCATAGATAACAAGCAAGAATTCCTAATTTGATGAAAAAAAAAGAGCTGCCCATCAAACTTTATTGCTATATCATATCATTTCTATATTTTATAAAATTGAAACTTTGGATATTTTTATCTGTTAAAGAAAATCTCTTTGAAGTTAATGTGAGAATTACTTTTAGTTTTTTTTGTTTTTCAATTAAAATGTGTAAGACACTCCGAGTTATCTTTGTGTCAATATTCAGCTTTTCCAGCATTTTTAATTCCGAAGAAAGATAAGATATTATGTAAGGACATATAAATTGATTTTTTTTTGTAATTATAAAGTAAAGGAAATAAAAAAAATTCAATCTAAATCGAATTATTTTTTGTTTAAAACAAAAGAGCTGACCCGCACTGAACTTGATTAGGTATATCTTCTGTGGAACCTTCAAATAATTCATACGAATTAGTTGCTGAATTTCTAACAAAATAGAACTTATACATAATTAGACTATAGCTCAACTGATACAAGAACATAAATAATAATCTAAATGAAAGAGTTTATGTGCGAACTTAAATAAAGGGTGATTTTTTAAGAGGTTTAGAACTTTTTAAAAAAAAAAACACAAAAAATTCGAAAAAATGAATGAAATATTTATTTGAATCGATAGTTTGAACCTTGCAATTTAATGTTTAAAGATAATTTCATGCAAATGTTGACCGCGGCTGCGTCTCAGGTAGCCCATCCGCTGAGTCCAATTTTGGCATACTCTTTCACACATATCGGCCGGTATCTCACGAATGAATGCATGGATGTTGGCTTCCAGTGCGTCAATCGAAGCGGGCTTGTCCCTATAGACATTAGCCTTGACATACCCCCACAAAAAATAGTCTAATGGTGTCAAATCGCACGATCTAGGCGGCCAATTGACCGGCCCGAAACGTGAAATTAACTGTTCACCAAACTCGCCTCGCAATTGCGCCATTGTTTCGCGTGCTGTGTGGCATGTGGCACCGTCTTGTTGAAACCACATATCATGCAAGTCAAGAACTTCCATTTCGGGCAAAAAAAAGTTTGTTATCATCGCTCGGTAGCGTTCACCATTGACAGTAACGCTGCGATTCGCATCATCTTTGAAGAAATATGGCCCAATAATGCCGCCGGCCCATAAACCGCACCAAACAGTGGCTTTTTCGGGATGCATTGGTAGCTGTTGCAATGCTTCTGGCTGATCTTCACTCCAAATGCGGCAATTGTGCTTATTTACGTACCCATTCAACCAAAAATGAGCCTCATCGCTGAACACAATTTTTCGATAAAAAAGCGGATCCTCGGCCAGCTTTCCAAGAGCCCATTCATCAAAAATTCGGCGTTGTGGTAGGTCGGCTGGCTTTAGTTCTTGCACCAGCTGTATCTTAAAAGGCTTTACGCCCAAATCCTTCCGCAAAATTTTCCACGTAGTGCTGTAACAAAGGCCTAACTGCTGGGAACGGCGCCGAATCGACATTTCGCGGTCTTCTGTCACACTAGCTGATACGGCCGCAATATTTTCTTCACTACGCACTGTACGTAAACGTGTTGGTGGTTTAATGTCCAACAAAGTAAATTTGGTGCGAAATTTGGTCACAATCTTCCGAATAGACTGCTCAGAAGGTCGAGAATGCCGACCATAAAATGGAAGCAGCGCGCGATGAACATTTCGAACCGAGCACGAATTTTGATAGTAAAATTCAATAATTTGCAAGCGTTGTTCATTTGTAAGACGATCCATTGTTAAATTGCAAACCAAACTGAAGCTGTTTGACAGTGACACAAGGTACTAAACACACGTCAGCTGTCAAAACCAGTGTTGCCAAAACCAAACCAGCTAAAAAATCACCCGTTACTTACTCAAAAACCAATAACAATTTTTAACAGATTACATTAAATATCTGAACCATCATAAACATTAAATCTATACTCTGCCAACAAGCCTAAAAAATCATTCATCTCTAAAAACAAAAGAAAAACAAACTTGATTTAACAATTCGTCACTCTAATTTTTATATGGATATTTTTTACTTTGTGTAATTTTTGCTCTATCCTCGCACTTGAATTGATTTTCCATCAATCTAAAGATTCTGTAATAAAATTCTCACACCCTCACTAACATCTCTGTGTGTGACAGAGCGAGTAGGCATCCTATAAACCGGTGCTTCATTCCTGCCCAATATGCACGAGATTTAATTTTTTTTTTTATTTTGGTCTGCACAGAGGCACACACAATACAGCCATCTTGGTTGGAACGGTTTTCTTTTCTTTTGAATTTTGTTTTCCTCTCATTTTTCTTCATTTTTTCCCAATTATTTTCTTCTTTTTTTTTTGTGCCTCTCTCTCTCTCATTCTCTGTATACCTGTATTTTGAACATGCTTTCAATTCAGGCGAGGATAGAAGTAACAAATAACAGAAGGTAGTAGTGCAAAACAAAATCAGCCCGGTTTGGTGTCGTGCGCCTTGAAATATCGTAGAAATCCATTGCCGGTGTGTTTTTCTTGTTGTTGTTTTGTCATACTTTTCTCAAACTCACCACACTGCATAATGAGATGCCTATGAGAGAATCAAGAATAACCATTAACAACAACTACACAAACAAAATAAAATAAAAAATCGAGACAAAATGATAAATACAGAGAGAAAGAGACTATCACAAAAATATAAGCATACCTGCCTACCGTATATACAAAACTTGTGGGGCTTGTGTGGACCATTACCCATGGGCATACTAAATTGAGATTTGTAAGAAATTCCATTTTAATGGCACGTTCACGTTTGTAGGTTTTTTTTTATCATTTTTTTTTTTTTGTTGTATTATTCTTTTTCCAAAGAAACGAAAATGTATTAGTGCAGTGTTAGACAATTTAGTATGGTAGCACAAAACAGAAGAAAAAAAAAAAACTTTTGCAAGAAAAGTGTTTGAATATAGTGTATACGCTGCGATGGTGAATGTCTCTGAAATTTAAGACACATCTCTAATGTAAAGAGAATGAGTGGCAAAGTTTTATGTGTGTATTTGTGAGAGAGCAAGAGCATGAGATTATGGCTGCCAACCATTTTTGGGTTCCTTTTTTTGGTATTAGATATTTAATTTTTTTTTTTTTTTTTTTGAGATCATTTGGAGAACTAAGGCTAAATGGAAAATTGTTGGTGAATTAACTAAACTCGAATATCTGGAATCGTTTTTTTTTTTAAATTCAAACAAAAAAATATAATTTGAAAATTCATATGAGTTTTTCTATTTAAATTTAAACTAATTAATTTTTAAATATCTTTAAAGAGGTCAAAATTTGTTCTATAAGGCAATTGGAATGCTGGAACAAATTTAATTTTTGATATAAAAACAAACAAGCCTTTAGCTATTGTTCTACTTTTATTTAAAAAAGTTCATAAAAAAATAAAAAATAAAATACACGTGGGGTTCAAAGATAAAGCGAGGCTAGACATTGTAGAATGCAGATGTTTTTTAATGGCTCAGTAATGTTTTTATAGCCTTAACAAGAAAATGTGAAAAAAAGTCAAAAATGATTATAAAATGATCAAATGAAATTTTCCTTAATTTATTTAGTTCGGAGTACCTTTCTGTTTAATTACATATAAAATTCTATCAAGCCATTCAGAAATATTCCAAAAATAAGACTTTTTCCACAAAAATAAACCTCAAAATTGTGTTTTCGTTGTCAATTCTTTTAGAAATTCTTTCTAAAAAGTTTAATCAAAGTTTAATATAATAGTTATATGTCCAGCCAAATAATTAATCAAAACGAATTATAAATTAACTCGTATACAATTGAAGTTGTTGTTGTTGTTGTTCAAAAATTCAATGAAACTGACGGAATAAAGAATGGTCAAGTCTAATAAATAAGCATTCTAGTATGAATAATACAAAAAATAATAATAATAATTTAATCAAAATAGTTGAAGCTATTTTTGATAAAACTTAAAAAAAAACTGAAATTGTTGGGTGACAACTACTTAATCTAGATGATTTTTTAACAAAAATTAAATTTTTTTCCTCTAGAGAATCACATAAAAGTACTAAATAAAAAATTTCAAAAAAAATCTCTAGATCGAAATTCATCTGGGTGCAAAGACATAAAGGCATAGACGCGCATAAAAACAGAAACGAACAAACTAACTGACGGCATTCAAAAAACCACTTTTTGGACTTTTTCATCATTATGTTAATTAAACCCATACTTGAACTAAACAAGAAGTGAAGTGCTACTAATTGTGCGGGGTTAGGCAATAACGCCCAAGGAAATAATGCCTAAATCAATTTTGAAATATTGGCGAAATTTTTTTTTTATCGTTCAAAAAATATCACCCGTGTGTCCCTTTCGACACAACTCACTTTCAGTCGAATTTTTATCAATAACAAAAATAAGAAAAAAGGAGAAAATCATAAATAACAGCACTAACTTTTCAGCACAAGCTTATTTTTTAAAACTCTTATGAATGTTGTTAATTTGTTTACATTAATTATAATTTCCAATGATAGTTTTTTTTTAAATATTTTAAGCTTAAGCATCAGTCAAGACTTTTCAAAATTGAGACTCATGAATTTTTTTCCAGTTTTCGATTAAAATAAAAGAATAAAATCCATAAAAATTCTCTTACCGCCTGTAATGATGATTTTTTTTAGCCAAATGGGCTGTTGTTATTTTAGAAGAAAATCATAGTATGTAAATGAGGAACGACGACGCACGTTCAATTTTCTGGAATACTCAAATTTCAAAATCTAAGGCCTGCTCTCGTTTCAAAATAGCGTTCCCCTTTTTAATTCAAATATTTTTAAATTCTTGAAAATGACTGGAAAATCCCTTAAAAATGCAAATATCTCAAAACAAAAAATTGATTTATGAAATTCCACTCAACAACGACTATAATTAAATTAATTTTCGAAATTTTGAAATATTTTATAAACTATATTTTTAATTGACATGATTTTATTCCTCTACATCTCCATCAGTACAAATTTTTGATCATAATTTATAAACCATAACTTAGCCTGATTCGACCATTGAAATGAGTTATAGGCGCAGGGTCAAAAGTCCACAGGCCAAGAGTTCATAATGGGCTTGGACTTCTGGCCGATCGAAGTTGGATTTCTGACCAACTTAAGTGATACCAAAAATATTCAATTTATTATTATTGAAACAAAAATATTTATTTTATATTTCTTAAGCTTCAGATGCGTGTTAAGAGTGCAATAGTTATATTGTTTTTCACTTAAATCCCAGACAACTGCTCTAAGTTGATATACCCGAAACGTTTTCTTGGACAACCACTACATCAGGTGGGCCGCTTCGACCTTCGAGGGTTTAAAGGATTTTAACTCCCTTTTTGGATCATTTGAACCGCTCAAAGAACTCTGTTGCTTAGCTTATGATATGTTCAGTCAACAATGTCATCGGTTTTATAAATTTATATAAACAAAAACAAAATTTGAATTTTTTGCAAAATAATTTTTTGAATATTTATAAGTAATTTAAAAAAAAAAAAACGAGAAAATATTTTTGTGGCCTTCTGACCCACTTCCTTTCTAGAATAAGGAAATGTTGGCCCTTTTTAATGTGGACTTTTGGTTCATCAGGTTGGATAATAAATCCACAATTGATTTGTGGACTTGTAACTCATACACGTGGATCAGAAATCCATTTTTGACTTTTGGCTTGTGGGCTTATACCTAACCCTTCGCCGAAGTTATAATCTCTGAAACGAAATCAAATCAATTATTTTGAGTGAATTTGCTATCACAACGGAATTTTCTCATTGAAAACGACGAAAAACATTTTTTTTCAATTTCTTCTTTAAATCATCTCTGTTGAAAACATTAACCCTCAATGTGGGTAAGAAATGAAATTAGAAAAAATTGTAAACAGTAGAAAATCAAGAAACTATATTTGTTGCTTCTTTAAAAATCTTCAAGTTTGGCTACGAGATCGGAAAAGCCTTGGTAAAATCTTTGAAAACCAAAACCTGACAGAGAACATCTCCAAAGCCTCCGAGATAAGATCATGTTTTTGTACTTAAATAAACCGATAACCTAAAAAGTTCCATTTGGTTCCGAAAGAAAAGATTATAAATAAAAAATTATATTTAATTATAAATTTAATCGTAATTGAAATTTTAAATATAAATTAAAATTTAAAAGTACAAAATTGAATTTTTCAATTTCAAAATTGAACAGCTTTTAGATTCGAACTTCAGTTTCTTTTTTCTTTCACAAAAATGCACAAAGCGTGATAAGAGAAATGAAAGGAGAATAAAATTTTAAAAAATTCCATGCGAATTTTGAAAAAAAGCTAAAACTATTTTTATTAGTCAAATAAACCAAATATTTTCAGATTTTAAGACATTAAAAGAAATAACAACAAAATAAAATATTTTTCACCTTGGATCTTCAATGAAGGTACATTTAAAGTCTTAAGGTGATTGAACTACATAGACTAAAAAAAAAACTGCAAAATCATTAAAACACTTAACCTATTAAGGCATCACTATTTAAATTTACAAGCACTTTAAAAATTAAAATCTTGATATCTATCCGAAATAATCGTTTTTTTTTCTAGCAAATATTAAAAGCTTTTAAGAAAAAAAAAATATAAATTTTATTGTTTTTAGCAACAAAAAAAATAACAACATGTTTTTCAATTTATTTTATAAGTTGTCAAAATTTGTATTGGATCTTCTTTTTCGATATAAAACTTCAATCATCATTAAACATAAAAATTTAACTTGCCAGACATTTTTGTATTTAAGAAACATTAATTTTTGAGGCTAAATCGTGAGTCGCGTCGTTTTAAGCTTAACCTTCCAAAAAAAAAAAAAAACAAACAAGTACAACTCCACCAAAAAATTAATATTGCCTCATCTCGCATAATGGGAGACAAAAAAAATGAAATTCAATAGATTTGGTATTATCGATAAAAATGGTCAGTTAACACACCTCAAAACAATAGGATTACCCATAGTTATTTTGTATATTTCTCAATTTGACAAGAGAAAGCTTTTTTACGATTACATGTAATGAGATATGAGCCAGGGATATACACAACATGACATTGAATTAAATAACAAAAACAACAACAACAAACTTATTGAGAATTTGATTGACAACCCGAAAGACAAGTACCAAGATAAATTAGTAGATTGTATATTTGTGTGTGGGAAGACCGTTTTGTAGAATTCCACTTAAAAAAAAAATTTGTTTCCTTTGGTTTCTTATTTATTTTTTTTTTTTTTATTTCTTAGCTGCTTATTTTTTTGTGTACCCTTCTATGTGTCATGTTGCGCTGCGCTGCTGCTAACAATTGAATAAGCGCAGATAGAAAAACAATTTTACGCTTTGGTCAGTGAGTAATTGTTTGTGTCTCATGGTAAGGCCAACGAAAAAGAACAATAGAAATTTGCGTTTTGCCTTGAAGGGTGTAATTCGCTAGTTGGCAGTATATATTCCCATTGCAATTTTTCAATTATTTTAAATGGATCGTTTAAAAAACAATAACTACCTACTTTCTTACTGTTAGAATGACTTGAGGTTGGGACTTGATTGTACCAATCTATTTGAATGAGAAATAGTTATACCGGAAGATTTTTTTTTTATTTTTCTGCTGAGGTTCTTCCCGCAGTTTTAGGCGGTTGACTTTTTAGAAGAAGTGAAGCCAACTTCTATTTTTTTAACTTCTTTTGGTCAATCGACTTTAATAGCTTTTTATTTCAAATTTCGTTTCATGGTCGTATAATTAAATCGAAGTTGATCAACGCATATAGGATACCTTAAATTTGTCCTGGTTGACGGGATACAGTGTAGGCACCAATTTATTTCAGCTTCTTTAATTTTGTTACCTCTTTTTTTCTACAAATCTTTTACAAGACCTTTAAAAAGCAATAAAATCAAAAATCAAAATTCTATTGAGACATTTCATTACAAAAATACCAAACAAAATTTCGTCTCAATTTTGTTAACAAACAAACCTACATAATGTCATACAACCTTAATATACACAATACAAACAATAATAACAACAACAACAAAACTCACCTTTAAAATACACCTTCCCAACGGTTCTTTCTCCGGCACCGAAACATTGTAGAAACTCTGATCGAAAATCGGCTCATTGTCGTTGACATCATGAATTGTTACCAAAACGGTAGCTGTCGACGATAACGGTGGATGTCCATTATCCTTTGCGACAATTTTCAATTGCGGAACCGGTTCGGTCTCGCAATCTATATGCGCTCGTGTTGTTATTAATCCAGTATGTGCGTTAACTTGAAACCACTGCGAGTGCGTTTCGGGCGTATCCACTAAGGAGTAAATCACCGCTGAGTTATTGCCCTCATCCTGGTCGATGGCTACCACTTGAATGACTGAGGTACCCGGATCGGCAACTTCCATAACATTCGCATAGTAGACGTCCTTTTCGAATTCCGGTGCATTGTCGTTAATATCGGTCACGCGAAGGTAGATCGTCTTCGAGGCATGCAACGGTGGATTGCCATTATCGGTGGCCACAACACTGAGTGTATAGTTGGGTTGCATCTCACGATCCAGTGGCAATGCAACGATGACCAGGTAAATGATGTTGTCACGTGTCGTTAGACCGAAATGATCGTCGCCACCTTGCAGCGTGACATTCACATTCGAGTATTCGGTCTTTGAGTCGGGGTCGTTGACTGAGATTCGGGCAACGAATTCACCTGGCTGGGCACTTTCGGAGATTTTCGGGGTAGCATCGTCACTGAGGAAGATCACATTGATTGTGGGTTGGTTGTCATTGACATCGGTCACTGTGATCGACACGAAGGCGGTGGTCTCGAGTGGCTGTTCGCCATGGTCTTTGGCCACCACCACCAACTCGTGGAGTTCCTTGGCTTCGAAGTCGAGTGGTTTGTTGACCGAAATCATGCCGGTTTGGGAGTCGATGCGGAACATTTGCTCCTTGTCACTTTGGCGTCGATTAATGGAATACTCCACCAGGCCGTTCTCGTCGGCATCAGTGTCGGAAGCGTACACCTGCAGCACACTTGTCCCCACAGTGGCGTTTTCGGCAATTTGGGCAAAATACTGGCTCTGATTGAAAATTGGCTGATTGTCATTGACGTCTTGGATGGTGATGTTGACGGTCATTTGGCCCTTCAGAGGCGGACTGCCACCATCCGATGCCTCAATGACAAGACTATAACTTGGCGTTGTTTCCCGATCGAGGAATCCGTAGATCTGCAGATCCAGATAGTAAACTCCGTCCATTTCGCGATGTGGCGCTAAACGAAACGCATTATCTGTATTTCCCGACACGATATTATACGCCTGGGTATTGAACGGTTCCAAATCAAGATCTCGCGCCGGATTCAATGTGCGTTTGACTTCTTTCGGAGTGTTTTCCGGGAATTCGATGTTCATGATGGGTGTCGGAAATGTGGGTGCATTGTCATTTTCATCGAGCACTTTTATCACTACGCGGACATTATCCCCACTCAGGGGTATTGCCACCAGACTGTATGACGCGCGACGTTCTCGATCCAGCTGGATTTTAGTCCGTATTTCACCGGTTGTGTGATCTATTGATAAATCCGTATCGACCGCACTTCCAGGCACAGGCACTATCAAATATGGCGGACCACTGTCAATCCTGCCATTAACATCACCGATAAAACCAATTTGACGACCGATCGGCACCCCTTCCGACACTTCCAAATTTCGCACATATTCGCTTGTAGCACCACCCGCCGCAAAAAGTACTATACATATCACAAGAATCCATACAACCATGGGATTTCGACTTATTTTTTGTATTCTGAATTCAGATTGGTATTTTTGATGATGATTATGATGATGGAGATGGAGATGAGTTGTCAGCCTTAAGTTTTTAATAATATTATGGGTTTTTATTGTTTTTATTAATTGTGTTGACTTGGTTTTGGATTTTTTACAAAATAAATATTGAGCCATTCTTACGAAGCCCATTTGCATGTGGCTTCGATTATCCTTTGACATTTCGTTCGCGAGTGATTCATTAGGACTCGTCGTTTTGGTCGTTTTGACGATAGGATGACATCCAAAAGGATCACCGATGGTGAAACGGTGACATAATTTGTTTTTTATTTTAAAATACAGGTTTTTGTTTCAAAATGATGGACGATGATATATCTGAAATGAAAAATAGATTTGTTTTAATTTTATTGAAATTCATATAGTTTTTAACTAACTATTTACAAATATGAACACTTTAGACTAGAAGGCATTAAGTAATTGAGTAGAACGTACATATGTATCAGAGTGGATTTCTGTGAACGGGGATCAATAGTTTCAATTTACTTATAATTTAGCATTCCACATTGGGCGCCATTTTTATTTTATACTTGGAATATGTATTAAATATAAATATATAACAATGTAGTGTCGTATGGTGAGAATGAAAATGGATGCCAATACGCTTATTTATTTAAATTAAAATAAGACCAAAGAAAACAGAAAACAGAAGTACCTACTGATCAGGAAAACATTGTGGTGGGGCAGGAATATAAAAAGGCTGGAATAGGATTAAATGCAGGAAATCATTAAGAAACAAGGAGGGAATTTGAAGGAATTATTTAGTATGAGGATTTAAACATCTCTGTACTTATTAAGGCAAATAAATAGAGTTCAGTCTCACGTTGGGCGCCATTTTGTATAACAAAGGATTTAAATTCAAAGGGAGAGATATGATAATATGAGATATGATAAAAAATAATTATTACTTGATATTGAAGTTTTTAATTAAACTACAACCACTTGAGGTTGCTGCCATTAAATTAATATTGTCTTACGTTGGGCGCCATTATATTTTTTTTTTTTAAACTGCAATAATTTATATTCATATTAATATTGAAGGTTTGAATTAAACAGCCAACCACTTGGGTGAGCTACCACCAAGTTTTTATAGGTTGAAGTTGAGAATAATTAATATTGTCTCACGTTTTTTTTTTAATCTGCAATAATTAATATTAATTTTAAAATATTATGTTTTTTATTTTGTCACCGTTTCAAAATATACTGACAGCAAAATAACAAGTTTACTAATTGTATGAAAGATAGAACATTCAAAGATCAAGTAAGATTTAAATATCATTCTACGTGAAGTCCTTTGCATTTATATCTGCCAACAAAAGGTGACTATAAATTATAAAATATTTTAAATTATTGAAAGATTTTTATAAAAATGGAGACTATGAACCTAATGCTTGTAATAGTAATCGAGTTTACGAATTATAATTATTCTGAGTCATCGAATTTTTAAAAAATTTCATTTCTAACACAAGCTCTGATTTTCAAATTTTATCTTAAGAATGTCAAGGTTTTTTTTTTTCAATTTTCTTTGTTAAAGTCAGCATTCCTTTCTTATCTGTTACCACAATTTAAATATCATAATTAAGAATAATTCTCACGTGAATTCAAATTCCAGAAGCCAACAACGACGTCATCGGAGACGATAAGTGATTCACATTTTTAAGTTCAATCTCTTGCCCATCATCACAAAACAAAAATGTGCAACTTCATCAAATTTAAATGAAATTTATCAGCAAATATGATCAAAAATCGAAACAAACAATAATTTCTAAGAACCATCATTTTTATGGTTTGCCTTTTTTTGTTTTATTTTCATATACAACTTGATTTAACAAACAAGCAATTTGTTCTGAAAAAAAAATTCATAAAATCCGGCTGAAGACCTGCAGTCACTGAAAAAAAAAAAAATTTTAAAATAAAAAAAAAGTGTTCACTGCCTCAGACATGAACATTTATTTTCATTTTTTTTATTAAACATTTTTTATTCGAAAGATAATTTCATTACGAATAAAAAAAATTCACCTCGTCATTCTCAAAAATGTAATAATTGTATTGTTTTGTTGTACACGATTTTTAAAATTCCTTGCCCCAAAAGACGAGGCACCTGAAACAAATGAAATGGACAGCAAAGAAAAAAAATCCAATTTTTTTTTGTTGTTGTTTTGTTCTTTCGAATTTCATTCTCATTTCTAACAAATAGGCACTTCACTTTAGACCGAAGATTGATGGACGACCGACCTTTCCTCCATTCGGTAGGTAGACAAGAAAGTTGAAAGCAACGCAACAAAAAAAAAAAAAAAAAGAGATGGAACTCTGTTTTTAACATTAAGAAACTTGAAAGAAGTTAATGGAATGCGTTCGAGGGCAAAGAGAGGGAGAGATATATAGCGTGGGGGTTAAACGCTTTTAGGCCTCAAACTAGGATTTTTACCTTTTTGGTGGCTCATGTTATTTTTTTGGTTTAGTCTTTTTTTCTATGGTTCTTCTATTTCTAGGTTGTTGTCTATTTTTTTGGTTTTGGATTTCGATGCACGTAAGGAAGACATTTATCATCCGAAATGACCATTTCACTGGAATCGAGCTCGGGACAACAAAAAGAAGAAAAAAAAAAGAAGGTTTTCTTTTCCTAGATCTACTGTTTCGTGATCACACACTGTGATGCACTATATGGTGCATACAAAAATACGACTGCATGTATATCCTCTAGAAGATTGTCGGATGTTTTTCTGACAACACACAAGACAATATTCGATTTTGGTGTGGTTGTCGGTTAATGAAGACGTGAAGTGTTGATCAGATGAATACAAAATTAGCTTCTGGAGATGGAAATGCATATAAATATTCACATCGAGTAGCCCAATAGGATATAATTTTTGGGACATGTAATGTTTCTATTAAAACATTTAGAATTATTGTTAAGTTAATGTTTGGCTTGGAGTTATATGCAATTGCGGAGGAATTTTTATTTAGTTAAAATTCAATGGAATTCTACAAAATATTCTTGTGACACACAATGGGTCTAAGAAGATTTTTGTTTGATATTGTGGATGATGTTGATCTTTTGACTTGACTATATCTAGATTATGGCTTCAAATTGATTTTTCAAGCTCAACTTAAAACAGAAATAGTCCTTATTCATCGGATTCCAATTGATTTTTCTCAAAACAAAAATATTCATTACTGTACACTTTAAAAAAAGGAAAAAGTGGCGCCCAACGTTGGCGATCTTCATAGTTAAGTTTACATGGTTGCAGTTAAATCAATCCATTTGTACTTTAAATCTTTTCTTGGTTCATTGCATAGATTCAATTTATGTAAATACGTTTGATTTTGAATTATGTAGGTATATAGTTAAAAGAAAAAATATTAAGGCTTGGTATTTTGCGAAAAATTATTTACGTGAATTTAAATGCAAGTTATTAACTATCTCCCTACTAAACTTTTACGGTTATGTTCTATTCCACGATTATTAATAATTTATCGTAACTAAAAAAAATAAAGTGGCGCCCAATGTTCTATCGATTGATTTAATTTGCCTTAAATTAGTTTGAAATAAATTTAAAACATTAAAATTTTAAACAATTTGAATATCAATAGTTTGGAATTTTGCTGAAAAGGTGACTAAGTAATAAAAAAAAATTTAAAAGTCCTTATACTATTCGAAAAATTAAACAGTTGGACAAAATTTAACCCCAACAATTTCAGTTGGTTTTGTCATGTTGCAAGAAGATATTTTGACAAATCTTGCTTAAGACTTTATATACCAAAGCATGTTTCACCGTTTCTTGGGAAGAGGGACAGTAATAAACACATTTTGAGGAATTTTTAAGTCAGCCCAGGCTTATTTCAATGACGGAACACAGATTGTGAAGCCAAGGGAAATGAATGTGAAGATCGTACTCCGTCTTACTGATTGCAGTCAATATCCCAACATTACCACAAAATGAAGAAGAAGAAAGAATGGAACTAAAGGGAATGAAATAAAATGAAATGGAATGAAATGGTATGAACTGGTATGAAATTGAATGCAATGGTATGAAATGGAACAAAATGATTTAAAAAAAAATGCATCTTAAATGCGTTACAGGCATAAACTTTTCTAAAGATGAATTTGGTGTCTTCAGCTGTTTTAAAAAAAAAAAATTATTTTCGCGCTCTTTGATCTTGAAGACAGGTCGTTCAACAACAACGAAGGCATTTTGCATTATGTTTTGTCACCAGAAAAATTTCACTTTAATAAATAACAAATTATCTAAAACTATCTTATTTATTCAGCATTACCAAATGGCGCCCAACAAGCGACCAAAATTAACAAAACTTAAGACAACGGATGGTACATATTTATAAAATGGAGCACCTGCTCAAAAATCCACCTTTTCGGAGTTGGTTCTCCAATTGGAATGAATAAAATTATTGAATACTACAATTTTCATGGCAACTGATGCTCAGCATTTTGTATTGCGTACCTGCTCTTAGTAAGTGCTCCATATTATTCATATCACCCAATTGCATTCAAATTGGTTTCTGCAATAAGTTATATCACTGAATTAGTTATTGCTGTAGAACTTTAGAATCAAGCTACAGATAACACTGTGAATAAGTAAATTTCAACGACATCTAATTTTATACTTCTAAATATATAAAAATGATAAAATGATCATATTGTCATTTGTGGCTCCATTTTTTATGCAAAAATGTGAATAAAAAGTTAAGTTATAATTTGTTTTGTTATATCAATTTAAAAGTAGAATGGCGCCCAACGTTGACGCCGAAATAATATTTTTTCTTGGCAAATTTCTCATCACATTTCTTTGTAAATAAAAATGTTCTTTTGTAATTTTAAGAGTTCTATATCCAAAGAACAAGCTCATCCAAGACTAAAATCATAATGCAAAATTAATTATTCATTACCAGACCAACATATCCGAGTTAAAATTTTATAACTTTTTTTTAGTAAAATGGCCACTAAATATATTTTTTTATTTAATGCTTTGATTTAAAATTTCAATAAACATATCACAATGTTGAACAACTTAACCTCGAAAAATTAAATTTATAAAATTTATCAACAAATTCTGAACCTAAAATCGAAGTAAGAACAAACCTTTAAATTAATTTTAATTTTATGCAATGAATGTTAAAAGTATTTCTATTGACAACAATTATTATTTCCAAATAAATATTTTCTTACAAAAAAAAAAAAAATAATACTAATCGTTAGATTTTATTCCTTAAACATATCAACACCTTATTTATTTTATCATTAAATTCCAAAATAGTAAAATTTTATTATTTAAATTGCTCAATATTAGCAAATATACATAGCATGTAAATGAATATCAACATGATTACTTAATTAAGCTATCAAACCAAAAAAAAATACAAAAAAAAAAAATAAAGGTAAGTTAACTTATATATCTTTTGATTTTCAATAGCAAGGTTTCTTTCTATGTATATTATTGTGTTTAATGCTTTGTTCATCAAATTTATTTGACATATGCTAATCTTTAAATGAAAGAAAATAAGTTGTAAAATTTAAATGAAGTTTGTTTTGCTAATGAACTACTATTTGCATTTATTAAAATATATCTTTTATTTTTCTTTAGATTTTTTGTTGTTTGAAAAAAAGCGCCTCCAAACTAAATTTGGTGTGTTTGCAGCATGTGTGTGTGTGGCCACATTTTATTTAATTGAAAGTGGTCAATGGTTCAAATTATTACGTCAATATTAATTAACTTGTTAAAGAAAATTTCTTATAGTCTGCATCTGTTTAGATGAAAATTGAAAAAAAAAAAAAAACTTTTACAAAGTCTTTATGGAAGTGTGTCAGTGATAGACACAGACAGAAGTTGTATTATCTATCAAAACTGTTTTAAATTAAAAAAAAATTTGAACTCTGCAGAGAAAGAACAGTTGATAGATATTATGTGTATTTCAAAATTTCCAGAAACATTGAAATACAAAATTTAAAGTTCGTACCTCAGCTCTTTTGTTTCATGAGACATTTTTAATAATATTGTATTGGAAATTAGTAATATTAAAAAACGTGTGCACTTTTAGTTGGTACTTCAAAGTACCGCTTGGCAGAGTGCGTTTGACTGACAAATGTTTTTTCAAGGATACTAGCTACCTCTTATAATGACGTGATTAATTTTCCAAGAGTTTTTCTTATAATTATAAAGTGTCTCTCACTTTAGCCATTCGGTTGCTTTCTAAGTCTTACAACACATTTAATAAATATTATTTTTATTTGAAATTGGTCCAGAAACGTTGAAAACATCTTTTAATGCTCGAACCTCAGCTCTTTTGTTTTAGGAGACGGAATTACTAGGGAACAGTTCAACATTTTTTATGGTATATTTGAATTTGGAAAATGCTTTACAGCAAATTAGAAATATTGGGAAATGTACGCGGTTCCTGTTTGTAAGTATCTTAAAGTTCCGCTTGGCGTAATGTTTAGTGTATTCGACTATTAAATCCAGCATATTCTTTCTAAAATGTTTTTTTTTCTAGGGTAGGTACTGCCACTTGTAAGAAAATGACAAATTCTAATATTTCATATGTTTCTTGTCTTGATAAATTGCGTCTCACCATAGCCATTCGAATTTGGTAGAAAATTGTAGGTCCCTTCTATTCCTGCCGACTAGGAACACGTTGGCGGGAATGACCAAGGCAATGAGAATAAAATTTCATTTATTTTATTTAAATACAAATATTAAAATTCTGAAAATTTTAATATCACATTTCTGAGAAAGGTATATGTAGGTACTATCAAAAGAAAATTAAAAAAAAAAAAACTCGTCGTTAAATCTTGATTTCCCCATTTTGCCCTTCTGTTTTTGTGTGTGTGTTTTTTTTTTGTATTCTTGACATGTAGAGCACTGAAATCGCTTTTACCATGAAAACTCAATCTTAATCCAACTTTATCTATAGTAACATTTCCAAACCAGCAAATCTAACTTTCCCAAAGAAAGACATTGAGAAACAAAACCAGAGAAGACCTCCAATGCACAGAAAAATCGTGTGCCTGGTGCACAATCTCAATTTGCTCAAACGTCATCGTCAACGTGCTCGAGAGATGCGAGGTAACAACGACGGTGGTGGTGGCTACGATTGCGGTTGCTGCAACGGCTGAGAGTAGAATTGTGCTTGTGCGGTTGTAAAAGCAAATTCTAGATATTTGGCTTTGCTATTGCCAACTTCACCACTTCTCAGCACCAGAAAGACAGATGACCACAAATATCTAATTAATCTATGTTCTTCTAATTATTTCACTTACGAGTCTAATCTTCATTTATTTCCTTATTTTTTGTTAAAACCAAAGAAATGTGTTTTTGTTTTTTTTTTATACCATTCTTCTATTCTATACTTACTTTTTGCTTAGCTACCTTTCAATTTTTAATTAATTTCACAAAAATAAATACCAACTTTAAAACAAAACAACATAGAATAAAAATGGGAAGCCGATAGAAGAAGGATGAAGATGGTTGTATTAAAAGAAGAAAGAAAAAAAAATGATTTCAGTCAAACAAACCAGAGAAGGCACAAAACCAAAATTCAAAAGAGCCCAGAAATGATGATGATTGCCAAGAAGTGGTCCATTGTGGAAAAAGAAGAGAAGATGAATAATAATAATAAAGAAAAGAAGTAAAAGAAAAAGAATGAGAAGAAGAAGAGATGAATCTCACCAAAGAAGTGCGCGGTATTTCTTTTTTCAACTTTTTTTTTTTCTTCTATTTACATTCAGAAAAATAATAATAACAACAACAATAACAACAACAACATCAACATCAGTAATAGTAGTAGTAGTAGTAGTATTAGTATAGAGAAGACAGAGGAGTATGAAGTAAGTTAGCCTCTTGAACCACGCGGAGGACACTATAGAGTGTGCGCACAACATTAATATAGAGTTAAGAAAGAAAGAAAAAAAACGAACAAGAAAAAGAAAATAACAAGAGAGTTGTTGCTTTAAACAAAATGGAATGGAATAAGGTAATAAAAAGAAATACCATCCCGCAGAAACAGGTATTTGGTGGTGAATTCTTCTAAATCCACACACACTGTGCGTAACACATTACCGCGCTGCCACTGCCACCGCGTGTCGCCCACCGCACCACACCACGTCAGCCATCACCATCATTGTTGCTTCTGCTGCTGGTGGTGCTCTCTGTTGAGATGTCTTCTTTTTTTATTTTTATTTCTTATTTTTCTCTACTTTGGGTTTCGTTTGTTTTTTTTTTAATTTTATTTTTTGATATTCTCTTGTAATGAACCTATATTTTTGGTGACCTGTTATGGATTGCCGAAGTTAAAAGAAGGTGTCTCTATTATATTTGGGAGGCTGTTGTTGCAGTTTTATTTTTTTAGAAAAATTAGTTTTATTTGTCTTGGAATAGATATGAAAAAGAGCTTAAATATCAATGAATATGGAATTTATTTCAAAATATCCTTGTTTATCTATAATGTTAAATATTTTTATAACTTAAATTGCAAATGTTATATTTCAGAAGGGGTCGAAGACCCAAAAGATTGACGTTCACGTTGCTGCTAGACGACTTCAAAATAGTGGTTTTTGGCACTTAATAATGAAATCGAGCCTCTGTGAATTATATATGTATATTGTATACCTTTTCTGATCAAAATTATTATGAACATTTTTCCTCTTGAAATAATAATTGCGAAGTAAATTTATCTGATCATTGAACTATTGATATAAAGTGATATAAAGTGAAACCTTGTGATTTTTGAAGACTAACTACTACTATAAAGCATATAACTTATCATTACTTAAAAAAATCGACTTAAGTCTGACAGTGAAAATATCATTGATAGAATATACAAATCTTCTTCTTCCAAAAAATATGTCAAAAAAAAAAGTCCAAAAATCTCCATAAATTAAAATCAAATGCATGATTGGCTCACACGAACTTGCTCTTTTATTTCAAATGGCTTAGAAACAAAAAGTATTTTACTATTTAATTTGAAGATAGACGTGACTCTAGTGAAACCTCTAGCATCTTCTGAGATGGTGACAGATAGTGCTCTGAATGGGGTTTCTTATTCATAGAAAATGTCAAACATATCAAAATGGATGGACACGTCACGTTGCAATAACAAAACAAAATTTAATATTTAGTAGGGTAAACTATTCACTGTGGTGAATCAAGTCCTAGAGTGTGTAAGAGAAATGTTGAAAAATAGCAAATTAACTGTTTTTCGAACCTTTTCGAATTAAACCAACAATTGATATGTGCAGGGAGAATATTTTAAATTTTCCAAAATTTTTAATTATGTAAATATTTTTGTTTTCTGAAAATTTGCATTACTTTTTTTTATAAAAAAAAAGATTTCTACAAAAATTCACACATTGTTATTTATTAGATTTCCTATAAATGCTCTTGGATAGTTGTCTAGCTAGCCACATTTTGTGTAAATAGTTGGATATCTCATTATATATAAGCACATTCTAAATATGTTATCATATTCTCAATGACATCCCTGTAATCTGTCAATTTATGAGCTTTTGGATACGTTCAATGAACGATCATTAATTTCAAAATAAATTTTGAAGTTTTGGTACATTGAACGTACCCAATTCAGAATAAATTTGGACAACCATTTTCAGTGCCTAAGTTAGACAATCGATGGAATATGTTTATTAATAAGATTTTTGAATTCTATAGTGTGCTTAAGTTAGCAAAGCTTTGGAAGGATATTATAAATGCAACCGAATATGTCCAACAGTGAACCACTTCCTATTTTCTATTATATAATTTGTGTTAATTTTTAAAGTTACATCTTTCTTTAGTGACCTTGTAGAGAGTATTTTAGTATTTTTTTACTTATTTTTTGTAATTTCTTCTCTTAAGATGCAGAAATTTTTTTAAGAAAGTTAATATAAATCTCTTTTTTCGAATAATAGTTTGATTTTCGATCGGTTTAAGAAAAAATTTTCATTGGTGTTCACTTTTGATGAATTTGTATTCCTGAATACAGTAAATAACTATTAACTGACTACCATCCATTGATTCAATGTTTGTACACCCTGTGGTACACAGTCAACCAATTGAGATGCTTTTGATAAAAATTCAAAGTTTACTATTTTTAAAGATGTTTCTTTAGAAATACAAAGTACATAAACCATAAAACTAAGTACCTTTTAACCCCCTAGAAGTTTTAATCAATAATTTGAAAACTACAACGAGTAAGCAAAATACACTTTTGAACAGCTTATTCTTTATGTATTTACTTATTTATTTTAATAGGTAAAATACTAACGTTACATTATATGCTTGAAAATAAAAAAAAATATAAAAATGAAATATTATATAAAGTGTTAATACAAGTGTTGTGCAAAAAAAACTATTTTTAAATTAATCAGACTTGATATTGTCATTAACAGAGTTAACAAGGAAATTATTATGATAACTATTTCTTTAATAAAATGTATGTAGTTCTTATAAAAATAGAGTTCATACAAAAGATCCTACCTATTTAAATATTTTATAAGTTGCGCATTTACACAAAACATATTTAAAAATAAAATTAGCTTAAAATTAGCAGTTTGACCTCGAAACATCCATTTCGAGTTTTGCAGTTTCTTATAAGAAAATATTTGTTTGAGAATCATCCGCCATTTTTTTGTTTTTTTTTTTTTACTGAAACTAATATCGAATTCACGATGACAAAAATCTCCGAGTTATGAATTTTGTTATAAAGACATAAAAGTTCATAAATTCATCCACCATTACGCTAATCCTCTAATATGGCTCTGAAGGTAGCTTGGCTTGGTTTGACTCTCAGTGACGTCAAAAGTTTTTCGAAATAAAAGTGAATAAAATAAACCAAACTCCACTAAAATAAGACCGATGATCGGTGTGACAGTCTTGATATAGCAATAAAAACTTGGTGGTAGGTAACCTAAGTAATGTTGTTTCATTCATACTTTCAATATTGAATCCATTAGTTTTTCTAGAAAACCAAAATTCAATACTAATCTCGACTGAAAGGTAAAGTATCTTAAGTCGACTTAAGATGATTTGCTTTTTTTAATGAACCCTATTACCAACCCAGAGGCGCACAGTTCTGTGTTATCCGAATTCTTCTTTCTCACTCCATTTTTTTTTATAAAGGAAAACAATCATCTTATGTTGGAAATCAGCATATTGACTCAAGGTAAAATATCATAAGTCCACATAAGATATTGTGTTGAAGCGAATTAAAAAAAATTTAAGCATACTTAATATTATTTTATCTTAAGAGTTCTTAATTATTTTAAGAAGGTAAAACATCTTAAGTGGACTTAAGATACCTTACCGCGTGCAAAGCCAAAAAAAATCACCCTTAAGTCGACTTAAGATTTTTGAAATCAATAATTTAAAACAAATTAAAAAAAAGGCAAAATATCTTTAGTTATAATTTGCCCTATAACTCAATAAATATTAACAATATCTTTTTTCAATAAAATAAAAAAAAAAAGAGTTCATAAAATTTTACCTCTAAAAAGTTTATTCTAAGAAATCGATGTTTAAATGGTTTTTTGGGAAGCTTCTTTCGAAAGTTTTTTTGCTCTCCTGAAAAATGTTAAAAATTGATTTAAGATACTATACCTTTTTAGTCGAGTTAATCACTAAAGTCAAAAACCCTCTAAGTTAAAAATTTTAGAAATATGAAATGATATGATAAATTTCAATTTATAAAGCCAAGTGACCTCAACTCCAAAAATTGGGTTTCGCCCAATTACGAGAGTTGGACTCATCAGTTAGATGCTGTCGTACCCTTCCAAGACGCGAATAATGGTCGATGCTATACCGACTCTTATAAAACTCACAGCATGAATATACGTGAATTTTTTTTTTTAAGTCACTTGAACTTATAAATTGAAATATGTATATTCAATTGCTCCACTCAAACAGAAGCAGTTTACTAATTATCTTCATCTACGTTGTTATGATATGATAATATAAAAAATTTGCTAGACCCGAAAAGTTTTTAAAATTTTAGTGAATTTCTATTTTATCTGACTTTAAAAGTATTCCACTGACAGTTTGGCGTGGTTCTAGATATGTTTTACATTTTTTATATACAAAATGTGTGGCTCTATTATTAAGTGTTTTTATGTTTTACAATTCGTGAAAAAACACGTTAAAAATTTCCAATATCAAATCAATTCGAGATACTGTAATTTTAAATTTAGTTACTCAAAGTGGAGGATAGTATCATCATTGAGCGCTCTAAGGTTTATAAGGCTCAAACCTGAAATATGATTTGAGCCTGAGGTAACCTCGTTGTAGTCTAAGGTAATCCCAAGGAAAGAAAGTAAAATCTAGGTATGAAGAATGACAAAACTCTTAAATCTAACTCTAAATCATAAAAATTTTGTTTTAAATAACAATTTATTGCTTACAATACAACTCACAAGCTGTTTTGATGTGAGCTATAGGAGTAAACTCACCTCACGAGATTCACTTAGAAGAACTGAACCGTAAAAAGTGTAAGAATTTCATTCAAGTCCAAAGACAATCTAAGAGTAAAACAAGTAACAGTGGAGTAATGGTAGGAATCTAAATTCCAGCGACAACTCACTAAAATAAAGGGTAGAGACTACAACTTACAAGTTATAAATTATAATAGTAAGTGGGTATGTTTAATCGGTATGGTAAATCATTCGAATGATCCAAATGAAGAATCGAGATATCTCGAGATTTTGCTTGAATCGATTATAATCGAGAAAATCATTCGAATGCACCCATCACTAGGTGGAGTAACAATATCGGTGGTTTACTGCCAGGGTTATTTTGTAGTACCAAAAAGGTTTACTTCAAAGTTACTGTTATAAGCGAATGTACCAAGAAAAGGAAATCATTTGGAAACTTTTCCGCTTCTCTTTTAATTAGAAAACAAGAAAATCATGAGTCGATAAGCTTTGAATTTGAATTGTTGAAATTTCGTACGTTCTCTTATTATATTTGCTGCTACGACAAAGTGTGAACTATAATTAATGTGAAATTCGAGTGATGACAGTGAATTCGTCGAATTGTTTATACATAAAACATTGATAACGGCAAGTGGATGGTGGCTGGTATATTATGTTGGTTGGATGTTGCAATAGGGTGCTGTTGCTCTGCTTAGATGTGTTGGATTATGATGTAAAGTGCTAATGGCAGTTCTGCCACTTTTCTAAAATTAAATTAAATTGAGGTAGTGGGTTTGGAGTTCATTACAAATTTTGTTAAAAAATTGAAACAATAGTTTTTGGCAAAATAATTAAAATTCAACCAGAAAACCATTTAGAAGATATAACGAAGTTATAATAAATTTAACCTAAATATCTCCTAATTTTTCCAGCTGTCAGAATTTAATTAAAAAATTGTGTCCGATCTTGTTAAGTAATTATAATTTCGATGCAGGTTTTATTTGAACCTTCAATTCAAATTGAAATGAAAAAATGTATTTCCGCCACAGATTGTACTGAATTCAGTATTGTTAAAATCCATGTAAAAAACTATATTTTACCTTTTCTAGTAAAAGTAGGTAAAAAACGTGTAAATAAGTGTAAAAAACGTAAAAACACCGTAAAACCGTAAATAAAACTCGTTAAAAAGGTAAAGGAGAGGTAAAAAAAAGTAAATAACTGAGTAAATAAATGAGAGAAAATGAGAGGCATCTGCCAAAATTTTAGTAAATAAAGAAAATTTGGGAAACGTTCGAAAATATCGAAAGAACAAATAAATAATTGAAGCATTTTATACTGAAAAACTTGAACAGAAATCTTGAAGGTAATCAATTTTTATTAATTTTCGCATTTTTTTTTTCACCTTTTCACGTTTTTTACATAAGCATAATTAAAATACAGAAAGTAAAAAGCTAATGTAAAACCCGTTAAAAACGTTAAGTAAAAAAGTCGAACAACACTGATTGAACCTACTTCTTTTTTGAGAATGTTTTCTGTCTTTTCTACAACAATCACAGTTAACAGTTGATGTACTTGTCCATCTTACCATAAAGAATCCTTCTGATTTTATTCAAGAAAGCAAGCCACCCTAATATTCATATACATATAGGAATGATGAATTATGAGGAAATATTCTCTTTACCTCTCAATATAGTTCCCTTTTTTCCGATATTATTTTTTTTTTTTCATCCATCAGAACTCCAAAAGATATTTCGGAATTTTTTTGTACTATAGATATATTTGTATTTCCATCAGCATGGTGGTTTCATTAGTCAGCATCATCATCGTCATTGTCGTTTTTTTTTTTTTTTTTTTTTTTTTTTTTCTGTTTTGTCGGCTTTAATGGTGGATTGCATGAGTGTTGTGTATAAAACAGTTACAAAAAGGAAATAATATGATTTTGAATAACAGTTACTCTTATCCAGAGAGAGAGAGAGAGAGAGGTGGTCGACCAGCCAGCCAGTGGTGGAAGTTGAAATTGGAACCCCCATACCAGGAAGACAGTATTACTTTTTTTTTTTTTTTTTTTTTTTTGTAGTCATCGTCTACTTAGAAATGGCCATTATGATGGTTGTGTGATAATGATGTTTTTTTCATCTCAGTGAGGTATATGAATGATTATGATCAAAGTAAGGTCGTCGGCATTGTATAAATAGTAAGAGAATCAGGTATATGTATATGGTTAGGTATGTTTATATAAAAACGAGTTAAAGTAGTTTAATTTGCTTTAACTAAAATCATTATTCACGTGCTTTTTTGGCTTTATGATAAAATCTAAAAGGTGTTGATTTATTTGTGTGTTTTTTTTCGCTGTTACTCACTTACTACATAAACATATTTCATTTTAAGTGTAAAACAAGCATTTCAGTATTTGAAAAAGAAATGAAAAAAAAGTTTTAAAGTGTAAAAACACGGATTTATAAAATATGTGGACTGTGATTTTAAAAAATTTGTGCAATCCAATTCCTTTAAACACATAAAATAAAATCAATTTATTTGCGCAACAACTCGTGGATAACCAGGGCCTTATATTTAATCATGTCGATTATGGAATCCGCAATACTGGATCCGCAGTGATTCTCAGTACGGTGTTCTCTTTTCTTATCACGCAAATGGGTGAAGAAAAAATAGAGTACTGCACTGCTGTGAATCAGTGCGGATCCAGTTTTGCGGATTCCATAATCGACATGAATAATTCGAACAAATAAAGTTGAGAACCACTTTTTCATGACAAGATATACTCTTGGAAGATTTTTAATTCCTCGGAAGTGTTCGTGAAAAAAAATGTCTGTTAAGGGGTTTTTGTGTGATAACACACTAGCAGTTAGGCTGCCAAGCTTTCGCACCATCATATTAATATTGAAGGTTTGAATGAACAACAACACTTGAGTGAGCTACCACCAAGTTTTTATAGGCTGGAGTTATAGCTATTTCACCATCAGACTCCTTTAATTGGTGCTTGGTCTCTGTTCAATTTTAATTGAAAAAACATTCTATGCTCAGGTAGGACTCGGACCAAGCTCCCTCCGAGCCATATGCATATACGCATTGCGCCACCGAGGTCACTTGATCAAGTCGATCCAATTTTAAGTTTTCTTGTTTTTGACAATTGCATTTGAAACCAGCATTTAGCACTTTTACTAGCCACACACAAGTTGTTGAGAAAGAAACCGAATGTACAACAAGTCGTGAAATAGCTATAACTCCAGCCTATAAAAACTTGGTGATAGCTCACTCAAGTGTTTTTGTTCATTCAAACCTTCAAAAATGTCTGTTGTTAGGTGGCATGATGCTGGGATTCTATCCCACGAGCTTTGGCGTGACAATCCTTCGCACTATAACCACTTTCCCATCTTTTTTGAACATATAATTTGGTCTTAAATTGATCGATCTTAATTGTTATTACTTATTCTGAGATTCAAATCGCTTATAAATTTCCAATCGATTTTAAACTAACTTTTCGATTAGCTATAGAGACTTAAAACAATAAGCAAACATGCTGCAATCCAGTTCTGACCTATTTTTAAAGTGTCAAGCCTTTAATTTCTTGCTTAAGGTGGCGCTACAGTTCGGAGTGAACCAGAGCCTCAACTATAACAAGCTTCTTTGAGCCAGCTTAGTTCCTTCTTTCGCCACCTGAGTCTCGGTATTCCTCTTGTGCATTGTCCCACGAGTTGGATTCAAAGACTGTAAAGATGCAATACATTGCGTCTCCCCCACCACTGACTAACCAATACCGTCTTTATCTGAAAATACAAACAATCATCAACACTCCCGAAACCCCTGACCATACATCTTAATCAACCATCTCTTGTGAAGTATACTGAAATACGAATATTATTTTGTTCGCCATATTATAATTCACACTCACTTTGAAATATGTATAAGGGACTGTGAACAAACAGAAAAAAAGCGAGCTCTAACATAGATTGAATACATTACCATTCAAAAGTATATTTAGCGAGTCTCCTTTTTGAAAAGCTTATTCTCCAGAAGCGACAGTTGAAAGTAGTTAGTTAGTGCCGTGAATAAACCTTTGAAATATTGTTCATTTTCAAGAACGATATTAAAGAATGGGTGGCCCCGGCGCAGTGGAAGTAGTGCTTGACTGCTAACCTGGATGTGTGGGTTCGATCCCCAGTCTAGGCAGCATTCTTTTCTATATTCCCTCAACTGAAAGCCACCCCTGGGATTTAATAAGATAATCAAAACCTAATTTCTCAATCCACTGTGCCAACAAAAATCTATCCTATCCTTCTATTCCTTCTAACATTTGCCTAATTTATAAGACCCTAGGTCTTACTGGCATATATATGTATGTTTGTGTTGTTTGTTGAATGCGCATGACAGCGCATCGTCTTGTCTAGATCTATTTTTGACATCAAAGGTATTGATGAGGTCTGAGTTTGATGCAGCAGCGTGTGTTCTTCATTGTCATCTATAGATCCTATCATACGTGGTCTCGAAATCGATAAAAAGGCGGTGGATATCGTTTTGAAGGTCATAGACTTTTTTCCAAGATATGCTTTGATGTGAATATTTGGTAGTTGATGGACTTTCTTGGTCTAAAGCTACATTTACATGTGTCTATTAAGTTGTTGACGAATGGATTCCGACGTTCACATATTATGGCAGAAAAGATATAATAACCAATGTTAAGGAAACAGATGCATTTGTAGTTGGTGCAGATCAAATGGTCTCCTTTTTTGAGAATCGATCAAACAATGCGCTGAGATTCCATTCATCGGACATGCTTCCCTCCGACTATATTTTACAGCTGAGCAAATTCATACTCCTAATTAAAGTCAGAGTCATCCACTTGTTCTTTTGAGTAACTCGGCAGCATGACTGTCACCTCCACATGCTTTATTGGGCTTAAGTTTAGCTATAACTTTCTTCATTTAATTGGTAAAAAAAATTATTTAGAAAATTTTATTTAATGAAAAAATACATCATAAACAGTTATTTTTGTCAAGAAATGGCATGGGAAATAATTTCTGTCGCAAAAATTCAACAAAGAGAGCTGGATCCTGCCCCTGATACAGTCGTCAATGCACTTCAAAATAAATTTTGAAAAATCTTAACATCTCAAGTCGCGAATGACAAAATGGTGTTTGAGGTCACTTACAAAACTTACATAAATAGTCTTAAAATAAAATCGCACGGTATTTTCTTGACTTAATAGAGCTTAAATATTTATTTCTTATTAATTTTAATTTTATTTTTATTGAGACCTAATTTTTCATCAGTTAAAAATTACAAATCCTTGGAATGTTGAATTTATATCAATAAAAAGTAGTCTTGATTATTTCTCAAAAGTCAATTTTATTATTTTGGCTTTCAAACGAACACAATATCAATTTGTAAATTTTGTCTTTTATATTAACAAACAATTATCTAACTGCAAAAAAATGAATTCTTTGTAATATATAATAAAAGCATGCCTTAAGTTCCGATGTTATTCCCAAGCAAGGTAAGCCACCAACATAAGTAACTTCCTACAGGCCAATATCTCTTATACCAATAATGGCAAAAGTTTTCGAAAAACTGCTCCTGAAAGGGCTTAGCAAAGTAATAGAAGAAAGAAAGCTAATCCCAAACCATCAGTTTGGATTCAGAAACAAACATTCCACGATAAACCAAGTGCATCGAATTACGGATGTTGTTGAAAAGGCACTTGAAGAAAAAAAAAGTATGTTCCGCTCTATTTCTAGATGTTGCTCAGACCTTTGACAAGGTTTGGCATTTGGGACTTGAGTACAAACTGCATAGAGATCTCCCAAGGCAATTCTACGAAATACTGAAATCCTATTTTACCGAGCGACTCTTTAGAGTACGGTACGAGCAAGAGTATTCGGAACTTAATAAAATTAAAGCCGGTGTACCACAAAGAAGTGTCCTAGGACCAACACTGTATTTGTTATATACTAGGGATATTCCAGTGGGCAATAATGCTATCTTGGCCACATTTGAAGATGATACTGCCATTTTAGTGCCTGATAAATGCGTTGTGATTGCAAAATGCAACCGATAAAGTAAGAGATTGGACGCAACAATGGCGTATAAAACTAAATGAAACAAAATCAACTCATATAAACTTTACCAACAAAAAGATTATTAATGTTCCAATTATTATTAACAGAAAAGCTGTATGTTACGCCAATACTGCCAAATACCTTGGAATGACTTTGGATGCCAAGCTAAAGTGGAAAGAGCACATAAAAAGAAAAGCGAGGAACTTAACCTAAAATATAGAAAAATGTATTTGTTACTGGGTAAGAATTCTGACTTATCTATCCAGAACAAAATAATGCTTTACAACCAAGTACTAAAACCCGTTTAGACTTATGGCATCCAACTGTGGGGTTGTACAAAGAAAACAAATGCTGAAACCATCCAAAAATTCCTAAACAAAGTCCTTCTTTGAATAATAAATAGCGACTTGCATCGTGATATACAAATAGAAATTGTTACAGAAGTGGTTAGAAAACACGCTGTATCACATAATTAGCGACTGCATAGTCATTCTAACTCCGAGATGGAGACTGTATTAAATGTACGTGACAATGTTCAAAGACTAAGAAGAACCAAGCCTCATGAGCTGATGGTCTAAATGGATGGGAAAGTATTAAAACTTTAAACTTCCCACAATGCGATTTTGTATATTTAAGAAATAAAAATCTCTTGTCGATCTTTCATAGATTGGTCCTGATATCCCGGTGGTTTTAGTGCGGTACAAGTTCCACACTATACTTGGTACCGAATATTACCAAGTGTCTTTTGAAGATTTCCACCTGTAGAGAAAAAAAAAATTCTTTGTATTCTTTCGTTTCGAAAATACCGTATCGATTCTTTCTTAAACTTATCCTTGTTTATCTTCTAAAAATTTAAATATCCAAAACTTAATTTCACGCGTACCTATTATATATTATAAAATCACAATTTGTATTCTTTAAAAATTCGATCTAGTAATTAGACTCTGCTATTGTAAAATAAAAAGGCTCCACAGGGACAAGCTGTGAAAATCTAGATCTAATTAAAAAATAATGGCAAACATCCCAATTTGAGAATATTTTCATTTACAATTTAGATTTATATTGTTTTTTAAGCGAACCATTTAATTGTTTAGTTACTTATTTTGTAATTAATTCCTACAAATTTTTCAGTTTAAAATGAAATAAATATCTAGACCCATATTTCTACCTCCAACTTAAATTTAAAAAAAAAATAATTATTTAGTATTAAGTGTAAAATGTCAATTTAAACTATTACTTAAATTTTAATTCCCAATCAAATTTATCATAAGTTATTAATTTACTGTGAAAAAATCTCCTCATAATTTCCAAACGTTTTCACTCTATGATTTATTAAAATATACCATCAGCAAACCTATTAAATTAATTTTATGTTCTAAGATGTATCTAATCATTGCAGGCTTATACGAATAATTCAAAATAAGATATAACTTTTTTTCCTTTTTTTTTTTAATCTACCGTTATATGCATCTATATCAATTCACATATGTATATATGTATACAAATGTATGGAAATACTCAATGATTATTAAAAACATTTCTGATATTTTACGAGCACAATCTACATAATTTTCATCTCTCCCATCTGCATCATGCTGAAGTTGTTTTGTGTGGTGTATATAGTGTGACTTTGTTGTTGGTGAGAGTTCTAAAGTCTTCTCAAACCATAAACTAACATCACAAGATACAGTATCTTTTTCTTTTTTTTTTTAATTGAGAGCAATTTTCCCACTCATATATTGTTGCTTTATATGATGAAGGTCTAAAGGTATACATTTCCTTCGTTATAAGTTTTCTTAGAATTATTATGAATAATCTCTTCTTACATTCCATATACGTATGTATATAGTTATATTCTTGAAAACTCAAGCTAATTCGTATCTTTTTTTTTTTAATTCTTAATATAAAAAAGAAGTTGTGTGTTGCCTCATTAGCGCGGGGACTAGTAGTTTTATTGGCTCATTTGCTTGTGTTTTTTTTTTATTTTTTAATTTAACTTTTTTTTTTAATAAAGACTGCATTTTCAACACCAACTTAAGGAAGATTAAATTTTAAAAATAAAAATTAAAAATATATAAAAATAAACAACAACACAACCTCACTCTGATGTGATGGAGCTTATCAAACATTTTTCGCTGTTTTTGTCACGTTCGATGATGGAATTCACCTTGGGGATTGCACTCTTCCAGAAGGCACACTTTCGTCTCATCTCATCTCGTCTCGTCTCCTGTGTTGTGCTGTGGTGCTTTGGAAGATCCAAATGAATTCAAAATCCGGATAAAGATAAGGAAAAATTCTCCAGCCACATCAGGCAGCAGCACTATAGGCGCTCAAGTCTCCTCAGACTCAGACTCAAAGACATGAGGACATATGAGGCACAGGTTGACTTGACTCATCCGATCGCCTCTGCGCGCCTGTCTGAACGAGATAATAAAGCCACAGAATGAAGCAGGAAAATTGTTGACCAAAAACAAAATAATATGAAGAAAAAAAAATCGATGAAACATCACGTTGTCGTCGATTAAAGTCGTGAAATTCTTATTAATTTATAATAATTATTTTACAAGAAAGGAAGGATACGACCGACTGCTGCAGCTATCGGTTTTAACACCTTTCCTATGGTTTGGATGAGCGCCCGAATCAACACCCAAGATCTGCATATACAACTTTTTTTTCTATGACGGATGTCGGTGGTGTGCGATAAGATTTAGGTTGTTGTTTCCTCTCCATGATGATGATGATCAGCTGCGTATATTTGAAGACACATCGAGAGAAGAGGACATTTTTGATTTTTCTATATTTAGAACACCCCAAGTGTCATATTAATCGATAAGCTTTTCTGAAGAGCTGTCAATCATCCGATTCTGGGTTTTGTGGCATCAGCCAGCCAGCACTCGGCAGTGGGATTTAGACTTTTACGCTTCCTAATTAGTCGAAGAAATGCATCTTTTTTTTGTTGTATCGTCTGTGGGTAGTCCCTTCTATGTTTGTTTGTTTTTTTCTCTCGCACTGTCTCTGCTCGATAACTGGTTCAAACTGGAAAACCAGATTTGAAATTTTTGATTCCGACAAGTCGTCAAATATTCAGACACATTCATGTCAGAAACTCGTCTTCATCATCATCATCATCGCTTTATATACAAGACCAAGAACAAGGTAAGAAAGTACCACACAAATTCTTTACCATTTCCTGAGTGCCTGCATCATCGAAGACCCAGCCATAGCTAGCTAGCTCAGCATCTCACATTTCTTGATTTTCATAATTCCGGCAAATCATCTTTTTCCCCCAATTCGAGACTTGCTTTTGGCCATAGGTGCCAGTTGTTGTTTCCCATTTGCCAGGGCAAAACAAATGTCCATCAATCTGATGAAGCTTCTCGTGCTGGCTGTTGTTGTTCGTTCACCATCAGGATCTGAGTCGTCATGATGGTCGTCGTAGTCATCGTCGTCGTCTGCACGCAACAACACAGAAAGTTAACAAACAAAACGAATGAACGAACCAACAAAAAAAAATAACAAAACAAAAAAAAAACAAAAAAATCGATTTAATTAATTCTTCTCACATTAGGAGTGAATAATTACATGGAAATCTACCACCATTCTCCACCAGAGAGCTATATCACCGATCCTAGATAGTTTTTTCTATTCGTATATACGAATATGCATGGAGCGCGGCGGCGGGCTTGAGATGTTCTTAATCTTTTTACACTAAGAAATTCTATAGCTCTCTGCATATATACCTACTATATGGTCGGAGTCTCTTGAGTCGGTTATGACTTGTTTTAATGAATGCGGTTGATGGCGGTGGTTTGCGGTGTTAGAATCTAAGAATATGCACATTGCACAGCATTAGGTGCTTCTTCCATCATTAGGAGAGAAGATATAATTATGCGACGACCGAAATGGTGGATGGTGCGGCACATTGGAATTGTGTGTGCCAGAGATTTGCGTATATATAAGCACTTTTATAACAACAACGACGACGACGATGGGGAGACAATCCAGGTGAAAGACTGTCAAGCTGCATCATCATGTCAAAATCCTACGGATTAGATGTCATCATTACTATTTTTACCAATTGATGAACAAATATACTGCGATATACAAGGTGAGTTACACAGTACACACATATAAGAATGAATGGACTTATTGTTTGTTTTTATTGAAAAAGTGTGGAGTGTTTGTCTGACGGAATTTATCGATTGATTTTGTTGGATATTAATGAAAAGGATTATCTTTTTCGTTTGTCCGAAATGAAAGGAAGATTTTTTTCTATTGAAAATATAGAAATTCGATTTATTTTGGAGGCAAAGTACTGAAACTCTATTTTCCTTCTTTTTGAAAGATTTAAGTTGAATAATTTTTGTATAACTTTTATGTAGATATTAATTCAATAAATGCAACTTTAATGGAACAAACTTTACTACTTTAATGAAAAAACTTAAATTAATAAAAAATCTGGAACTTAAAAAGTGTAACCTCTCTCCTTAAAAATCAATAATTATACAAAAAGATAATTTACAAAATTTCTCAAGCTATTATTTTGGATTTGACGCTTTATATTCAAATTCTTATAAAAATCAGTTTTCAGTTTAAACATGCTTACTAAAAACAACTAAAGTGAGTTTTACAAAATTGAAAAGTGAGTAAGCTGCCATCTATGACCTTTAAATCGCTGCTCTCTCAAAATTAAAAAGCCTGGGGCTGAGGAACATATAAATATCGCGATTAAACACAAAGTTGTGTTTTGCTGATGAATTTAAATTTTGAGGAACAGTTTTATTGAATTATGTCCACATAGTGAACCATCAAACCACATGTACACATATTAATGGTAATATCAGTTATGCGCATCTGTCAAAATCGAGGTATTATGGTGGTAAAATGGTGGATCCAGTGCCCCTTTCCTTGTCTAATTTCAATATTTTGTTGTTGTTTCTAATGATGCACGTTGAGTTCCTGTGGGCAATCGAACAGCCATTTTTAATTTTTAATTTTTAATTTTTTAATTTTTGACATTTTCAACTTTGACAACCTGCGCAATATATTTTACCTTGATTTGTATACTGTGCCATCAAACAGGTACTCAGTGCTGAAGATACATTTTTAGGAAGTGCTTCGATTTCTGTATCAGCTAGATTTTGAGTAAAATTTTGAAGTGTTCAGAGAAAATTTTGCTGCCAAGAGGAAGCTAAAAATTGACCAGAGTTGACTTCTAAGATCAGCTAACACTTTTATGTACAAAAAAGAAATATTTTTCTTGTACTCGGTCTTCCGAGACAGTCTGTTTGACATCGGAGGCTATAAGGGGCCAGTTATAGCTTTCATTGAAACTCATCATTGAAAATTTTAATTGTTAATTTTGAGGCACTTAAAAAGTGATATCAGTGATTATTTTGATGCCAATAAAAAGCTGATGACTCGATTATTATTTCTAGCCAAAAAAAATATTTCATTTTGGACCAGCCTATCGCAGGAAATGAATTTCTTTAATTCAATGATTGAACTACCTTATCATTGATCATTAAAATCTTAGAAATCGTTTTATGTGAAAGGTAAGGCCAAAATGAAATATTTTTTTGACAAGAAATAATATTCGAGTCGTCAGCTTTTTATTGGCATCAAAATAATCACTTATTTCGCTTTTTTTTTAAATTAAAATTTTCAATGATGAGTTTCAATGAAAGCTATAACTGGCACCTTACATAAAGGATAGAGTGATTTCAGTAACTTGATTTCATTTCAATTTATGTATTTCATTTTGATTTGAAAATGTTTCGTTTTGAACTGACATTTTAAATACTTTTTTTTTTTTAATTAATCATTTTAAAATGAATGTGATTATATTTAAATTAACGTTCAGTAATCTAAACAAAATATTTTTTATTTTTAAATATCACAGTTATTTATTGCAAACGTTAATTAGTTCGGATTTTATGTTAAACGAAGGTAAAAATAGATTGATTAAAATTTTGCTAAAAGTGGATCTTCATCATACAATGCTAATTAATAATTCTTTCGATGCTTTATTCAATTCAATTTTAAGTATTTTTACTTGCAGGAACTTCAAGGTCAAACAACACTTATTCGTTTAAAATCAACATTGTGTCATTTTGAAATGAAATCAAAAATTAGAAATTCAACATTAAACAATTTCAATTTTTTTGTTATTTTATTGATTTTTATTTCAGCTGTCAGTGTTAAAATTTTCATTAAATCGAAGTTAAACCAAGTTCCAGTAAAATCAAAATTGAATCTGTTTGAAATAAAATTCATAATTGTTAATTTTACATTGAATCGTGGTTTACATTATAATTTATTGATTTAACAGAAACTGTCACGTTTTTTGACTTGAGTTCATTCGAATTCAATAAGAATTTTCTTCTTTTTTGTTTAACGAGGATAATTTTCATTTATTTATATATTATTATTATTTATATATATTTATATAGAAATAATAAGAAACAAATTTATCTTAACGCTAGGATCAGTTTAATTCAACAAGAATCTGCATAATTTCAACATGAGTATCATTTTGATTCATAAAGAATAGTGAATTATTTTCGTTAACATTAAATGTGATTCAAATAGAATCAACGAATTAAATCAATATGATTATAATTTCAATTTAAAAAGATGCCACGTTATTTTAACATGAACAAAATATTTGCTTGTGTTAAAGAAAAAATATTTAATATTTTATGACTGGTTATCTTATATTTTAATATGGTAAATAAAGTTGATTGACAGGCTTATAGATCTTTGTTTTACGAATACAAATAAAAAGACTATTTCATTTTTTCCCAACGCGACGTTTTAGTTTGGCTATTTTCCAAAATTTCCAAGATTTTGGTTTATTTTGCTATAAAACAATTTTTTAAATCAAAACGAAACACCATTGACAAGACAAATCTGCGCCCTCAAATATTTAGTCGTTGCTATATTTTTTTTTAATAATACATTGTTATATTTTTTTTGTGTTTCTATCGAGTCTCATGATATATTTTTAGAAATATTTCGAAATTTTGTTCGGAACATTACTAATAATTACCCCAATTTAAGAATCCGATGAATGAGCTGCGGACTCAATTTTGAAATTTCGCTAATATAGTAAAGATGTCAAAAGTGAGTTTTATTCTCTCGCTAGCTCATTCATCGGATTCTGTAATAGGAGCTTATATTTTATTTAAAAATTAATTTTTCTTCAATCTTGTTTTCGTTTAAAAAAAAATATGATCCATGTCTAAAAATGGTTTCAAAATGGTTTTTGTCTTTGAAAATTTTGGTTTTCGAGATATCTATCCGAATTGTATAAGATTTTTACTTGCTTTTATAGGGCAAGTAATAATTTATCAAAATAAATTTCAAGGTTTCAATAAAAATTAACACTATGGTGATGGAGAAGTCATTTGATCATGGGTCTGTGTGTCTATCTTTCCACTGTAATTTGAGTTAGAGCCCAAACGGTGAAACACATTTGCTTCAAATAAATTTGGTACAGATTCTAAATAGCTTTTAACGGCCTTTAGACCTACAAATATTTTGGCGTTTCGTCCCGGCGATCTCACTTAGACTCATCAGTTAACTAGTGAGGGAAAATTTTTGTTAATTTTAGTTCATCATACGCCAAAATTTTTGTAGGACTAAAGGCCGTTAAAAACTATTTTGGTACAGAGCATTTTACATATGATTCCCTAGAAAGAAAATTAAAATTTTTGGTTTATCTCATCTAGAACGTGTAACTGCCATATAAAAATGTCAGTTTTTTTTCAAATTTTCCCAAAAACAGCTATAACGATTTTGATTAAACTTCGTATCTATAATGACCAAATTGACTTCTCTACCATTTTTTTTTTGTTTTTCTTAAAAATTCTAATCACAGAAATAGGACTTTGACATTTTTTGAGAAAATCATTTTATTGAGTTATTCACTTACAAATTTTGGGTTTGATCGAATTCGCTACGAACTTGCAATCAGGTGCCTCTGAATACTGAATAAACATTTCAAAATTTTAAAAATATTTTTTATCAAACAAAAAAAATATCCATCCATATCCATTTTAAATTGTATAACATTTTTGTATAAAAATGAAGTTGCATTAAAGTTTTTGACCATAAGAGCAAGTTCATGCGATTTAGTTATATGCTAATTTTTTTAATCATAATTTCAAACTTTCTTCCTCATATTAAATTGCTATGAATATATGTACATATTCCTGTTTTCACATTTCCATCAAAAATCTTCCGTATAATAATAGATAGATAGATAGATAGAAACATAAATTAATTCACTAACATTAAATACAAAACAAAAAAATCATCATTACACTCATAGATTTTGTTTTTTATTACACAAAATGCAATGTCTATTTTATTTCTCTAATTTGTTCAGCTGGCTTCAACATCAAGATCAGCTAATGTCATTTAAATTGCTCAACTCCAACTCTAACTCAACAACAACAGCATCGCGCATAGAATACTTAGATCACGAACGAAAAACCAGACCACACACGCAGTTATATACATAAAAAAAAAAATATGTTCATACATACGTATGTATGTTTTTGTACACGCACAATGCCTTCTAAAAAAATAATTTTCTTTCCAAATGATATTTCTTTTTTGTTGGTTGTTGTTGTTTGTGTTTTTATCTCCATCTTCTATCATCATCATAATAATTTATTAAATTATATTTTAGCCAAAGGAAGATGTAATCATCAAGTAGAGTTAATTGTATATATATATATGTATAATCTTAAGTAAAAAAAAAAAAACTATTAGAAAAAGTGGTTTCATCAAATCCACACAAGCAATTACAGTGGGAGGAATGAATATACTACTTTTGTGTTTCCTAATTATTTTGCACGCAGTTCAAAGTTTTTCTTTCTTTCATATTTTTATTTTTTTTTTAAAGAAAATATTTTCAACCACAATTAAAATACAATTTTATATATTTTTAAAACTGTCCATTAAGTTTTTGAGGAATTTTCTGCATAATAAAAATGTTCTTTTTTTAACAACATTATACACTCACTCATGACACCGCCATCTGATTTATAGATTTTTATTTAACCACCTTTTGGATGATGGTTATTCTTCACCACAAAAGATGGTAATAAAAATAAATGTCAAAAAAGAACGACCCATCAAAAAATTTAGGTAAACCTATCTTTTATTCGACACAAAAAAAAAAACAGATTAAGGTGATACCAATTTCTGAAAACACTCATATAAAACATATAAGCATCTTATAGCTATAAATGATGTTTTCAAATGGTCAACACACTTTTTTAAGTTGAAAGCTAAAATTTCAAGTCAACAACTTGCTCCTCCTTCTATCGTATATAGGCTAAGCAGGTAACTTAAATGTTTTCCAAAGTTTTATGGAGTCTTAACAAAAAGAAAAAAAAATACAATTAAATTGAATTGTATGAGCGTGCATTGTGTGGCAGAGAGTAGACAAGCTGTCAGATGACATAAAGATTATTGAATTATACAAGTGCCGCAGTTGGTTTTATCGTCATTTAACGATCTATTTTCTGCTAAAACTCTGACACACGACAATGGCGGCAAAATGTTTTGTTTATTTTTATTTTTTTCTTTTACTATACCATCGATGTCAAAGTCAGGTACGGTACTTAAAAAGTAACAATACAACCCTACTCCTCTCCTCAACCCCTCCCCCTCTTATGTTAGCTTCATTTGCAATACACACGATTTATGTGGTACAAAAGTAGTAGAAATTAAAATTTCGTGACATAAATACACAATAGTTATAGTTGTTGAACTGCAGCTTCTGGAGCTCTGTTAAAGTTCTTGTTGGTAGTTCTTGTAATTGTTTGTCGTTGTATTTTTTGTATATATTTATATGTAAAGTGCTAGAAGAACTTTTGCTTTCCTTTAACATAGTGTATACAATAAATAATAGAACAAGAAAACAATGCCGCCGCCAGCTACCGTGTCACGAAGTCGGAATGTCTTGTTATATTTCGAGTTTGCTTCTCAGCTCTTTTGTTTAGTTTATAGTTCTTCTCTCCCTACTATATAACAACAAAATAAAAAACATTGAGTAAGCGCATGCAAAACAGGAGACAAGATAACGAATTTGAATTCTAAATGAGCGCAAAAGAACCATAAACAACATGGTGTTTAATCCTTATAAAGTAAAGCAGCTTCTCTTCTCTTGATGATAATTATGATGATGATGATGATCAATTGTCGTTTTTAGGAGCCTGATGAAACTCTAAAGTTTGTGTGTGTATATAGATAAACCATTTAACATCCAATTTAGTATTCTGCAAGAAAACAACAAATAGAGACGATTTTTTTTTCTTTCGATTTTAGCTTCAAGATACCATAAAGCCAACAGCACAATAGCTGGTAATGAGTTGAGAAGAGGAAAAACATTTTTTTTTTGTAACTATCTAGCTACATCATGCTCAAAGAAGCATAAGATGGGATAAACTGTACAGGAATTAATTAGTTACACTCGTGTGAAAATCAAATACTCGTAAATTTTTATTTTTTTGCATCCCAGCAATAAATTTTAGAATTTCAGGACGTGAGGTAGCTAAAATGAGTAATTATCTCTTTATGGATCTCTTGCTCATCAAAAACATATTCAAACTTATTCAAAGTATTTCATATTAGATATAAACTCCATTTTTAAATAAATTTAATAGGTTTTGTTGGTTTTTTCGAATTTACATTTTTTTCGCATTTTTTGCTCGAATATAAATTGCAAAAAAAAAATATTCACAATTTATTATTCAAGCTTTTATTTTTTTATTAAGATCGTAGCGAAAAAAAACATGAGCATTTATTTAATTTTGAACCATTTAAATGCAAAAATTAAATTTTATTTCGTTTAAATTGAATCAATAAAATAATTTATAAAATTTGTTTTGAATACTGAAACTGAAAAAGGCAGTGGAATTGTTTTTTTTTGTTAATGGAAGTAAAAAAAAAGATTTCATTGAATTGATTAAAATATGTGTTTAAAGCAAAAAAAGAGGTGCGCTTTTTCTAAGACATTTTTTGTTTTTTTTTTTATGATTATGTGATTTTATAAATAAATGTTTTATTGCTTGTCAGAATAGATTTGGCTTCTGTTATTCGATTGTGATTTATTTGTGCATAATTTGCTACCTACATAATAAACATTGAAAGTGTGAATACCGTAGTTGTTGTTGATGATTTTTTTGTTTGATTTTTTTTTTTTGTGTTCAATGTCTCCACCATGGGTTGTTGTCTTCTTTGTAGGTTGACACAATAAAAGCTTTTGTGGAGCAATGTCTATGAATTATTATTTTTTTCTCTATTTCAGATATTCTTGTGTTTTTTTATTAAAATGATCTCGAGCATGAAAAATGTGAGAAATTGTTATACAACACTGGTTTTAGCCTTAATATCTATAATTCATATTTTTATGCTCTACCTGATAGAGACAATCATTTACTTTTAAAGGCTTTTTCGCTCTATCAGCCTTTTTTTTATAGAAGCTTTGAGTGTGAATTGGTAAGTAAAATATATACAATTGGCTTCGACAGAATATGCCTGATGCCTTTGTTTTCGTTTTCTTTATTTTTACAGCAATATGCTTCATATAATGGGTAATTCATTTCGATGTACTTTTTTCAAAAATAAATTTAAATTTAATGGGTAAATTATTTAAATACAAAATACGTAGTTTTGTGTTGCCTCGGTAATCTCATCGCTTAAAGCTTATTGATATGTGTAGTCTTCTTAATCGTAGGGAGTTGTCTGAGACTTTATTCGCATTAAATTTTTTCAAAGGTAATACTGACTCACCTTATTTATGTTTCAAAGTATCACTTAATTTAAATGTTCATAGCTTGCGACACACACAATTTTTGAAGGAATCAAATTCAAGGATTAAATATGCCTGTCGTGAATCTTTTAATCGATGCTTAAATACCTTCAATAATTATTTTGAATTTTTTTCAACAAATATTAGTAGAGAAACTCTTAAGAAAAAAAAAATATGCCAAAAATGATGGCTGAATTAGTCTCTTCATGATGTTTTTATTTTTTTTTTATTTTTGTATCAATCTGTTTTCTTTTAAACTTGTAACTTAAACTAAATCATTTAAATATTTTATTTAAATTTCTTTTACAACATTTGTAATTTTTTCTTACTTTGTTTTCTTTTTTTTGAATTTTTAAATTTTTTTAAAGATTATTTCTTAAGAGGATCGTCCAGTTATCGGTTTGGAAGTGACCATCTATGGGACCTTTGTCTGCTCTCTGCGCATGATACAAGGTTTTAAAGAATGTCTTTATCTTCCTGTGTAACTAGACCTCATCCCAATAGTGAATTCAGCAGATTAAGTCTGGTTACGGTACCAGACTACCGGGAATCTTCCTAAAATCATTGCGTCAAAGGATCAAATCTTTGATCTTTAACTCAGAAAGTTCATTGTGGCCTATAAAAAAAGCATTACCAAATGAGAAATCTCTCATTTTATCCAGAGTGGGGCATTTACAGATGAAATGTACGACTGTTTCCTTCTTCCTGCTGGTTCCCACAACTACACGACACTGAGGAATGTCAATTGCTTCGCCGAAGATTTCCCATTGTCGTCCAGCACAGTTCGTGACTATCCTAGATAGTCCCATATATAACCTTGAGATTAACATTCAGACGAATTTACTCTGGTTGTGTGACAAGCAGCACCACAGTCTTGTTGAAACTCAATTGTCACTAAAATCACAGGTTTCAGTTTCACCCAGTAAATGCGTTATCATGGCGCGATAAGGAGCTTTTTTTACACTTTTGTTCCACCTTATTTTTGAAAAAAAATTAAACAATGATTCTACCAACGTAAAATCACACCAAATTGTTGTTTTATCTGGATATTGAAATTAGCTTCGTCTCTGAACAAAATTTCAATTCAAAATATTGGTATTCAAGAAAATTGATACCTTTTGGACCGTGTTTTCTTAACCCGATAAAATTGTTTTTTTTTTGTTTTAATTATTGAAAAAAGAATTAAATAAATTAGCCCAATAAAAACGGTTTTTGTGGTTTTTAAGAAATCAGGGTGGCTTAAAAGTCAGTTTTATTGTCTTATTGTGTCAACCTAAAAAATCAGCAGGGTACTAGTTCATATAATATGTCAATTGATTAATTGAATTGTTGTTTACATTTTAAGATTCAGTTCGTCGGCTAAATGCGTAAAGCTGCTAAGTCCACCTTAGGCTGAAATTGAGATTTTTGTGCGTTTTGCGTATTTAGCCTACGAGTTGCAATAATTGAGCATTTAACGAGAATGAAAAGTTCGTGCTGTACTATTTATGGTTTGAAAAAAAAATAAATAATTTTATATAAAAATTAGTTGAACCCTGCACGTTTCGCAGCGCGGCGCCGCGCCGCCTTATGAACATTTTTAAAATTACTATAAAAAGTGCGTGTGGCAGTGGGTGGAGTTTAAAAATAATTATCTACACTCATCATATTTTATATTTTAATTAAAAAATTTACAAAGGGATAAAGAAATCTCTTATATATGAAGTTTTTTTTAATATTACAAATTCTATATACCTATTTAAATACATCATTCAAGTACAAGACTTAGCACTACACATATTTAATTGTAGTTGATGAATTAATTATTCAAAATAGCTTTTAACGGCCTTTAGTCAACAAAAAATGGTGTTTCATCCCTGCGATCTCACTTGAACTTATCAGTTGACTATAAGTGGAAGCAAAAACAAAAACTTCTAGCTTGATTAGAAATTCTAATCTTGTTGGATATAGTTCACACTAGATAGTCGTTATGAATTCTGGAAATTAAGTCACCTATATAGGGTTTTCAAACGTATACTCCGAATTTGCATTGCTATTAAATTGAATTCCTAAAAGTAACTTAATCAAAAATGCGCATCTTTAATTAGTTGCTTCTATACTGTATTTTTTTTCCTTAAGTGTAAAAATTCGTCAAACGCTTAAATTTTTCAACACAAAAAATCCGTGTAATTGAAAACCGCTAAAAGTTGAACAGTGAAATAAGTCTTCAAATTTGGGTACCTATTTTATTTTGAAAGTTAGGAATTTATTTTCATTTATCATGAAATAGCTGCCCAATTTTAAAAAAATAAAAAAACAAAAATCTGTGAAAAAATTAAAATGCCACACACATTTTGAGAGATTATTTAATTTTTTGATTGGGTGATATTTCATTTGAAGGAATTAATCCATGAAGCCATTAAAAACCATTTTAAATATATTTAGTTAAAAATGTTAAGAAAAGTGACCTATTTCAAAATGCCACTTCCGCATATAGAAAATGAATTGAAGGTTCCTATGTCCTCTTTAGTACGTCTGTTATAAAGAAACATTAAAACGTTAACTTCAATGTTACATGGTGCTTTATAAAATATAAAGTTCAAAGTAAAATACACAGATTTATACTTTAAATTTAACCTTTTGTCACAAATAAGGAGTTTACACTGACATCATATTTTTTTCTAATTTAAAACTTCAACTAGCTCTAACGGTAAACAATACAACTTTTGTACTTTAACAACGAAGAACAACTTTTTTCCTAAAGTAAAATATGAACCAAAAATTAATAGAAATAACTTCGAAACACTTTTATTTATTTATTTATTTATTTATTTATTTATTTATTTATTTATTTACTTAAGTAAATAAATAAATAAATAAAAAAAAATAAAATAATAAAATAGTCTAGTCTTGTTGGATATAGTTCACACTAGGTATTCGTCACGAAATCTATGTAAGATGAACTGAACTTAGCAAAAATTGCGTATTGACAAAGGCCCTCACTAAAGTCAACTGATGAGTCCAAGTGAGATCGCCGGGACGAAACGCCAATTTTCGTAGGACTTAAAGGCCGTTAAAAGCTATTTTGAATAAATGAAATAAGTGTTTTTAAGTTATTTAAAATAATATCTTTTATTTATTTCATAAAAAACACGCTGAAATCTCCAATATCAAATCAATTCAAAAAATTAAGAAAAAAAACATAAAAAAATCTCTTCCTTGTCTGTTTTAATACAATCAACATTGTTCAAATCAAAAAAAAAAGCTACATTTAAGTTAAATTGACAAAAATAATAAAATAAACTACAGACAAAAATAACAATATTGTGCTTCTGTATACCTAAGGAATCAAAAAAAAAAAAACATAAAATCCAACACAAAGTTAATTTTTCCATCATATCTTTAACAACCCTAAGAACCATTAAATATTTTAATAGAATTCTACTTTATACGAGTATTAGTATCTGCTTAGTTTGTTTTCTTTTCAAAGCAAATATATATATACACTTTGTCTGAAGGCAGCTCTCTACAAAGCTACACTAATAAAAATGTTTAACTGCTTACAAAATCTTAATTTGTTTAAATTTATGTTTTTCCTCGAAAAAGTTATAGTTTAAATTTAAAGAAGTTTTGATAAAAGAAAGTTAGCTAATGGAATTAAAAAACAAAGAATGATTCATTCACATAACTTTAAGACATCATCAGTAAAGCAGAACAACATATGTATATTTCTAATGATATTAAATTTAAAATTTGATTTGCTGTCCTAAAATAATTTAATTTATTCAAACTCCCTCATTGGATATCAAAGTTATGTTTAAAATCATACAAAAAAAAAAAACAAAAAATTCTCTATTGAAAAGGTAAACATCCGCTTCGACTGATAAGCTTCAAGTTTTATTCAAACAAACGAGAAAATTCTATCCTCAGACTGACCGACAAAGATGAAATGTAAATAAGTAAACATCTGCTTCCTCTGCAGAAGTGAATATGCATTCAAATTAATGATAATGCACTTAAATACTTCAGTAAATTAAACAATCTTATTAAGAGAGCACTGCGAAAGTGACAAAAACTTTATTCTTATTCTTTTGTTAAGACATTCATTTAATGAAGAAATGAATGAATTTCATGTTAATATTTACAAACTCAAACTCCATTGTTACAAATTAACAAATGACAGGTGAATATCTAATTAATTTCAATACAATAAAATGCATATCAAAATTATTCTCAAAGTAATTTATGCATGAGAAACCTTAGCTATATTAAAACCATGAATAATTAAAGTCCTCACATATCAAAAGTTAAAGTTCTATTTAATTTGAAAAAATAAAAAGAACCACCAACATCCATTAAGTAATTTTAATTTTATTATACTGACGAGACTTTTTGCTTACCCTCCACATTATTATTTTTACACTTATATCTATTTTCTTTATACATGAGCTATGTTGTTATCTTTTAATTTCAGAAACACCTTTTTTTTCTCAAATAAAAAAAAAGTCACTTGTGCACACATTTATATGAGTGCAGACATAAATGAAAATTCCAAAAGGTAACTTTTTCAGTTTAATGATTTTTAATTATCTTATTAATAAAATATTTCCCTTCGAACAAAAAAACAGAGAGAGAACAACATAAAAGAAAAAAAAACAATTCAAAGAATTCTATGAATTTTTAATTAAGAGGCGCTAAGAATGTAATATTATACTCTTCTTATAAATGTCGATTGGTAATATTCAATTAGAATAATATAATGAATGGAATATGTGAAAAGAGAAACAAATTATTAGAAAAAGTTGTAAAATTATGTGTTAATTGGATCAAAAGTCACGGCATATATGAATAGAAAAAAAAATTCTTAAACAAAAGAGTTGAGTTGCGAACTTGTTTTTTTTTTATTATATGTTCTTAAATGTGATTTTGTATAACTTTGTCAGAATAAAAGTCGAAACACATTAAACCTAAGATTAAATTCTGTTTTAATTGCCTTTTTTTTAATTTTTATGTGAACATTTAGTTAGGTTTATATCTTTTCAGGTCAAAAGGTGAAAGAGCTAATCCAGACTAAAATCCACGAAAGGTGAGCAATAATCTTTTAAAGTAAGTATATAACGAATAGATTTTTTTTCCATGTGTAGAGTTTGTTGAACTTTTAATATAAATTTTATTAAAATCATTCAAAAAATTCACTAACGGGAAAATCAGTTAAGGCAAAAAAACATGGGTGGTATTCGAAAAGTTTTATTTCGAAATTATTATGAAATTAAATATGCTAGGGAAATTATTGTACTGGTGAACGTAATAAAGTCAAATGATAATTTTTGCTTCCTATAAACTATTCTTAAAATAGCATTCGTCATGTGAAATTAAGAAGTTCAATGATTTGGGGTTCGGATAATCTACCTTTTAATTTTTAAATATAGTATGAAAAAAAGGATATTAAAGAATTCATGTATATTGAGGCTATAAGGAAAGAATTTTATGAGCTTTAATACGTCGAAACATTAGTTCAATGGTCCACTGATAACTATAATTTCTAGAAAAACAAGAATAGTAGAGCCTCATAAAAAGAACAAAAAAACAACAAAACAAAACAAGAAAATGAATTCTCATATTGTTTCATCTTTTCGAGCATCAAAATTTGATTGAGGAAGTAAATAGTGCAGGTTCCAAAACCTCAATAACGTTACATGAATATAATACGAGTTATTAAAGGCAAAGAAAAAGAAACAAAATTATTTGGGAATAAAGAGTTCATTTTTTTGAGTTCAAAATTTTAATCCGTTCATCTTTTGGAGCACTGTAATGGTTAAAATATTTCGTTCGTCTTTCTAAAATGTCAATCTCAATAAATCGTTCATCTTTCCGAGTTCTACTGTATTTTATTGGAATTTCTTTGAGTTACTTGTAATTTAATGGAATTGTTATATAGCAATAAAATAATGCAAAACATGAAACAATTAAGCAGTGCTTTATAGGCGTGTGTGTAGGAAAGATATATTTTTTTTTTTCGTTACTAGATTCTTGAGTTTTCATTGCATTTTGATGACATCCTTAGAAGTTAGCCAGTAATGCATATATGTACCAAAATTTAATATAAAGTCTGTTTTTTTTTCCAATGCAAGTTCCACTTATGGATAGTGACATATAGGCTCACCAGTATTGAATTTAGGAACATTATGCATTCCATGCATTTTAATTCTCACTGTACCAAAAATACAAATTTATTGAAAATGACATACGCCAGCCAAAGAAAAAAAAAAACGGATGAGAATTTGAAAACATATCTATCGTCAGCCTCAATAGATTGACCTCCTAACTCTAAAATTTTAAATTGTACATGAGGAATTAAGATACCTCCCGAAGCTCATTTTTTATTTTTTTTTTATTTTGAACTTAAGACGTCTTAATAGTCCATATAATAGTCCATATAAATTCTTGAAATTCAGAAGATGCGAATTTATGTGACTTCTTCATTCTCAATCTGAAGCATATATAGTGCAAAGGTCACTAGCAAACAAGTATCTTTGCACCAGCTATAAGACAAAACTTCAAGTCATCCTCAGGTTTATAGATCAAGCCATCGTAGATGACATAACGCTTGGTCTTAATGTGTGGAAGCAGGGTGCTCATCGGGATCAATAAAAAGCTGAAGTTTCTCAGATTGAATGTCAGGAGTCCATTAAATAAGTATAAGTATTATAATTTTGTCTAAAAAAGGTGCGACGTCGTAACTCTAAACTAAAGTCTAAAGACCTACTAAAGATTCGTTAATTAAAATTTCAACGAAGAAAGGAATCATTTTGTAGAGATAATTCCTTTAGGCCTCTAGAACTGTAGGTTATAAACTATAGCACAAGAAACATTTATTTTTTAGAATGACCCTATTTTCTTTAAGTAATAGTTAAAAAATTATTACAAGAAGTATTATTTCTTATATTTCGAATCACTCATAAGAACTATTGTTTAGGCCATGTAACTTTTTATGACTGGCAATTTATTTTCTTTTTGGGCTACAGGTCGATAAATGAAACAATTTTTTGTTTGTTTTTCACGAGGTTTCGTCCATGTTTATGCGACATCATCAAGTGAAATTAATATTCAATATTCTATATTTGTGTTGATATTATCCACAGACATGGACGAAACGTCGTCAAAATAAATAAACTTGTTTCATTAAACCCAAAAAGAAAACAAACCGTTGTTTAGAACAAACAATTATCATCTATATAAAATTCGTTAAAAACACACATTTTTAAAAATTCTCAAAAAACAGTAAAATATCAGAAAAGCTTAATTTTTGACATTCTAAAATTTTGTCACATAACACTTCTTTTTTATTAACAATGATAATAATTTTAACGTACATATGTCTGTAAGTTCAAAGGTCTTTTAATAATAAACTCGATTGTAAGAAAAGAATAAGAATACTATACAACATATTTCTCTTTAGATGGCATTTACAATTTATTGGCAATAGAACCATAATTTGAGTGATAACGTCAAAGTTAAAAAAATATTTTAATACTCATTAAAAGAAATTCTTAAAACTGAATTTCAGAAGAATTAAGAATGACACCATTTTATAACTAACATTTATATATTTTTGAATTGTTTTTAAATTGGCTTCTGGGCAAAACTATTTCAAAGTAGTACTTAATGTTATATCCTTTACTAAAAAGTATATTTCTCGATTTTTTATCCATTAGAACTGAATTCTTTATATTTTGTTTTTAATAATGTTTTTTCAAGTAAAATATATTATTATGAAAAATATAACATCAGTTTGATAGTTTGATTTAGTCTGTGAATTCACTATATTTTTACAGCTTTATTTTTGTTTTATTTAAAACCTTTTAAGGTATTTTATAAATTGATTAAATTTGTAACAAACAAGAAACATATAAATGTTAATACAAATAATGCTATTTAAAACCATCTTAAGTGATTTTAAATTGATTTAAAAACAACCAATTTAAAACTTAAAATACCAGACAAGGTTAAAAACCAGAAATATAAAAAAATATACCTACTTTTACTATTGAAACTGGAAACATTTATTATGATTTTGAGATAGTTTTTAAATCTAGGTTACGTATGCACATTAAAATAATATTTACAAAATATTAAGTCAAACCTCTATTCATAATGCAATCTGTAAAAAAAATGTTATATGAAGATTTGATGAAATAGTCCAAAAAAAAAATCATTTTGAACTAGAGCATCAACTCTTTCATTTATTTTTTTAATTCTTTTTAATATTACCGTTCAAAGGAACAAATTTATTATTGAAAACAAAATTGGTGATGGTAACTTATAATCATTAGAAAAATCTTATATATTACATATTTTTATAGTCTAGACTCTAGACTCACTAACTCTCATACAAAACGAATTTTAACAAATGAGTTGTCAAACGAAGTGAAATTACCTGCTGATTTGACGAGTTCTAATATTATTTTCAAAATGTTAATAATTTGTTCAAAAACTACATTTTTTTGTTTTCGTGCGTCTTTTATGTTTATGTAATTGTGAGAATTCTCGCACGGGTAGGCTGGTATTATCTTATACCTCTTACAGACTTAGTCAAAATCCAATACACTTTTTATTTATTTATTTTTTTTTTTTTCAATAAATTAAAATAAATCGTCGGCTAATACGTAAAGCTGCTAAGTCCACTTTTGGTCGAAACTGAGATTTTGATGCCATTTTCTTTAGAAACACATTCTTCACAAATTGTCTTCATCACTTTTGTCCAATGTATCGCAGTTTTTTCTAAAGAGAAAATCAGTTTCTGTATGGAGCCTTATGTAAGTAATTTTTGTTTTTTCGCTCTCCTGTAAAATTTTCCAAAGTGGACTTAGCAGTTTTACGTATTTAGCCGACGAAATAATTCCTTTGATTTTAGAAAAATAAAATTTTCTGTTACAGACTCACATATCTATTAAAATGTTTTTTTTTCGAGTTCGAAGCTCAGCTCTTTTGTTTCAACCAACAAAATGTTTTTCCGAGTTCAAAACTCAGCTCTTTTGTTTCAACCAACAAAATATTCATTTTTACTTTCAGTTCATATGAATTGCCATTCATTTAAGAAGACTTACAAATTTTTATTTTAAATTAAAATTACTTGAATGGGATCTTTCCACCTCAATTAAGTTATTATATAAAATCCCAAATATATTTCAAAAGCATTTTCCTTTACCCTATAATATATATACTTTTTTTTTCTTCGAAATATTTGTCTCACCTTTTATGTATTTTTTATATATAATCCACAAAAGAAAACTGCTATATCAGGTAGATGGAAATTACTTCTTTTATATTATGTATCCAACTGTGAAGAAGCCAACAGGTATAGCAATAAAAAAAAGAATAATCCCAGAAATAAAACAAGGCAGTGACAGGTAATCCAATAAAAAATTGAATGAAAAAAAATCAATTTCTTAAACTCCACTATATAGGGATATTCTTTTGAAATATTTATAAATCTTTTCCCTTTGATATTTCAAATACAAAAATATGTATATCTCGATTATTTTTTTTTATTTACGAACGCGAATTTTCCCGAGACACGAAACTCGAATTTGCTAAAAGTTTTCGATTTTCTTCGAACGAAAATTGTATACACTAGCAAATTATTTTATTTATTTTTTTTTAAACATTAACGACGGCAGAAAAGGAGAGGGCTTTTGGGTTTTATTTAACTTACTAACGACCGTTATTTGGGGATTTTTTTTGTAAGTTGAAAGACAGAGATTACATATGGATTTTTCCACAATATATATATTTTTTTTTTGGTTAAGAAAATGGAAAATATTTTTCTTCTTTTAGAGCACAGCTATACACAAGGATTTTCTTTGCGCACCACACAAATACAATCAGCGAGAACTCGTTTTCTGCACTCTCCGTATACATTTATTATCATTTCACTGGTTTTGGTTATCCAATTTGATTTTTTTTCTTTATTTTATTTTAATTTAATTTCTTCTTATGTGCTTGACTGAGACTTTTTCTTAAAGGCTCAGGTGGATGTAATGTGATTTAATAAAATTAAATTTTTTAAAACTCTTTTTGAAAAAAAAAAATAATAAATTCCCAAACGAAATACCGCGACGGCTTTTTTTCGAAAAAGATTTCCAATAGCTAGCTAAGTATAAGAAATCCTGTTATTTGGTTAAATCACTCTTAATGTAAAACACTTATAGAAGAAGGAAAAACTCATAAACATTTATTGCGAATTTGCAAAATTTTGATTTATGACTTTTGCAAAAACTTTGATGCAGATTTTTAACTGTTAGAACTTAGATTTGCAGAATTTATTAAAAAAAAATCGTATAATTCACGAGCGACAAAAGACCCTCCACATTGAAACTGTACGATCGAAGAACTGAGGCGGGCACATCCAGTTGACCATACCATAGCTGGCCAAGATCGGTGTGGTGAATTTGGTTTTATTGGTTGTTTTCTGCTCTCAGGTAAAATCTACCACAGAAGACACCACTGATTAGATACCCAGATATAGAGGAGAACGCAAAAGAGAGCGGCGACGGTGAGTGTTGAGGTACATAATACCTGTTTGCAGATGGACAACACACAAGGGCTATTGAGTTGGAGTTGATGGTTGGTGGTTTGTGTGGTGGGCGAAGAGTTTGGCCAGTGCAGCTCGACAGGTACGCAACAGCAGCAAGCAGACCCATCATACTGATGTGGATGGAGAGCGAGGTGAATTTACTGCATTTTGTTGAATTCATTCGATGTATTGGTTTATGTGTGGATTTTCACCCACACAACGATGTTTGTGTGGTATTTTAATGGATTTTCACAGTTCCATTATGAATAGAGAGTCGAGAAACTATATAGTGAATTGTTTGGATATTTTTCGTTGAGAGAGGGAGAATTGAGGAGAGGAGGACGCAGCAACTTGTTGTATGCACAAATTAAATACAAAAGGTAAGATAATGCCAGGTAACTGTATGAATATGAGGGAATGAATATAAGAAGTTAAAAAAGTAACCATGGAGGAATGAAAGATAGAGCAAGGTTGCGGGGTGGGCTGTTGCTGTTTGTATAGTGAGACTATAATGTGAGAGAGAATTTGGAGTGGTGAGATTAAGAATGGAATTTCCTGAGAGAATAGTTTAGCATGGCACAGGTAGTAGGTATACACGGAACAAAATAATATTTTTCTTCTTTTGCGCAAAGGGAGAATATTTATTTATTTTTTTTTTTTTACAGATAGAGAGAGAGAGAATTTTATACAAACCATGAAAAACCAACCAAGGTATAGACAAACTATTCCAGTTTGTTTTGTGTGTGGTTATCGTTTTGTTTTTTTTTTTTTTTGTTCTTCTTTTGAGTTGAGGAAGTTTTGTATTTTGAGATTTTTTCTTTTGTTATTTTTTTTTCTTATACATTTTTTTTAAGGGAATGCTAAAGGAATGAGAAAATTTAAAAGAGTGAACAATTATTTACATTGGCAGCGTGAATTGGGGACAAATTAGGAAGACTAATTCCCTTTTAAAAATTATTTTATGAAAGTTGAAATAAATATTTTGTAAAATTTAAAAACAAAATTTACTCGCTACATTTAAATATGGTGTTTTTAAAAACCTAATTTCATATTTTGAGTTAGTCGAAAATAAGATTTTTATGTCATTCTATCTACTTTTTAAATTTATTTTATTTTTGTATCACACAAAATGGAGCCACAGTTTTCCTTTTATTCCGCACAAGTTTCAAGGCGATCAGAATTTCCAATAGAGCATTTTTAATATGTTTATTTTTTTATAAAAATTTCAAACATCTCTCCTGAATATGTTAAAAATCGACTTAAGTGGTTTTTCTTTGTGACCACAGGATATGTGCCATTGTAACACAATATCGGTGAGTCGGAAAAAAAACTGTCACAATATGAATAGATTGGGTTATTTTTTAGAGAAAGATTTTTCGATAGATTTTTCTGGAGGAGAAATTTTAACGACGGTCCTTATAGACGGGCTATATTGTATTCACACTGTTGTTAACTTGGGCAACAAGCCAAAAATATAGTAGTTGAGTTCTAAATTTTTAAAGATACTCCATTGAACTAGGATTATAAAACTAGGGAACCAAAACTAAAGTATAAAATGCTTCTCCTCAAATAGCTTTCGGGCTAATTAAATTGAAAGCTGAGTATTTTTATTCATCTAACCGCAGCTTCAAATATGTTATCATTTATTTTTCTAACGATAGGTACATAAATGATGAATTTAAAAAAAATGAGCAAGTCATATTTTTAATTTAAATCGCTATTTTAACTAAAAAATAGAGACTATTTCGTTTGAAACAGAAGAGCTGAGATTAAAACCATATAAGATCAATTTTTTTATAAATTCGTTTTTGTGTTAAAAAAAAAAACAAAAAATAACCTATGAAAATTAAGCACCCTCCTCACTTCTACACCACTGATTTACACACACTTTGGTTATTGGTATTGTACCCTCCATCGTGAAATAAAATAGTTTAAGTTTACCTGAAGAATAAGAACAAAACACCAACAACAAAAAAATAATAAAATAAAAACTACGAAACTTCACAAACAAATATAACAGAGCACTAAGGGAACAAACAGAAGAAAAAAAAAGAACAGGTTTCTTCAACTCCACACCATTTCCGTAAAGAGCTGAATTTAATATAAAAAAAAATCTATAACTCCGCTCATGTGTGTGCGTTGTACATTTTTTTTAGTTTTTTTTTTTTTTTGATTTCTTGTATCTCCCTTTTTCTCATTTCCGAATATTTTCCATTTATCTTTGTATGAATACAAATTTCAACACACAGTATTTTGTGTGATCCTGGTCCAAAAGGTCCCATCAGCCTGCTTCAAAGTATCATCAAAACCATAGCATTAGCATCGCAGCTCTTCAATTCTTTTAGTTGGGACACAAGCAGTTCAATTCCTGCACCACCAACCAAATGGTGGATGGAAAAGAAGTCCACAAAAAAAAAAAAAAAAGATTCCCCGTGTGTGAAATTCAAATTCCTTAGCACACATGTATGGAGTTTCATTAAAATGATCGAGGAAGAAGAAGAAGCAGCAGCAGGCTATAAGAAGATGAAGACGCAGATGAAGAACGATGAAGAGACCCATACCTAAAGAGGAGCACAACAACAACAACAAATACCAACTGGAATTAGTAATCATTCTGAAGGCATCACATGGTGTGCATGCGCGGCGGCAATGGTTATTATCTCTCCCTGGAGTTGGAGTATTTGTCTCCATCGACGGACGGACAGACGAACGTCCTTTGCGGCTGCTTGGCACTTGGCAGACGATGATGGCAATGGCGATGGCAAAGATGGCGCAGCAGCGGTGACGACGGAGGAGCAGCACCAAATTGTGGTGTGTTTCTGGCCGTGCGCTAGGTGGCTGGCTGCTTTGGCATCTCAACAGAAATTGGCTAGATGGCCAATTTTGAGCCCTTATGTCGTTGTTTCCTTGTTTTGGATGTTTTTTTTGTTTCGTTTTTTTTTTTTTAATTTTGTTTCGTCCCTGAATCAGACAGACAGGGCGAGAAAAAGGTACAGGACAACAGAAAGAGGAGGAGAGTGGGAAGGGAAGGCAACACAGCAATAAAAAAGCTAAAAGAATTGACAAACATTTTTCTACAGTGTATTGTACAAATAGCAGCCCGCGTATATAGCGCTATAAAGAAGGTTCTGCAGGCATCAGAATTGTTGAATGTTGGTTTGTTGAGATGAGAGAGTACCTTTGGGTACTGGAAGCTGGCTGCTTTGCAGTGGATGGTCTGAGTCTGATGGTCATGGGATGATGATAGCGAAGTGGGTATAAGGCTTAGAAACGAAAATAGCTGGTGATGGTATCAATAAGCATTTAAATGCTATGCGCATGAATTATGAAGATGAGTTTTCCAGGAGCAAGTTTTGTTTTTGTATATGTTTTGCTTTTTTTTTATTTTTTTTATTTATTTATTTAAACTATGGTTGAGGTTTTGTTGAGGACTGTTGAGAGAGATGATATAGTAGAAGAAAAGGATTAGCTCTGATGGAAGGAATTTTTATAGTGTCAACATAGGGAACAAAATATTTGACTTAGTTTTTAACTTTTGAAGTAAACATATTGGGAATTTCTTTCCGTTTGATAACGTACTTTTATTTCAATACTATATGCCTGATTAGTACCTCATTTTAAGCAATTTTTATTTAAATAAATTGAATGACTGGGTCGCATGTGTTTCCTCTTGGAAGACCCTACGTTTTGAAAGTAAAAGTTTTTGTTTTATTAACATAATATTATGTTGTATTATTATTTAGAAGAAGGTCTAAGCAAGTCAAAAGATTCTAGTAAAAGAAGATAAATGTTGGTTTTTTTTAAATATAATTTTTATGATATTTATTTATTAAGTTGATAAAAACAATTACACTATGAACATTTATTTATAGTTTGGAATATAATTGTGAATATTAGCCCGTGGCGTAATGGTTATAGTGCGGCGTAGGGACTGTCACTTATTGGGTTCGATCCTCAGCCTATATGCCACCTAAATACAGAAATGTTTTTCCCGAGTACTGCCTCTTGATGAATTGACAAATCCTCCAAGAGTATCTCTTGTCATGGAAAAGTGCCGCTTTTCTTTGAGAGTTGGATTTGGTAGAAAATTGTAGATCTCTTCCATTCCCGCCAATTATAACTACACAGGAATGGCTGAGAGTTGTAAGTCACTTAAGGGTCAGGTTCTATACAAACTGTCGTGCCAACCAATTTATTTATTTATAATATTAGTTGGGCTTGATGCTCTTAAAACTTTGACAAAGAACCGAAGAAAAACAGTAGGAATCTGAAATGTGATTCCAGCTTAGGAATAATTTGGCCCGAAATTCACTTAAACGAGAGGGGAGTAACAATATCACCAGCTAAGGTTCTTTTAGGACCAAAAATATTTTACTCTTTTGAAACACAAATGCCCCAAGATTTCAAGATTTTTACTTGCGATGTATACAAAGGTATATACTATATGACAAGTTATGCATTCGTAATAAAATTCGAACTCGAGATTTTGATCAAAATTGACACAACGATGAAAGCGTAGTTGAAAAAAATGGGTCTCGCAATTCTGTCTGTCTGTCCCGTCCTTTCGACTGTAGCAGATTTTTTTTTAACTTCGTACCTAGCCTTCTTTGGGCATTCCGCCGACACGTTTTTTTTTCATTTTTTTAGGACTAAGGGCCAGTTACACAGTGCACACTTAACAAAATAAGTGGCACTTAATTTTCCCATTTTGGCACTTAAGCCGCAGTTTTACTACCTGAGTAAGTGGAACTTAAGTGGCCAACATCGGAGACTTAAGAGTCACTTATTCCGATAAGTTTACACTGTGAAATTGGGAATTAGTTTTCCATATTCGGCACTTAAGTGATACTTACTTCACTGTGATACTGGCCCTAAAAATAACAGTAGCTACCGTAAAAAAATTTTAGCAAAAAATGAAAATCTTATTTTTCTCAAAAACGTGCCCACAACTTTAAAAAAAATTCATTAATATTTTTTAAAAAGTCTACCATTTTATAAAAAAAAAATTTGAAAAATGGTTATGGTACCTCCTATAGAACCATTTTTTTAATTTTAATTAAATTAATTAATTTGTTTTAAAAATTTTGTGTACCAATATTTTTGTTTTTGGATTTTTGAAAAAAATCTCAATTTTTGTTCTGATAACTTAATAATTCGAAAACCACATTATCGATTTTTATCAAACTTGGCACCCAATAGTATTTTTATTTTTAAATAAAAATAATTCTTATATAACCAAAAATAATAGTACCTACCTCCCATACAAATATGTAACACCCGGTAAGGAAAATCTCATTTTTCTCAAAAACGTCTCCTACGATTTTGATTAAATTTTTAATATCAGCTTATATCAGTAGAAGATACTTTTTGAAAAAAAAAAAATCTATCGATTAAAAATGGTATCTCTGATTTTTTTGATTTTCGACTAGGTATCTCATTATTTGTTGAACTGATCTGAATGATTTTTTTTACAAAGTTGCTTCTAATAATTTTAAATAAGTAGGTACATACTCACATAATAATACCTTAGATTAGGTTAGTAGGCTGACGGTTAATCTTGTTAACGTCACACATAGATCAATTTGGATCCATTATGAAATCCTATAGGGAAAACCTTATGCTAAAGACCTATGACCGAGTCCGTTAAGGGCGTGGATGGAGTATCAGCGAGCTGTAATAATACCTTAAACTTAATCTTTTATAATATCAGATGAATAGCTCATTCATATATTCAGACATTAAAACTATTGTGTGATCGCCAGTGGCGGATCCATGAGGGGAGAGTTCGGGTCCGGAAAATGATACTATAAGCAAGCAAGCAAGTTTTACGACCGAACGCAAATTTTGCGTGAAGTTATAGCACTGACATTTTTTATTTTCAAAAAAAAAAGTTGCGCTGTATTGTGCTCAACTTGTGCTGCCATGGGCAGTAAATATTTTTTTTTCCATCGCAAATTTGCAAATTTAACGCAACAATTTTTTTTTCCAAAATTACGTTTTTTTCAAAAAGTATATAATTGCGTTGTTTGAAGCTTAATTTGTGCTGCCATGCAGCGAATAATAAAAAAAAAATCACATTATTGCAACTTCTCCTGCCAACCAATTTTTAACGTGAATTAAGTAATTTAAAGATCGACATTTTCGATGCCCAAGCTGAGCAAAATACAGCACACCTTTTTTTTTTTATCGAAAATGGCGGTGCTAACTCTATACCTATAGATAATGTAGCACAAAGCCCAAGCAAGTTAATTTATCTTTAATAGGTCCCCCCATGACACCCCTCATGGGTCCCCCCATAACCAAATCCTGGATCTGCCACTGGTGATCGCACATAAAAGCAAGTTCCTGCGACCAAATCGTGCGTTTTCATTTTTACCCTATTTCACCTTATGAATAGCTAAAATTGAAAAAAAAATTCTATGCCTTTGAATGATCATCGAGGTCCATTTTTCTAATATATCTTCACGAAAATCAGATACCATTTGAACAAAAATTACATAGCTTTTGAGTGATCCTCGAAGTTCGGTCTTAATAATTTTTCAAACAAAAAACGATTTTTTTCAAATTGCAAAATTAAAATAAAATATCCCCTAAGAAAACACCAAAAACAAATTGTAAGTCAGATACAACTTTTTATCCCATTTCACCCTCTAAATAGCATAATTTAGAAAAATATAATATAACCTTTAGGTGATCCTCGAATATCAACCTTTATATTATCTTTAAACGCAAGCAATCGGATAGCTACCACTATTATTGGTTTTACTCCAATTCACCCTATAAACAGCAATATTTTGAACAAAAGTAATCCCCAAAGCCATTCCCTTCAAATAACCCTTCAGACCAGTTTCGAAATTTTTGGTTCCCCATAACTCTTGAACGAATAAAGATATCGTAACAATTTTTTTGGATCTTAAAGGAAATTTCCAAAGCTATCAAGCTGGTAAGTGTTAAAAAAATAACTATACAGAGTGGGTGTTTCAGAATTTTCTGTTTAAAAACTGAGGTGATAGACATAATTTGTATATTTCACTTTAAGAAAGTCAAAAGCTTAGTTATCGAGTAGCAGCAAAATGGAATTGAGTGAAACAGTGGTAAAAAAAAGAAAGTGAAACATTAAAGCAACAGGGAAAAAAATAAAATAAACTAATTTTTCAATATTAAATATTTTTTTTTGTTTAATACGTTTTTCGTTTATATTTAAATTTGTTTACATAAAAGAGTGCAATAAAAAAATATTAGGTCGAGGAAAGAAAAAAATTGTATGGGAGTTGAAGTCTATTTCCTACCCATTTAGGTAGGAGGGGCAATTTTATAAAAAAAATCGACTTGAATTAGAAAAAAAAATATTAAAAATCAACGGCAACACTTACAATGTCTATACCCTTTTTAAAGTCAGAAATCCATCTATTAATTCTGTTTTTAAATTAATTTTTTGTATTGAATAGTTTTGGAAAAATGAATTTTCAGATCAAAATTCTTAAAAACAAAATTATTTAAAGTTAAAAAAGTGTGCCCCCCCCCCCCCCCCCAAGTTGTGTTTCAAAAAAAAACATTGAATTAAAAAGTTTTAAAATTAAAAACTAAATTTCAAAAATTATTTGTTTTGTCAAAGTAACATTGTTTTTACTTTAACTGGCTCGACAAACAAAATTATTCACGAAAACTAATTTTTTTTTTCTAATGGTTCGTTTGTTAATTCAATAAACAAATAAATTATTGCTACTACTTTTGCATAAACGGGCCATGGTGCGGCTTCCTTTTTGTGTCGAAACCTAATTTGAGTTGCCTTTAAATGACATGGTGTTTTTCTCTGACAAGGCACATTTTCAACCTTATTGGAAGTGTGAACACTGAACATACAGATTGTAGCGAAACTTATGCTAGGGAGTTTCATCAAAAATCTTTAAGCTTGGAAAGAGTGACAGCATGGTCTGCAGCTTCAAGATATGGGATCATCAGGCTTTATTTTTTTTAGAAATATTATTGAGCAGTTACCACTTTATTATTCAGGATTTTTATTTCTCTTAATAGGAAGAAATGGAGCTTGAGGTGTGGTTCCACAAGACAGGGCCCACAGCTTACACTGCAAAGGTATGATAGGACTTTTTGGTCCAATGATTTCCCAGTCATCTCATCTCATTTAGATGTGATCTTAACTGTCCCGCATGGTCTGTAGGGCTCCCTATAATTCAAAACAGAAGCTTAAAAAAAAATACCCATTCAACCGTACTGAGATTGATTCCAATTCCAAATCAAAGCTTCTACTTTTCTTCGCCTTTTTTTAAAACACATTTGTTTGTGTCAAATTAGAAATTTCTAATAAAAAAAAAGTCTAGACTAATATACCTAATTCGTCAACAAAAAAAATAACAAAAAATTTAATCAAAATCCAAAGCCAACTCAAATCAAAAAAAAAAAAAAAACACCCTACTAAAACTCATCCGCTTCGATTAACTAATGAACACAACGTTCTCTTATCTTGAACAGTTAATTTTTCGGACCTCCTGCTGATTAATGGGCTCAAATTGTGGTGAAGAGAGTTGATGTTCTTTTGCACTAAAAAACTGTTTGGCGGTCCCGTATTTTAATTTTGTTTTTTTTTTTCTCTCGTTTTTTTTTTACAATCGGGTTTAAAAAAAATTAAGAAGAATGAAAAAATAAAAAAAAATTTTGGTCAAAGAATCACTGAAAATTATTACCTTGCAATCGTGTTCGAATCATAATTGAAATTGAAAACTACTTATCCATCAAGCGGGATATCATCGGTTAGGTTCGGTTCGGTTCCAGAGAACTTTTATATACGATTATACTGCAGATTCAGGAGCACTCTCTGATTGCTCGTTACATTGTTGCTTGTAGTAACGTAGACATATGCACTGTGCATATTATTATTTTTAGTTGAATGATTTAGGCATCACACAATTTCTTCAACTCTGAGCTCCATCTGCAGTGCATCTTTATCTTCATTGTCTTCAAGTGATAATTTCATTTACACACTCCATTGCTGAATCGATGCTAAATACAGCAACAGCAGCAGCACTTCCATCACCACAGAGATAGCTGATATAGTGTCCATTCTGCAGCAGGAGTGAAGGTAGTCAAATCCCAAGTCAGTGGTCCTGGTAATTGCCAAAAAATAAAACTACAAAAAAAAAAAGAAATAAAACAAAAGAACTGAGAAACAAACTCTTATATATAGCTGAACTCAACAAACAGAGATGAGATGAGGAGACGTTGACGGCCCATGATGATGACGACGATGACGACGAAAACGACGACGAGCGACGGGCCAGGTCGTTCATCAGACATCATCATCGCATCAACGCTGATCTTCCGATGGGATGGGGATAGCATCACACAAGAGTTACGACTTAAACTGAGCGCCCGGCGAGTTGGGACGGGCCGTGGAAGACCGGAATGATTTTTGGCCAGCTCTTTAATTCCATTGAAATTATTCGATGAAATTTTACTCCATCTCCACTTTGTGATGGTTCTTTTCTTCCTCGCTTTGCCTTTTGATGGTCTCTGGCATTCTTTAAATGTTTATATCGCATGCGATCGATTTCTGAAGAAATTTCGTGTGCCAAACACACATTCGCGCAAATAAACCTCCAGAAAGAAGTTATTTTTTTTTGTTTTACATTCAGCTTGGGCCTACATCTGCCAGTTGTTATTTACATAAATAATACAAATTATTTATGTATCGATAGATAAACCGGCATAATTTTGGGATAATCTAAAAAGTCATAAAACGCCATCTTTTGTAGGTATAGTCCCGTTTCTGGTGGTGGTAATAAAACACTAAAAATCGATACAATGTTATAGGTTAAGGTATTTTGAGAAGAGTATCTTCGTTGTCGTCGTCGTCGTCGTAGTCCTAGAAAAAGGCAATCAAATAGTTGTCATTTTATAGCCCTTTTTTTCAAGAAGGAGACACAATCAGACACACAAAGAGATGCCTTATCTGTCATGGTAGTAAAAATATCCAAAAAATAAATAACCAAAAATCAAAAACCAAACAATTAAACCTCAGAAATCTATATATGTATAAAGTGGGAGGAAAGGAGATACTCAAAGAAGCATAAGTAAGCTTTTAGTGCGTCTGGGAGAGGTTTCAGTTTTTTTTTTTTTTTTTCTTAGTTTAATTTTATTTTCTTCAAAGTGGTAACATGGTAACGAAGCAACACGTTGTTAGGCAATAAAATCGTTTTCCCTTATATACGGATATTTAATTGTGGAAATTTTATCCTTTTTTTATATTTTGTTGGAATCAAAAGAACATGAACCCATAAGCGATGAAATTTTTTTATAGTTTAATATAAAATTAGTTAGTTAGTTTTTTTTTTTTTCAAATAAAAAAAGAACAAAAATATCCAAAATCTATTTTATATATTTCAGTGATGATCACGGTGTCAGTTGGTTGGATGATGACTGACCTGACCACCCATCAATTTTGGAAATGACAAACATAAAAATATGGTTTCGTTTTAATATTGGTTTTTTTTTTGTTGTTTATTTAGTGAGAAAAATATTCTCATTCAATTAGTTGGCATAACTTTTAATACTGGCATCGAGATGATCAAAGAAATATTTTTTGTTGGAGATCACATGAGTAACTCACTTAGATCTCATAAAGTTCACATAAGATACGAGTATAATAAAAAGTTATTAAGTCAATTTAAATAAACATAATCACAGTTGGAAGTTAGTAGAGATCTATTCTTAATCGATTTATTTTTTTTTTTCAATGTAAATTAAGAACTGAATAATGAATTGATTTTTTTTTTGTTTGTCAAATGAAGTCAGGTTCTATTAATTCTGGTGGCAATGGAAATAGAGGCGTTTAAATGTTTATATAAGACGAGATAAGAGAGATATTAAACTAGAATATGAGATTTTTTGTTTGGAAAACCACGTTTATATGAAAAATTATTTAAAAAAAAAATATTTCACAGGTGATATATGGAGCTAAGGTAAACGACAAACATAAATAATTGTGAAAATTGAAAAAAATTAATAATAACTACAATTTAATATTAAAACAGTCAAATTACTGGTCAAGGGGTTGAAATGGTGGGCAAGATTCCTGCTATCTACGTTTTAGGATATTTACTTGGTTGATTTATTATAAATTACATAATGTGTGATTTTCTGCCAACTGTGATTCTTTGCAAGGTTTTTTTTTAATAATACAAATTCTATATACTACTCAAATACATCCGCAAAGTAGAAGACTTAACACTATTTTATTTGGACTTGTTGAATTATTTATTCAAAATAGCTTTTAACGACCTTTAGGTTAGGTTAGGAGGGGCGTGCCCAGCTCTGAGGCTGTTGCGTACACGGGGACCTATTGGTCCATAATGATCCCTTATAAACAGAGATAACACCTAAACTAGTGGTTAACATAGACTGGTTCATTTACAAACCAGTCCGTGCTTTCCATATGTATAATCCTGTCGGATAAACTACAATAAAGAAAACACACGTTTTATGTCAACCGCTTTAATCCACTTTTCAGTCAAGAATGCCAGAATACATAGAATACATCAAAATACATAATAGTAAGATCTTGTCGTCTCAAACTGGTTCTTTCTCGCTTACACTCTCATTGGTAGGGTTCACAGGGTGCCACACTATATATTTCCTCATGTTTGCCATTGAGACCTGCGTTAGATTGTCCAGTTCTCCAACAAACCCGTTTCCAAGGTAACGGAGGCGATTTATTTGGAGGTTAGGGCAGTCACCGGGCAGGTGCTCAATGGTCTCTATTTCCTCGACATCCTGACAGCTACTACAGCAATCGGGAGCGTGTACATCCAATCTAGTGGCCATTGCGTTAATGACACAGTGTCCCGTTAGTACACCTATCAGGGTACTAATATTCTTTTTAATCAGCGATAAAATATACTGAATTTCTCTTTCGTTAATTCTAGGCCATAAACTTCTAGAGAAGACGCAGTCGTTTCTGGACATCTAGGAGTTGTTGATTTTCTCTTTTGTTATTAGGTCTATATCTTTCTTTTGATCACGCCAATCGGGACGTCCGGTCTCTTGTCTAATTGGCTACTACTGCCTCTATTTGTCATACCCCCATTTCCTTGCCAGTGCATCTGCTATGTCATTCCCTTCTATATTGATATATGTCCTGGAACCCAGTAGATTTTGACTTGGTTGGAGTTGCAAATATTGTTTAAAATATCTCGACATTTTACTACTGCCAATTGGCTCTTGTTGTCTCACTGTATATTGCTTTGATAGCAGCTTGACTGTCCACTAAGAATGTGATCCCATGACGAGCTCAGTTTTTTTCCTGTGAACGATTTCTACAAAAATTCTTTGTGTCCAGTGGTTGTTTTTTTGTAACTTAATGAAACATTTTCTCATGAATTTCTGGTTTGAATTGGGGAAATAAGTTTCTACTACAATTTACATTACAGATTATTTAAAAATTTGCTACCTTCTCCCATTGGCTTAAAAAGTATACTCAAAATGTCAATACACCGTGGCATGTCCGTTCCTTGTTTTTGCAATTAAATCTTCTATTTTCTATTAAAATACATCATTGAAACAAAGAAGTTAAAATACAATAGTTTTTTGATAAAATCAAGTCAAAATATTTGCTCTGATGGAATTTAAAAATCATAAATGAATGTTGTCCCCGAATTTTATTTTATTTTTGAATTTAAAAGATTTCCCGCTCACTTGCCATCTTTTTTTTAGTTTGATAGCTAAATTAGCTAAAAAAAAGTGTATGACAGGAAGGTACCGTTATTTTTTGTCCTAAAAAAAAACTTATCAGGAAAATGCTGCCCAACAAACGCTAGATATCAAGTTTAAAGAAAATCGACCCACATACGTTTAGGCTGCAGACAAATGGACAGCAAGAGGGACAGAATTGCAAGACCCAATTTTTTCAACTTCGTTATTATAAAGGGTGTTTTTTTTTTTTTAGACGTGTGGTTTTCAATCTGGCAATACTTTTTTCGCAGTTGGTCTTTTTGACAGCTGTCACTTGATTTATGCTCAGTTTGGGTTGCCATTTCATAATGAATAGACTTACTTCTGAACAACGTTTGCAAATCGTGCAAATTTATTACCAAAATAATTAATGGTTCGGTTCGCACGATGCATCAGGCGCTGCGTCCAATATTCGGTCAACATGCCGTACAGTGCGCACCGAAGACGCTATTGCTGCTGTGAAGCAGAGTATCGAAGAAGACCCGAATGAGTCCATCCACCATCGTGCGCAACAAATAGAGCTGGGGCCTCTTGGGCCTCTCGGCTGGAATTAATTACGAGCCAGCCGCGGCGGCCACTTGCCCGAAATTATTTTTAAAACATAATGGCAAACCCTTATCTTTATAAAAAAAAGCTTAATTCTTGGCCATAACAATAAATTATATGCATTTTATTTTTTCTTAAAAAACACACGTCTAAAAAAAACACAATTTAGTATAATGTCAAGTTTGATCAAAATCTCGAGTTCGATTTTATTTTACGAATCCGTAACTTGCCTATCATATGTACATGTACATATATCGCAAGTAAAAATAATACCTAAATTTTATGTATATGGGAAAATATTTTGCGAAAGCTAACTGCGAGTGTTGAATCACACAAAAACACCTTAGAAAAAAAAAAAAAAAAAATATCATCATACTAAAATAATGATGGAAAATTGTCAAGTAAGACTTTTAAGAATTTTCCACCCCAATGGCCACAAACGAATTGAAATGAACGAATTCTTACCAATAACAACAATAACAACAACAAAATAACATACACAAAAATCACAATCAAACGTGCTGCCATACATTATTTGGAGGAATGCCAAAACTGAAATGATCATCTGTGCCAACGCCAACGGGGGCTTAAGACCATCCCATTATCAACAACAACAAAAAGAAAGAAAACAATAAAAACAACAATAAAAAATAAAAAAAAAAAAACAATAATTTTGCGTTTTGGGCTTTTCAATGTTGAAAATGGAAATCATCGATTGAATCTTGATTTCAAAAAAAAAATACACCTCCCCCTCCTCTTATATTCATTGTACCTTTCATATATATACATAAAAATCTCTGATAGTATTGGATCAATTGAATTTCCAAAATTTCAAGATTCAAATCATCTCAGGATGAATTCAAAGAAAAAAAAAAAAAAAACCAATTCAAATAAAAACAATGAATAAAAAAAATATCTCGACAAAAAAAAAATATAAATACTAACAAAAAGCCAGAAGGAACACCAGATATATACGCAACACTGCTTATTCTTCCATCTTCACATCATCAAATTTGATGATTTCCACCCGAAAACCAGATCACTTAAGGTGCAATTTCAGAATTCTTTTCGACCTACCATTCCATCACCATCGTGTCATTTGTTTGGCCTTAAAGGAAAAACAACAACAAAAATATAAAAAAAAATTATATTAAGAATAAAGGAACTTACTATAGCACGACCAAGACCATGAGAGAGCTGCGCTTGCGCTCACACAGCACAGCACCGCCACCGCCAATTTGGAATGACACCCCACACTGCAATGGAAAGAGATACACCTGCATATATGTTAAGCATGTAGGCGTACAGGGTGTTTTTTATTTTGCAGATTTGCTTAAATATTAATTTTCATTTATAATATTTTTTTTTTATTTAAGGTTCCGCTTACACGATCTACATTACTGGATGTGACAACAAATATCGAAAATTCCATTTTTCAAGATAAATTTCAAAATTTCGACAGAAATTAAGGAATCTTGTTCTTGATCTTAGGAGGAATCAAAACTTCGCATATAGAAGATCCTATCTGACGTAGTTATACTGACACTGATACAGTTCAGTGTCTTAGGCTGTTCTACATCATTTTCAGCGACAAGTTTCGATTGGCTTGGGGCATGGCAGATTAATCATAGACCAAATGTTCACACTGAGCCAGATCCTGGAAAAGAATTACGAGTTTTAATTCGAGACCAAGACAGTCAAGACTAGAATTCAAGTTATAGGCTTCGTAAGCTTCGTAGCGATAGCTTCTGTCTCAAGATTTGATATTTAGTCTTGAACCATCCTTAAATATACATGTAAATTATGTATCTGTCCATAAACACCCTGTTCAATTTTTTTTTTGCAGATAGCACAGTTTGGCTACCAATTCGCAAGAATAGCTGCTTCTTCTTCTTATTCCCAGTCTTCTGTTGGGATGAAGCTACAGGAGAGGAAGATGGCTTCTAGCAGCGATGATAATCGTCATCGCGGTCTTCCTCGTTTCCCTTTTTATATTTAAAAAACTTCTTCTTTTATTGCTATTTGGGTTGTGTGGTTTGGTTGTCTGTTTTTTTTTTTTTTTTCTGGGATGAATCTCTGTTCTGGTATTTCCAGCACCCAAAATCCAAACATCAGCAAAGACAAGGAGGACCATAAACAAAGAAGTGATGGTAGGAAACAAATACACAACAACAACAACAACAAAAAAAAGCCGTTTGGCTACAGAACACAGCTACAACTACATATATATACATATTTTTATTCATATATCCAGAGCTGGACTGGAACTCGCGCAATGATGGTGATGATTTAGGGGCTCATTGTGAAGTGAGGAGTTTCGCTTCGTTTTCTCTAGGAGCGAGTGTATCATAACAGTGCTCTGGAAGTTATGCCACCACAGCACTGCAGAGGTGGTAGATACACATGGTCCCACATGGGTGACTGGACTGAGCTGAATTGGAGAGCATGGTTGGTTTTTGGTGATGCTGCTGTTACTGGTGCTGCTGCTGCTGCTGCTGCTGCTGCTGCTGTTGGTTGTGATGTCAGAAAGATCGGACGATTTTGATACCGCACCAAGAGGAAAAGAATCGTCTCCTACGAATGGCGCGAATTGAATTCTTGGAAAACCGGGAGAAGATTCTTTTTTTTTTTTAACTTTTTTGGTTGTCTGTTTTATTTTACCTGCGACTTCTTCGAGACTCTTCTAGTTTTGGCAACAAATTAAACTTTATCCACAATGTTGCTAAAATGTATGTCTATATATAGGTACATTATCTATGGATTTGGATAAAACGAAAAACATCAGATGCAAAGGAAGAAGTTCCGTGGGGGAATACCTACATACACTACAATGTCACAGTGATTTGGCTTGGGACTATGAGACTAATTGGCTAAATTTACAGTTTTTCTCTTTTCTGAAATGTATGGGTCAGAGATTGATGTGATGCTACTACGTATTTTTGTATATTATATTGAGATACCTACGGTTAATTTGGATTTTTTTTTATTTCAGAAAGTGAAAATATATATTTATTCAAAACCGATGTGATATGTCGAGAATAAGTCGACAAATATTAAATCATCACTGTGTACATATTAAGCGAGTGGGATTATTTATTATTTTTTTAATAAATTCAGAACTTAATACTGAAAATTTGACATTTTTCAGATTTATTACTTTAAGTCAAGCTTTGTTTTTTTTTTTTGTGTATATAATTTTTTTTATTTATATTTTCTTATATAGCTAATGATTATAAATATTGCTAATAGTTCTTGTTTTTTTTTTTTGCTTTTCTTACTACATAGTGTATGTTCTATCTCACTCTAAAGAAGCAGTTATATATATTAAGTAACAACAAAGCATTCCAAGAAAACACACAACAACTTCATGGCGATGAAAAAATATGAGTGATATTATTTATGATCTTAATGACAACGAAATAGAAAAAAAAAGAAAGATTATAGGCATAGATTAAAAGCGAAAAGAGGAGGAACTTAACTATACTAATTTATTCAACAACAACAAAAAAAAACAAAAACTTTCAATCTCATATATCGAAGCTTAGTTTTATTTTTTTTTTGTTATCAGAATTTATTAGTTTTGAAAATACACTAGAATTATTGGCTGACAAAAAAAATAAATAATAAATATATATTTTAACTGTTTAAAATTTGTGGGTACAAAACTAGATATTTTATACGTTGAATTATTAGAGAAAGTAGTAATTTTATTTATTTATAATTAATATCATATCTAGTTCGAAGTGTTTTGTCAAAATTTCATGAGTAGGTATATGATATTTCGACAAAAATTTTACTTTTTACGAACAAATATTTTTTTGCTGTCATTAATTTTCGTTATAGTTTTTATAAGATTTTTCGGAACTTTGGGACTCTGAAATAATTATTAGAAGTATTATTATCTATAATTTCTACTTATTCCCGACATTTCGATCAGCGTTGCCGCCCAAACAAAAATTTCCGTGACACATTTTCTAAAAACCTGTTGCATTTGCGTACCATATGAAAAAAAAAACTAAAATTCTTGCATATAAAAAAAATATCATTTATTCAAAAAATTTACAGATTTCACTCATAGAGTAACTATGGGGACATTGAAAATGACTTGTGTTAGCTCGATAAAATAAAAATATGAATAATCTTGGTGATTTCTAATTTGTATCCTATAGTTGCACCAAAACTTCTAAAGATGTCTAAGAAACCATTCTTCAGTCTGAAATTACAATATGTAGATATTTTTAATGTCGAATCCCAGTTGGCGGTTAAATTAATGTTGTTCAGTTCAGTTCAGTTTATTTAATCACGGCGTTGATGTTGAAGAAATTCAAATATTTGCTCAAATTTGCTCAAATTAATTTACAAGTCTCTCAACTTATTGAACTATTTATATATAGGCAAGTTATTTGATTTACTGTCAAAGTGAACCCTCTTTAACGCGAGACCAAATTTATAAATAATTTGATGTGTAGCTCAAACTCAATGCAAACCTGATTTACCTAATTGTTTTTAGGTATTCTATAATATTTTGCATTTTGAACTCATCTTTTAATAAATTTAATAAACTCGAGTCGTGTAATTTCTTAAAACAATATAAATGGTTTTGACAGCTAAGCAGTATTCTTTTATCTGTGTATATGAAAAGCAAAGCACCAATTAAGTCAACAGCTGAGTTGACAACCAAATTGAATCGTTTTTTTTTTTTTTTCATTTGAGGACCTTAAGGTAGAACTGTAATAGTCGGAAGATGTTGGAAGAAAATTCTCTCAGTTCACTTACGCATGGAGCGGTCGGTGAGCGCTCTTCACTTCCGGAAGCAAAAGTAAAAAATTGGTCGAAACAAGCAAAACTCAATTATGGGCACGTCATATTAATATTTAAGTTGCTTAGGTAAGTTAATCCTACCTCTAGACTGATTAACGTTAACTTAAATACCTTAACCTTCAACAACTTAGAACTAATGTTGTGAGTTTATTAAAGAGAAACGCAAGTAGGTACCTTTGCATATTTCAGGCTCAAAAATAACATTGGTTTGGACGTAGGTCAAGTTCAAAAATCGCATTGGTTAAGACGTTGGTCAAGTTCAAAAATCGCATTGGCTTAGACGTAGGTCAAGTCCCAAAATCGCATTGGCTTAGACGTTGGTCAAGCTCAAAAATCGAATTGGTTTAGACGTATAGTTTAAGTTACAAAATCACATTGGCTTAGACGTATGTCAAGTATAAAAATCGCATTGGCTTAGACTTAGGTAAAGTTTTGTGACATAAATTTATAGCCTTAGATTTTACCTTAATTTTAAGACCTTAACCTCAAAGATCCGATAATTAGAACAGAAAATAAAAGCTTACCAAGTCAACCCTTTTCGATTACTACATTTAAGTTGCTTCGCTAAGTTAATCCTACCTCTAGGCTGATTAATGTTAATTTAAATACCTTAACCTTCAACAACTGGCCCTTAGAACTAATGTTGTAAGTTTATTAAAGAGATTCACAAGTAGGTATCTTTGCATATTTTAGGTTCAAGAATCGCATTGGTTTGGACGTAGGTCAAATTCAAAAATCGCATTGGCTTAGACGTAAGTCAAGTTCAAAAATCGCATTGGCTTAGACGTTGGTCAAGCTCAAAAATCGATTTGGTTTAGACGTATAGTTCAAGTTAAAAAATCACTTTTGCTTAGACGTAGGTCAAGTTCAAAAGTCGCATTGGTTTAGACGTTGGTCAAGTTCAAAAAACGCATTGGTTTAGATGTTGTTTTGTCACATAAATTTGTAGCCTGAGATTTTACCTTAATTCTAAGACATTAACCTCAAAGATCCGATAATTAGAACAGAAGATACCAAATCAACCCTTTTCGATTAGGTATTAGGTATATTTAAGTTGCTTCGCTAGGTTAATCCTACCTCTAGCCTAGTTAACCTTAATTTAAATACTTTAACCTTCAACATCTGGCCCTTATAGAACTAAAGTTATAAGTTATAATCATAGAGGTTCAAGTATAGGTCTCTGTGCATATTCTAGGTTCAACAATCGAATTGATTAAGAATGAAGTCAAGTTTTGTCACACAAAATTTTTGAAGCCTATTATTTAAATTATTTCAAAATCTTAATCTTTAAGATCCGATTATTAGTACAGAAGTAAAAAGGCAACCGCAGAACAACTAAATCAATCCTTTTATATAAATGTACATACATAATGTCATACTAAGGGGTCAAACCTCTTACGTCTCTGAGCCATTCTGAGACATTCCAAACCATTTACATCCACATGTCCAACGAGTTATGGTAACAAAACGGCGCACTCTAGCGCTAATTGGGTCAACGAGCTAGGTTGCCCGTGATCGCCATTTCTACCTACCTACCTACCTACATACATAATGTATGTACCTAAGATACGTAGGTATATGAATTTTGTTGGCGAAGCCAATTTTGTTATTCAATTTTTCAATTTTTGCAATTATTTATTTTGATGAATTAAACCTAAACGTTTTTCACCTACACTTTTATGTTATTTCAATTATTTTTTAACTAAATGAATTAGTTCGATATTTTACCTTCATTTTAAGACCTTTATTTTAAATATCCGATTGTTAGAACAGAAGTTATAAGCCAAACAAACCAACCTATTCGTACCATTACGAATAATATTTGCAAAATACCTACAACAATTCAATCAACATAACATTTTACAGACATACCTATAACCTACTTAATAATGTAGCTTTGTATGTATATCATTTTTGTTCCCGATGCGAAGCCAATTTTGTTTGCCACCAGCAGTGTTGCCATGTTGGCATTATTAATGCTAGATCTAGCATTAAAGACGAGTAAAAAGCATTATGAAATTTGAAAATTATGCCAAATGCTTTTTTAGCATTATCCGATTTTTTTTGGCATTCTTGAATGCCATTTTTTGGCATTCTTGAATGCCAAAAGTTGATTTTCAATCATTGATTCATATACATGAAAAAAAATATTTTCAAAATAATAATAATAAAATTTGTTTGCAAAATATGCGCATTATTGTGATCTAACCTTAATAATGTCATATTGAACTCAGACAAAAAAAATGGTGGAATTTAAAAACTGAGTATATTTTCGCAATAAAATGATCTACAAAAAACATCTTGAATGTTTTTCAATAAAACTGCTAGAAAAAAAGTTATAACCCTTTAAAGTATTTTTTTTTGTAAATGTTCGTCGATTATTGGCTATATCTTTTTTATTTTCAATTCAATGGTAAAAAGTGTCTTAACCAATATTGTAGAGAATTAAATTGTCTACAAAAATAATCTAAAATTTTTTTTGTCAGACTTTTATTTCTCAAGATATTGAGAAAAGGGGCTTCTAACCCCTTTTTCAAGTTAGCGGCCAAATGGGGGGGGGGGGGGGTCCAGCCCCAAAAATGATTTCGTATACTCTAACTAATGCACTCTACACATTTAAAAAAAAACGTTGTCCTATGCTAAATGCAAGGTCAATGTAACAATATGAAATATCCAGAAATATAATCGAAGAAGTCGGAGGCTCAGTCAATTATGAGAAAAGAAGTCAAGAAGATATCTATGACGACCTTTGGGTTGACGCATCAAGTACCTTTTTTATTTCCAAAAGCTATGAATTTAAAATGTGATATAAATGACGTCTGACTGAATTGAAATACTAACATATACCTAAACGTAAAAACAGAAATATTTTTTTAAATAATATTATTTCAATATATTTAAATAAGATTTCTTTTTTTTATAGCATTTATGATACTTATTTATGAAATAATAAATTTTAATTTTGCATTATTACAAAGTTTTGTTCTTTTAATCATTGAAATATAAGATTGTAAGAGCGAAAATTTTCTACGAATGGATTTTAAAATCTAGCATTCTGTTTTTTGAGCTCCCATACGATTTAGCATTATGGAATTTGAAATCTAGCATAATGAAATTTGAGATTATGGCAACACTGGCCACCAGCCACAGTGCAGTGGTGGTTTTTTATTGCACACATTCCACTCCAACGTCTTGCCCACACCCTTACAGCAATGTATATTCTTTGTGGGTACGTTTTTTTCTTTTTCTTTTTGTTTTCTTGTTCCTCACGTCATTTGCCGTGATGAAATTAGTTCTCAAAAGCTAATCTTTCACGTTTTTAGTATGAAATTTTGTAAGCTTTTGCAAAAATTTTGATGCAGATTTGTAGCCTGTCATTTTATCTTTAATTATCTATCTTAATATTAAGCATCCGATAGTTATAACCTGAGTAAAAGGCTTCTAAGTGCGCTCAAATCGAGTGATTTTAAGATTTCATACAAATTCAACTATCCTCCACTGAAGCTCGTCGGTTGGCGACGATCAACGTGTAGGTACGATTCATCGATTGTGTCTTTAGGTTCATTTTGGCATTTTCTTTGGTAACACCAACCAAAAATTCGATCCTGAGCCCCCTATACGCTAGAGTTCATTTCGTTCATTTGTTATATATTCATTTGTTCATTTAATCATTTTGGTAACACCATATTTTTCTCAAAACGACCCTATAAACATTTTCAATGTTAATACATACATCAAAAAATTAGAAGAAATAATCTGCTCTATTGTATTGTGTATTGTCAAAAAATAAAACTTTCTGCCAGCTTTTACTCCATTTTCAGCAATTTTCTTAATTTTTTTTTGTAAATTAAGAAATTGAAAATAAGAAAACTTGCAATATTGATTTTTTTTTTTCGTGCGACGATAAATTTTTCGTGTCAAAAAAGCACGGTCGTGCCCCATCGGTAAAACTGATTTTAATTGAATTCAACTTATCGTGGTAAGAGAAAAAGACTGACGTTTGATCTTTTATGGCTTTTAGCAATTGCTCCTGTTCTTAAATTGAACTAGTTTGCTGTTGTTGCGTTGCGAACACCAAAAAAAATAAATTGTAAATACAACGAAAAATTTTGTAGATGCTGCGAAAACATTCGTTCATTTGCTCCACGAATGTTTCTCGTACATTTTATAAACATGCATTTGTAAATTGCACGAACGATATTTTGAAAGTAAAATACGAATGTTTTCGTATATCTTGCAAAACTTTCGTATCCCTATTCCCTAACAAATAAAAAAATTATGTACAATATACGAAATAACATTAGTAGAATGAACGATCTAGCTATAGTACCTATCTTGAAAAATACGTTTGTACTATTTACGAAACATTTGTGGTTTAAGATCCTTTATTTTTGTAGAATACACGATTATGTTTCTATATACTACGAATTTATTTGTATTTCAATAAAATTGAATTCGTAGTTTATAGGAACATAATCGTGTTTTCTACTAAACTAAAGGATCTTAAATCACAAATGTTTCGTAAATCGTACAAATGCTTTTGTTTGCATTAAAATTAATATCATTGGTTGTAATAAATTCTTCCTTTATTGGTTGAATATAGCAAATATTTGAAATATTCACAAGTTTGTAGCATTGGCACAGAATGTATAAATGTGTTTATCTTTTGCCAGATGGATTAAACCACAAACTTAAAATAAAAAAACTTTGGTTAATTTTTACGTTGGTTTATTTTAAAATTAATTAAAAACAAAAACTTTAAACCTTAATCTTTTTTTATCATATCGTCATGAGACACCTTTGCTTCTTCTTTTGCAATTATAAAAAATGGTAATTTTGCAGAATGTTTAAATGAATAACGAAAGTTTTCTTACATTTTATTTCATTAAGCAGCGCATATAACTACTGTTCTCATTGTTTTACCACCAAGAATGTTAAAATGTTGGGTGTTTATCAATTCCTACAAGCAAATTGCATCAGTTAAAAATATAGAAAGAATAAAAAATGTAGGTACTTACCGTCTGAAAAATTATCCTTTTTATTTAATAATATTTCCTGCAATTTAATTTTTTTAGGATTTCTGGCATTTTTGAAATGATTTGCCAAAATTTTGTCTGTGACCAATGTCCAAAAACCGTATTAGTCCACCTAAAAAGGACTTAAAAATTCAAATTCGTCAATTATTAAACACTGATATAACATAAATAGTGAATACACTTAGCAAAATACAATTATTAACCTTTTTTTTTTCGTTTTTTGTTTTTAGTTTTCCTTTTAATTTACTTTCTTGGTTTTTTTGGTTTGTTTTTATTAACTTTTTAATTTTTTTCACTTCACTTTTTTCAGTTTTAATACGGCGAGCGCGGCGTTCAAAAAGCAACTGAACACGTTTCGACTAAATGACTGGCTGCAGCTGCAGCTTTACATAATATGCATGAAATAAAATCGTTTGTGTAATTTACGAATGGTAAAAAGTAGGAATAATAAGATACAAAAAAATCGTAAATAATAAAAATGTATGCTTGGAAACACAAAACGTTAGTATAATATACGAAAACACATTCATGGCATTACGACTGTTTTCGTGAATTTACAAAATATTTGTACTTTTACGAAATCCTTGGTCAGAACGGAGAAGCAACTGTAAGCTGCAGCTGTGGGTAAAAAGAAATGTTTTGATGTACTATTGAAGACTTTCGTATATATTACGATTGGTAAAAACCTAGTTTTGTTACAAAACATTTTGTGAGAATTACAACTGTTTTTCGTATCTACACAAAATATATTTTGTATAATTTACGAAATGTTTTAAATTTTTAACGAATGTATTAGTATACTTACCAAATGTTCGTAGTTTTACAAAAACCTTCGTAAAAATTTTCGAAAATTGAATATGCGTATCTCTGCTATCATCAAAAGAGATATGTTGAGTACAGTTTACAAATTTTTTGTACAAATCACTAAACATTCGTGTGAAAAAGCGTTACAAAATTATTTAAGTGTGAGATTTTTTTCAGCTACAGAACATGTCTTGGGTTAATTTTTGATAATATTGCCATTTTTGTTGACAGAGTTTAAATGCACCTTTATCAAATTCCCCAAGGCTTTTCTCGCTAGTATTTAGATATAAAGATGACTTGTGCCTCTGATGTGTTCCCCCCGCTTTTATCAAGAAAGCTTAGTCATGCACTAGAACCAAAGGATTAAGACTATAAAGAGATCCTGTTTACTGGATGGATGCAACCAATTCGAAACCTTTGGCTTAAAAAATGACCTTAACTGGGATAAGCACCGGGATGGTTAAACTACTGAGAATTAAATGAAAATTTGTATTAAATAAAAGGTATAACACATTAACAACACTAGACAATACACCACTCTTAAAACTAGGAATCAGGCTTTTCACCAAGTAGAAATAATATTTACATTATTTTTTTTGCTTCTGTGCAGTATTTTCTTTTCCAAATAACTTTTAGGGAAAAACTTGATTTTTTCAAAATCATCATCTACATTTTATAATAAAACTTTTTTCTTTGTACAACCAAAAAAATGTGTGAGTGACTCTTCACTCTTGGTGAAGATCTTTGGGCCAAACAGTTTGGCTCAAGGATCTGGTAAAAATCGAGATGGTAAAAATAAGGGAGTCTGATCCCAGTTTCTATAAACTCCGATTGTTCCGGTTGTTGTTATTAGGTCCGAGTTATAACCATTTCTAATGCTGTTCATTTTAAACGCCGCCGCCGGCTAAAGATGCAAACCTAGTAAATCCACTAATTGGTGTGTTCAGAAAAATGAGATCTCAAAGAATTTTCTCACTCAAAAATTGAATCAAGCGAATCCAGGATTTTTTTTTCCTCAGAGTTTTGACAACAAAGCTATGAGAAATTTTGATGAGGGATTCTGTTCAGGTAACTGAGATTGCTGAGATTTCCTCTCATTTTCCTGAAAATGCCTACTTTTTGTCAAAAATGAGATTTTAGAAATAATATCATGTTGACGTCGAAAATCATAAATATCTTATTAAAAGGGAAAAAATGCAACAAAAAAAAACCTCTTATATCCAAATAGCTTTTATTTCGTTTAGGTAATTGAATATTAGAAACCACTGTCCAACACAATTTACAAAAATGGAGTTACGAGGTTCGCATTTTTACCCGACGTTAATTCCACCGACAGCTAAAACAAATGAAAAAATTCAAAAATCGTTATTAGCTGAACATTCCTTACACAGAACCTTTTTTGGATTGGATTTACGATTTCCTTACGGCTCAACCAATTTCTATAATCTTTTCTATACGAGAATTTAAAGCAGCTCTAGTAATATTGTATACCAAAATGTTTAAACCAACATGGATTTACATCAAATAGTGAACGATCTCGAAAGTGAAGTTATTAGAATCAGAATGAGGATCAACTCCGGGAAAACAAAGCTCCTCAAAATTACATTGTCGTCAGTAAACATTATGACAGGATTGGTAAGAAATATATCAGCAACAAGAGATTCCATGAGAAAACCAACTTGACAGATACCTCATTATAATATAGCGGACGGTGCCAATAGAAAAATAATCAACCACCCGAACCATCTGATAGAAGGAGTTGTAAACCTGTAGCCTATAGACATCCTGATCCCTTTAACTACCTTGAAGCAATGGAACTACAATTTTGTAATACAAAAACTTCCATACAATTTTGTACTTCTTTTTTCTCAGTTCACACTGACTTATAACCACCGATTTAACAAGAGGAAGTGAAGAAAATGACAAAAGGGTCTTTTTGTCTTATTCAAGTTTGAGTTCCAAATGCCAATCTAGTGTATATAGAAAATCCATGATCGGGCCGTTAAAAAAATTCTTTGATATGGGTTTTCGGTGACAGATAGGCATTGCTCAGCGGAGTTTACTGTCTTTAGTTAGAGGGCGTTTTTCTTTTTTAGTTCAGAGCTCTGAACAGAGTCTGAACACTCCGAACATACTCTGAGCGATCTCTGATTAGAGGGTGCTTTGCTCTGAAAGTTCAGATTTATTTAAAGAAACACGCTTCCCCAGCTGTCACTTTTTTATTTGTTCACAGATTTCATTTTCTTTGTGTTCAGTTATTCAACTCCGTCTGCTCTATCAACTTATTCTGAGCTCATAGAGCGCGCTCTGAACATGCTCAGAGCGAAAAAAGAAATACAAAATTGGAGCTCTGAATGCTCTGAGCTAAAAAAGAAACACGATCTTTTGTTTGACAGTTCAGGCTCTGCTCTGAACTAAAAAAGAAAAACGCCCAGAGTAGAGCAAGTATTGTTATTACAGTGAAAGCTCCCTTGGGCGGACAGCGACAGTCGCAGATCTTTTGTCCATCTAAGGGAGTTGTGCGCAGTGATGCCAGACTATGGGATCAGATTTTCACATAGTGATACCCGAAAATTCCCTTTTTCCCTTTTAGCTTATTTGAAACGTAAAATACCCACAAAAAGGGATAAATCCCACGATCTGGCAAAGCTGGTTGTGCGTCCAGGGGAAACAAATTTATTAATTCATGAGAATTTGTCCGCTCAAGGGGATTGTCCGCTTAAGGGAGCTGTCCGCAATAGGAGCTTTCACTAGTATTATTATATGGTTATGAATATAAAGGGATTTCCATAAGAACTCTCAACTCAACCTTTTTAATTCTCTGAGGCCTGAGCTCTTCTTGAAGTAGCACAATGGACGAGGTTCTCCTAAGAGAGTATATAGACCGTTTTGTTCCTTAGGAGGCATGCTAGAGACAAAGGTTTAAGATTCCCGACCGTTTAATTCCTTTGAGAAATTAAAGATATTTCCATTCGAAGTTAAGAACCTCCAAGCCCAAGTTTTACTACTTCTTTGAGACAAATCCTGGACACCATCAAGCTAATCTCAGCCCCGAAAAATTAACGTTCACATGTAAACCTCAGAAATAGCAACAAAAAAAAGCCTCCTTTCATTAGTTTTGTTTACAAATTGTGTTGATAGAAAGACATTATGCCTGTTTGGTAACTTTTTTTTAAATAAATTTCCCAAAAACTGATTTTTTTTTTCTATGGGTTTTGACAGCAAATTGTAAAAGTTCACGTTACCAAACAGACCAATTATGTAACGAATGTAGTCTTTTTTTTCGGTGATGATGGTGCAATAATTGAGTTTGAATGTTAAAAATGTGTATCCAGAAACCAAACTGATAATTTTAACGCAGAGATAAAAAATGATATTCCACTGTAAATTGTGATTTGCCTAGCTAAGATTTATTTTTTTTAAATAGGAAAATAACACTCTACCGAAAGTTCATATAATTTTCGAAAATGTTTGGTTAAAAATTGAGAAATTTTAAAGGAAGTATAGAAAGTTAAACAAAAAATTTTAATTTCTGCAAAGATTTTCTAATATCTCCAGTTTTTTCTTTCAAACATTTGACCTATAATCAATAAATTTTTCTTATTTTCTTGGTCTCATTAAAATTTTGAAGAACTATAGCTATGTTTTGATATTCATGTAATTCCCATTTAGTTTAGCTTTAGCAATAAAATATATTTTTGTTGTAAACTATCTCATCCACCATATTTATCTCATAGAAACTGCCTTCATATATTTTGTTCTTTCTACGAAATAATTATCTTTTTATCAAATTTGATAATAATTCACTAGAAATCTAAAGATAGACATAGATTTAAAATATGAAACAACATCAACAAACAAAAAAACACACACATTTTCTAAAGAAATTACCATGTTAATGATTATCAACAAGCGTTAAATCAACTTTATACATCATATACAACTTGTATAGCACTTAGGCGTTTATTTATTGCCTGTATTTCATTTTTGGGAGCATACAAATCCCAGTGAAAAAAAAAAACTAAATTCTCAAATTTCAACACCCAACCAGCACCATCATATCAACATTCTTATACCAATAAATTAATCGTGTGGACATAGAGAATCAAACACACAGGAACACCGCACATGTATAAATTTTGTCTCCTGACTTAAATTCGAGCTCTAGAAAAATGTCTCAATATACAGCTCTGAGGTAAATAATCACCCAAAAAATAAATAAAATATCTAATAGATAAAAAAAATTTATAAAACAAAAATCAAAGAAGAATTGTTTCGAATTTTCTTCACTTCAGTCTAAAGATTTTCGGATGCAGATGTGGACCACCGCGACAGTTTTTGTTTTTTTTTTTATTTTTTTGTTAATAATGCCTTAGCTGTTAACTGAATTTAGTCAACACCGTAAGCTAATCAAGTATCGAAATAGCTTCTTTATCAAGAAATAAAAAAAAAAACAATTCTTTTGTTTGCTGCTGATGGTAATCTCGATGCGAAAACGTTGAGGACACACGACCACATCATCATGGCTGGTTGATCAGGTTGACCCTTTTTTTAACTTTTCGCTTTCTTTGTATTTCTTTGGAACGCATCATACATACATTTAAAGAAAAGATATACATTCCGGTTTTTTGTGGAATTCACAATATTCTGAATTTTTCTCTCAGAACTATAGGAATGTAGTTTTGTGATATCTTAATACTTTGTATATGAATGTCAACTTATTTAATGAAAACGTATCATGTCTGGGATGAGCCGTATAGGTTACAATGATTTTTTAAATAGTCACCAGTTTATGTCTATAAGGTTCTAATTTAGCTTAGATCTTCTTATAGCTTCGTGATCTTGATAAAGGCGTGAGGAATAACAACATTTTCTATTTTCCAACGACAAAAAACTAAAATATCTTGTCAAATTCTAATAAAAAAGTCGCATTTTTTAAGAAAGTTCAAATTTAAGAAAAGTAGGCGTGGCAGAGGGCAGATTTCCAAAAATAAATGAAAATATTATGCTTTAAAGGTTAAATAGTGCTCAATTAGAAAATTTTAGGTTGACATTGATGTTGATGTTAAATACGTATATATTTAAGAACAGATAGGAAAAGCAGGCGTCGCTGTGGGCGGATATATCATGCTCTAAACTCAGGAAACCTATATTACAAAATGTTAGCTTAAACAAAGAAATATAATAACAATGGGCGTGGCAGTATGCGGTCAACAAATTGTTCACAGCACAATGACTTATTGGAAGCTTTAACGGAGCCTTAATGAATCTTTATTAAAGCCTTAACGAAGCTTAATGAAAGCCTTAACGAAGCTTTATGAAAGCCTTAAGGAAGCTTTTTCTTTGAACATCATGGTGATCGTCTCTTGACCATCAAAATTGCTGTAGATTTCCTCAAGATACTTAACAAATAAATCCTTCTTAAATTTATGAAAACCTTAACGAGGCATTATGAAAGCCTAAACGAAGCTTTATGAAAGCCTTAAGTAAGCTTTTCCATTGAACATCACGGTGATCGTCTCTTGACCGTCAAAATTGCTGTAGATACTTAACAAATAAATTCTTCTTAAATTTGTGAAAACCTTAACGAAGCATTATGAAAGCTCTAACGAAGCTTTATGAAAGCCTTAGGGAAGCTTAATGAAAGCCTTAACGAATCTTTACCATTGAACATCATGGTGATGGTCTCTTGACCGTCAAAACTGCTGTAGCTTACCTCAAGATACTAAACAAGTAAATCCGTCTTAAATTTGTCTATTTTAGACCATTCATTGCAATATGGTTAATATTTGGAGCTTCCCCATCTTTGACATTTTAACGAATCTTTACCATTGAACATCATGGTGATGGTCTCTTGACCGTCAAAACTGCTGTAGCTTACCTCAAGATACTAAACAAGTAAATCCGTCTTAAATTTGTCTATTTTAGACCATTCATTGCAATATGGTTAATATTTGGAGCTTCCCCATCTTTGACATTTTTGACAAAATTCTGTTCCCAATTCATGTTTATTTAAGAAAAATAAACGACTATGAAATGTATTTTTCCTAAATCCTTACTTAATCTAATCAACATAACTTTATTTTTCACTCATAATTCATAACCAATCCTAGATAAGCCATACTAACACCGCAAATATTTAACTTCTTAACTAAACATATAAAATATTTCCCATATATGTACATATATACGTAAAAATCATGATACCAGACAATATATAAATGAACAGGAAGCATCTCTACGAGTAGCTTCAACAACATTTCAAATTCCTACACAATTAACGGCACGCTGCGAATATATGGCTGGGAGCTGATCTGAGCTAAGCTGATCAGTCTTATAGCCACGCCGGCCGGCCGCGCGGCTGTCGCGCATCATCGGGACTCGAACCACGATTGCCAAAAAAAAAATGAAAGAAAAATTCTAAAATTAAACAGTACTCACACACAATTAGCTGTGAATTCAAGTTTTGATTTATTTATGAAAACGTTTCCACAACAAGGGACTTAATTAATTTCCCCCAGCCCCAGAGGTAACCAGCTGGGCTAAGGCTGTCCGCATCAACGCGTCTGCGTTCATACGAAAAACGCAAGGCAAACCAAACTTTATAACCACCGCATCACCAAACCAAATATAGGAAGAGAGCTCTCCAGTGCGCGCTGACAGACAACACCTAACCATTGGTAACGCGTTACGCATTTCTCCCAAGCACTCCCAGTTTTCGCGATTTCGCGACGACTTGCGCACAAAGAGGTGCCTCTTAGCCAAAACGATCATCGTCGTCGTCATCATCATCATCGTCATCGTCGTCATACTCGTACTATAGTACAACATGCCCAACCAGTTATTAATAAATTAACGCAACGAGAACGGATCTAGCAGCTGGAGAAGGCTGACGCGAGGGAAAATAAAATTGTGTCGCCTCCTGCGGCCTATCAGCACCGTGCCATGCCGCGGCTAACTTCTGCAAATCGAAGGCTATATTCCAATCCAACCTAACTAACTTTTCTCCCTGCTGCCGGTCGGTCGGTGCCGATGAGGCAGAATATCGGTAGACATCCTACGACGAAATATATGTCGGATAGTTGCGGCGCGCGGTTCTGGAAGTTAGGCTCAGAAGGCTTTTGGTCTTTTTTTGTATATGTTGTTGTTGTGGTGCTGCTCCTCCTGGGTTATCAAACACAATCCCACAAATGATGCTGCAGAATATGGTAGAAATGGTAGAATTTTTACTCCAAACTATGTACGGCTCACACCATCACAGAAGACAAACAAGAGGGCTCCGCATTCATCATATGAAAGTGCGAAACACGCTGACGTACATTGGCAGGACGACATGGATGAAAAAAAAATATAAAGCCCTGGCAACATTGTATCGGAATGGATCTGACAGTTTAGGACAAAAACTAATTCGATTTAATCCACCACCACCGCCACCGCTCGCTGCTGGAGCGGTTTTGTTGCAAAGCAATTCTGTGAACATTGGAAAAGGATTAGTCGAACGTATATAAGTCAAGGCAGAAGATTAAAATGCTGTGGGGTTTTGATCAAGATTTAATGATACAAGAAGAGTAAAATGTCATTCGGTACTAAAATTGTGGTTTGATTTAAATCATTTAAGTGACACATTATTATTATTTGTTTCCAGACTCGTTAAAGACAGCTTGGAAACAGTTGTATAGCACAATGATCAAAAGAGTAGCATAACAACAAAATAAAATCACCCAAAAAAACCTATAATAAACTTAGTCTATCAAGAGATTTGGTTCAGTAGGAGAGAAGAGAAGGTGGGACTTTTGCAAAAAAATTTGAATGTATTTTGTCTATGAAGAATATTTGTTCTTTATTTACCGAGAACACGATTATTGTTGGCTTCAAAACATAAATGTCATGAATCAAGAGGGCAGTCAAAGTGCAAGAGAGGTCTAGAATCAGACTTAGGGGCCAGTTATAGCTTTTATTGAAACTCATTGAAAATTTAAATTTTAAGTTTTGAGGAGGCATTTAAAAAGAGAAATCAGTGATTATTTTGATGCCAATATAAAGCAATTGACTTAATTATTAATTTTTGCCGGAAAAAAATGTTGACCCAATTGAACACTCTTTATTTCAATGATAAGGTAGTTTATTACCATTGATCATTGAATTCTTAGACGTCATTTAATGTTAACGGTGGGGCCAAAATGAAATATTTTTTTGACTAGAAATAATAATTGAGTAATCAGCTTTTAATTTAGCATCAAAATAGTCATTGTTTTTGATTTCAAAGTGTCTCAAAATAAGAAGTTAATTTTTTCAATGTTGAGTTTCAATGAAAGCTACAATTGGCCCCTTCATTTTTTTGTAGTGATGTTAAACGAAATTTTTCTTCATCGTTAATATCACCTAACCATTTTACGATTCCATAGGAGTCTTTGTTCAACCACCGAATTTTATAAAAAAAAAAAAACAAATTAAACCAGCGTCTTACATATTCATAGGTAACCTTGTCCAAAATCTTCAGAAAAAAAATAAATTGTCTCTAGTAAGAGGCTTGAAATTTGAATTCAAATTTTGGGAAGTAAAAATGAAAAACTTTAAATTACAGAAAAATAAAATACTTTACAATACAATTTTTAAAAAAAATTAAAGATTTATGAAAAAATTATGAAATTTGAAACAATCTATAAAAAAATATTCTTAGGCATACTTTTCTCAAAAAACAATTTTATACCAGATAGTTTTCAGCTTTATATTACAGAATAGTTTGTATGAAAGTATTTATGAAATTTCGACAAAAAATCCATTTAAATTTTAAAAAAATTACCTAAACTTAGTTTTTATAAACTTAAGTCTGACACTTGAAAAAAAATAGAGATTTCAAGGCATTGGCATAAAAAAAACCCATATAAATTCCCATAAAAATCCTATATACAATACCAATCTATACCTTAGTCTACCTTGATCACCTGAACTATGTACCTAAACAGCCTTAACAACATTATACTAACTAGACCATCTTGACCATCTAGAATATTTAGATAATCCAGGCTATCAAAACAATCTTAACTAAATATCGACCATTTAGATAATCGGGACCATCATAGACAAAATTAAAGAAAACTAAAGTATCTCGACCACCTAGACCACCTCAACTATCTAGACCATCTACCCCATCTAGGCTTTCTAAAAAATCTAAACCATCTCGGCTATTTACACCATCTATACGCCATCTACACTTTCTTAACAATCTAAACCATCGTTGGCGTATAGCTAGGAATTTAGGATTAGGGTGGGCAGCCAGTGTAAATATGGATTTATTTTTAAAGTTACCTACGCGTAGGCATGGTACTCGTGTTTACTCAATTTTATTTGTTTTTAAGTTGTGAATTTAATACATTGACGCTATTCCAATTTCAACAATCTCACCATAATATTCACTGAACTTCAATAGATCTCTCACCTCAAGTTTCGGAAAACCTGAGTTAAAAATCTAGACTTAATTGATACTGCATATAGGTACAATATTACAATTATGAAAAACTTTCTGCACACCATAGGAGTCGAACCCACGCATATCAGATTTGCTGCTCAGTCTTAGAAGTCGTATGCACTACGCATTCCACTACTTTAGACCACAGACGTCACAGGTCGAGATGTGTATCGTTTGTTTATCAAATGCATTTGGAGCATCAGCATTTTTCTATAAGCGCCTTTAGGACTTTAGTAAATTACTACGTTCAACGTTGAACATATTACATTTTACTTTGTACATCAGAGTTTTCAGATTTCAGAATTTTTCGAACTACTTATTGGTTAGCTTTTTTATAAAAAGATAGCCGAATTTTCGCAGCATTTTGTTACTTTTCTTCTAGATTTTCAGACAAAAATTCTCATCTGAAAATTCAGATAAAAGTGCATTTGGTCGGAGAAATTTTAAAAGAAGCTCAAAAAATTCCACAGGTCATAAGAAAAATCCAGAAAGAAAACTACAGTTCTCGATATTAAATTAAAGGAATCGAAATTTCAAAGTTAAAAATTTTGATAATTTTTTTTAGTTTTTTTTTCTAAGCACCTTATATTTGAATGGCACACTTAAGGCCTATTCACATGAAAGTGACCAACGAGCGACGAATAAAAGAACAAATGAGATTTAAAACATTTAATAAGCCTTAATTCTTCACAAAAACTAGACAAAATGGTAGAAAACTTACTTAAATGAATGTTAAGATATTAAAATTTGCGTTTTAATTACTAAAATAAGAGAAATTTAAGAAAATAAATTGGTCGTCGCTAACAGATTGCAATTCGTGATTCTTAAAAGTATTTTAAACATCGTTTATGGCTGACAAATAGGAGAGGACCCTGATGGCTACCCTGAGGGATACCTGATGTAGCAGAGATGGGATTCGAAACAGAATATATCTGAGCACTAACTATGTATATGCGCTTTTCCAAGTAAGTTCTATCCCACTGCCTACTGGATGATGGAAAACCAAGGGCTTTAAGTTTAAGGTAGATGATTTGGTGGGAAATCTTATAGAATGCTTTGCCATTTTCCAGAGCACACAGCGTCATAGAAACGAATTGATTAAGATACGTTGTGGTAGACCTGCCCTCCAAAAAACCATGCTGTAGTGGAGAAACTATAGATTTACAGTGAAAGGATAAAGAGTCGTAGATAATACTTGCAAAGAGCTTGGGGATGGCGGAGAGTTTAGGTATTGGACGATAATTAGAGATAGCATTTTTGCTACCTTTTTTGTGGATAGGGAAGATAAATGAGTTTTTTCATAAAGAAGGGAAGACTGCACTTGCAAGAGCGAGAGTCGAAAAAGATTTATGAGAGGTACACAAAGAGAGTTAACACATCTCTTAAAAAATATGACTGGGATACCGTCAGGACCAGGAGCAAAGTCATCTTTAAGCTAGTTTGTGGGAAATTAGCAAATACTTCTCACAATGTCCACCTACTACTACGCCCACTTTTCTTATATCTAAGATTCCTTCTTGCAACTAAAATCTCTTGAACCTATAAGCCATGACATTTTTTTAAATACACCTGGTGCCACACCCACTTTTCTAATATTTGAGTTTTTTTCCTTTGACAAATAATATAAACATTTTTTTGAAAGTTGAAATTTTGTAGATCAAAAGGTGGCGCTGCGTAGATCACAAAGTATAATTTAGAAGACTAAATATGTATATAAATCGATATTGTATAGTTTTAACTTCAATTTTATATGTACGTTTAACATCCCAAATTCAGAGAAAAAGTGACCCCACAGCATTATTCAACTTATCCTGATATCGAGCAAGTTGGCTTATTCTAAAATTCTATAAAAAAAAAAATTAGGCCCCGTTTTTGGACGGCAAATTTTTGTGCAAAATTGTATTCAGAATTCTGAGGATCGGATGCCACGATTTCTGAGGTCTCAAAAAAAATTTAATATGATTAGTATAATACCAACATCTAGTCTTATGACATTTTGCTTAATGTCACAGTAGGTCCCTTCTTAAATTTATTGGAATATTTCCACTCGGCGCACCTACACCCAAAAGATTGTAAAACCTTCAATTGGCAGAGTTTTATACAATATTGTTTTTTTTTTCACGGAATGCAGTTCTATGTTTAATTCTTTGAACATCAACTCTCCAATATATTTACAACATTTTCAAATGTCTTCGAATCCTGTTTTACTTTTGTTTAAAAAAAAAAAAGTACTTACGAGTAATTTAACATTTCAAATATTATATTTCCTCAATGTCTACTAAATACGCCCACAATATCAGTCAAAACAAAATTAAAAAAAAAAAAAACTTTAAACTACCATTGAATTGGACAAGAATATTAACAACAGCCCAACACAATTTCTATTTATTATATTAGTTTCAAAGCTTCATCCCGCCAAATGCAGAACATAACTTTTACTCTACATTCTCGTTTAAGATCCAAAACAACACAACACACAGCATCCCATACAGCACAAGCCTGTAATATAACGAGCATATAAGAGTTGCGTTGCGCAAAAAGCCGAAGAACATTACACCACACTCTATGCACACACACACACACCACCACACCACACCGAAATAAATTACAAGCAATAACTATTGAATATCCTATTTTCCATATTTACTGTCAACGAAACAAATGCCAGCAATAATTCATCTAGCAATTTCCCGAAGCCATAGCTACATATAAAGCTAGAACCCACATCAGCAGCGGCGGAGGTGGAATCCCAACACGGGCCTGGCCACAGCCCAAACAACCGATTCCAATATATACGTATAGAACGTAGGTATCTATGCCTATACAGCTCCCACATGGGGACTTGAGTTAGACAAGCAGCGCGCCTGCCTGGCAAAATGCAACAGCGGCATCTACTGCAATATACAGAACGTTCTATACGAAACGCACTCAGCCAGCAGCGCACATCAACATCTAAGATCCATCGATGGAGAACGGATCGGTTTCGTTTGTTAATTTCCAGGCAAATCATGTTCGGGAATAACTCCGTCAAGACATCGGCATCGCACCGCACAGAGCACAGCGAGAGTAGGTACGTATGTACATAAGTATATCCTCCGCCCAAATGGCCAAATCTGGGGATGCTGCTGCCACATAGATCGATTGAATGTTGAAAAGGTCGTCATCGCAGCGATCACTGATCGGTTGAGCTGACTCTGATTCTGACGACGACGACGAAGACGAAAACGACAACGACATCAACAACGACAACGACGACAGCAACGTTATGAGATGACGACAACAACGACGATACTAGAGATGCCAACCACGCACTTTTGTCAATAATCACCAAAAACAACAAACAAACTTCAGCTTGACTTGAGTCTTATAAGTTGACGATGAAGCAACGTCGACGAACGACGACGCACGGAACGGGGTTAGCTGTTGGGGACGAACAACAGCGACTTAGGATCGACATGTGGTAAAAGAACTCCTATAACTCTTCTCAAAAGGCCTGTCTGTCCAGCACCACCACAAGAGATCAACATCAAAAAAAAACCCCAACCCACCCCTCTTCTTCCTCCTCTTTCTAACTATGTATATAACCCTCCTGCTTCTTCCCCGCATCATGTAGTCAGCTATCTATATAATGACAGATTCTTTGCTCTGGATTCTGAGTGAGGCGAAAAGACTTTTTTTTCTTCCCTCTACTGTCAGTCATTTTGTAATTATTACCCAAACATGTACCTGAAGACCCAAATTACCATAGCTACATGTTGCAGAACAAAACAATCAAAACATCAAATTTATTCGACAACGCAACGCAACATGATATAATAATTGCCAATCAGCAAATTATTTAAAATTTTAAAGAAAAGATCCTGGAATAATTAAATAAATAAATGTATAGTACTTTTAAGTAAATATTATATTATTACACCTGTTTCGCCTGCCGGGACTGAGCAAAGAAAACCGTACGTGGATATCTTAACAACTTCATAGAGATGTATCGTTTTGTTAGTTTTTCATAAAAAAAATACGTGGGTATATATGAACAACTCTATATTTATTTGCTATAAATAAACCTACCACCCTTACTTAATACTTCCACAATGCTTATGCTCGATTGTACCGAATAAACTCGATTGTATCAAGTTACATGCTGGCACCCCAGGACAGGAAAATTACTATTTTTTATAAGCTCAAAATATTTGGGTTTTTCATTTATTAGATATTTGCAACCATATGTGAATTTATAATTATGAAAGCACCGTAAATATGTACATAAATAGAATAAAAAATGAATTTCAATATCCATCCATTCCCCTTGCAAATGGAGTTTGACTATTTGTTTTAAGATAATAATTTCCTCTAGCACTAGAATAAAAAAAAAAAAAAAAAAAAAAAAAAAAAAAAGAATTATTACAAATTTAAGTTGAAATTAAAAAATTAATCTCACCTCATTGGACAATTGATTCCCATTTCAATCGGTTTGTTTTTTATATTTGCCTTACCTGCAGTTAAAAACTGTAAATATGACTTCGATGGGAATCCGAAGAATTTCGGACTTGATTCATCTACATTAGCAACACTTTCTGCCCAAAATCGCCACGATCTTTGATGACTACAAAGATCTAATCAAAATATTATAAAAAATGTATTTGTTTTATAATTGTTATTATAAGTATTTACCTTCCGGACTCAATGGAACAATTAATCCTTGTGGGCAGCCTGGCTGTCCTTGTAGACCACCATTAGGCCAAAAATCAACATGACCTATAGAGAATGGCTGACCGTAAGTTCCAATATCAGTGTGTATAGATTGAAGAAATTCTGCATCGTTTCTATTTACAGTTGGTAAGAAGGCTGGGAAAAATAGAGGAAATGCTGCATCTAAAACTGCCATTCTGAAAATAAATAAAAAAAGCGTAATTGAATTTAAAATTAAATATTTTACATGAGAAATATTTTAAGGATCTACCCTACATATACATAAATATAAATACATAGTATAAACAATTAATTCGCACATTTCGTAAAATCGTAAAACACGTTTTTTAAACGCATTAAAAAGTATAAAACCAGCTCGATACATTTAAAAACAAAAAACGTGAAGCACTTACAAAAGCTTATAATGAGGGGCGGGGGGGAAATCGTGAACAAAATGTTCCTCCTTCGAAAATTGGGAATGATGCTCGTAAATTTCCCTCGGAAATTTATTGGTATCGGAAATAAATTTACCAGGGGAATTTTGCTGCCATTTCATGGGATTTTTTGTTCAGGGGAAATCTATTTCGGAGAGAGATTGGCGATAGCTGAAAATATATTCCGGGTGAAACGAAATCCTCCTGTAAATTGATAAAGTTTATCAATCATCATCATCATCATCATCATCATCATCATCATCATCAATATAATAAAACGACAAACACGAATTTTGGGGTACCATTTACGCGGTCTACAAAAGCCGAAAGTATATAAATTATATATCGATGGAAAGGTTTTTTTTGCACAGAAGTGCACAAAGCAAATATTTATTAAATAATTTTACCATAAAGACTAAAAAACAATAAAGTAAAATTGCATTATAAGTGCGAGGAGAGCGAGAACCATAGCAAGAGCCAGAGCGAGACCGAGTATTTGTTCACAACACTTATTATATTTTCGTTAAATGCAATGGTTCGTGCATTTAATATATTCGTTAAGATGGTTAGTGAATTCGAGTGAGGGATTTTTGTGGGAAGAATTTTATTTCTGAGGATTTGTATCTGTTGTGTTTGATTTTCGGCCGTTGGTCGATTTAATGCGAGGAAGCATAAATTATGTATAGTTGTAGGTCTATTGGTTTTGCATGGAAATATTCTGCAATCTATTGTGTCTCTCGCTCATTGGTGTTGTTTTTAAATTGAAATAAAATGTGAGCAAAAAAGGAAGAATGCTTTCAATTTGTAGATGCAGTGTGAGGGATGTTAAAGCTGAGGCGTGGAACAATAGGTGTGTTTTATTCATTGCTGCATAGCCAGCGCAGCACAAGTCTGAATAAAACGAAAGCTCACTCATACGTTCATTTCAATAATTGAAAGCTCTATCGCCAGCACAGCCATCTTTATTTTTACTGACTTCTTTTTCGCCAGCAATCAAATTGTTTTTGTTTGCCAAGGGAAATTTTGCTGCGCTGGCTATGCAGCAATGAATAAAACACACCTAATAACTTTTTATTTATATTCCTCGCTCCAATTCACTAACCATCTTAACGAATAGATATATTAAATACACGAATCAATGTATTCGACGAGTTTTATTTTCGATATAAATTTAATTGGTCTTTATGACTACTTCCGGGATGGTCTTGGGACCAGTGGTTCTGGGATCGGCTAAACCCAGCCCGGCAGCTACAGGAAATAATAATAAATAGCTCATATAAAATAACTAGCTCAGTTTTTCTCCACGCTCAAGACTGCTTTTAAACGATGGAATTATTCTTGCGATTTTTTACTTAATGTTGGAGTATCCACATCCAAAAATCGTATGCATCGAAAAATAAAGTTTTCTAGAATTTCATGTGAATTACAATATATTTTCTAGAAGTTGTTTTTCAAATAGACGATAATGTTATTAGCACTCGAGTTTCGGGGGCTGGACGTACTAGTTTAAACAATTTTATAAACAGTCCTATTCTGCTAAACGTTCGAGAAAATTTCTGTATTCTGCTATCCGTCGAAGCATATATTAAATTCCGATAAAAATAAAATTTTAACAATTAGCTTGTCTCAAGAACTTCAAAAATAATTATTGATAGATAATATTTGACAAAACAAGTGAGCAATTCACGTTAATCAAAATTCACGCGGATCGGATAGCAGAATAAGGCTGAAAGTTAGCTGATTGTATGAGTTTGACGTAATGGAGTTGTATAATTTCGTACGGAATTTATGTTTTAATAATACAAACCGATTAATTTTAACTGTTCCTTTCGACTTTAATATAACATTCCGGCCCGTCATTCCAGCTAGCTGAGCTCCGAGTGAGTGTCCCACCATCGTCAAGTCCTTACTATCTATGCCATTATTATATAAATTTGTTATCACATCAGATAGTACGGGAGCCAACTGCAAAGCGAAATTAAAATTTAATAATTTTTAGAATAAGTTCGTTAAAAATTAAAAAAATGTCTTTACCATTTCAATATTTACTAAAGCAGATTCAACATATCGTTCTTCAGCTGCCTTAGCCCAATCGACTGTAATAAGATTGATGTCGTCTCGTTTCAAATAGGCATCAACAATTACATGAATACTTTCGGAATCTTGTGATTCTTTCCATCCATGTAAATACAAATGGGTTTCGTTTTTGTTGAAGTTAGTATTTTTAAGAATCTCAGTTGCATCCGAGAGACTATAACGCATAGAATCGTTAAATTGAGGTCTAGAAAGAATAATTACGATTTAATATAAATTTTAAGTTTCATTAGGTTGTTTATATTCACCCATAGTAAAAAATAAGTGTTGTTTCGTTAGGAGCAACTTTTGCCACAACCACTAATAATAATTCTTGAATAACCAACAATAATAAATAAAAATAAAGTAACAAACGATTTTTCAAAATTTCAGAGAACATCGTTGTTGCGTGTTGTTGAGATGAAGACGTATAACTTCTAACTGCATTTTCATGTAAAAAGGTTATTTATAAAAAATGCATTAAATTTCCTTTGCAATGCAACGAAATTAGTTAAGTGGGCGATAGATAGAACCCGCATGATAAATTGCTACACCGATTTAAATTAATAATGTTATTTGATATCGGATCATTGGTAAAGTGGGTATTATTTATATGGTTTTATGTAGATTAATATTATCTTAGTTAAGTGATCTAAATTGTATTGCAAAATTTGGTTGGTGATGTGAATACTAATAAGTTAAATTTTTTAATATTATAATCTATTTAATTTTGAAATATATTAACATATTTTTTTTAATTTAAGGTTATAAGAACACTTAACCAAAATGACTTGGGGATGATTAAAAAACAAAAATATTCAGTGGATATTTTAAGTACGATGTTTCTGATACAAAGAATACAAAGTAATAAATAAAAATAATATTTTTGTTTACACTTGGTAATTAATTCTATGTGCTATGTAAGCATAAGGTATATCTTCTGCTAATTTTCTATTATCAAAGTAGGCACATAAATTCAAAGTGAAATATTTGAAATTTTTTAAATGTCATGGGCATCACCATCATATTTAACGATGTGTACTATTCTGCTACACGTTTGTGAATACGAATCGAATCATTTTAGTTGACGAAAATGAGTTTTTGTATATCTGCTACACGTTGGCGTGAATACGAATCGAATCGTTTTAGTTGACGAAAATGAGTTTTTGTATATCCGTCGGAGGAAAACGAATGTTTCAAAAACCATATAAATTGCGATACAATTTAAATTTTAACTGATACAACTTTGAATTCGAAGAGAAAGAGAGGAGTTTTGAATATTTTGTGACAAATTAATTGAACACGTAAATTCACGTAAATCGAAAAATTCGATCGGATAGCAGAATAGAGCTGATTATGTAACCGTATTTATGTATGCACATATTTACATATGTTGCTCATAGCAGATTTTTAATAGAACTTTAACTCCCAAGAAAACTCATTTTGCTAGCAAAAGAAGTTAGCACGAAGGTTGCTATATCACTTAATCAAAATTTTTAGATATCACCTAATCGCTTTTTCGTGTGTCTCCGTAAAAGCATATTTTTTATCATTAAAAATTTGAAATTATTGGTAAGCCATATAGTATTTTTAAAAATAAATAAATACAAACAAAATAAATTTATATGTTTGTGTTTTTAAAAGACCATTTCTAATTTTTCAAAGGCAGAGTTGAAATAAAAAAACTAAGGATTTAGTTGACAAAAATAAATATTTATCTATATGTATATGAAATATTTAAATTATGTATTTACAAACTTAAAATTATTTATATCAATATTTCTTAAAACCTATATCTTAACCCAGCATGTCCGCTGTTGTCGTTGAATTTAAAATTCCTCGAAGCTCCAGCATAAACATCGAAATTCTTGCTTATCCGGTGGTTGTAATCAATAGTTGCACTTGAACCCATTGGCCTGCTGTGTTCAAAGATACCACTGACGGAACCTTGAGGCGATCTTGCTTTTCTCACAAGGACCAATTCATCTGTCACTGGCACAACATCTCCATAGACCTGTGATAGTTAAAAAAAATAATTAAATATGTTTAACTTATTCTAAAAAAAAAAAAATCAAACTTACCCATTCTGATTCTGCTAATGGAGTGTTTTCTTCAGGCAGAGTGAATCCCAAGGCGACCGCCATAAGTCCAAAAAAGATCAGAGTTTTGAAAGACATTTTTTTGTTTGAGATATGATTTTAGAAAATGCTTCGAGCTGTAAGAATGCTTATGCAAGACTGAATAATATGGAAGGTATTCACTCGATTTTTATACAAAATCTTCATAAAGAACCAAGTTCTACAATTTTGATAAGAGATGCAACCAACCGAGTTATCTGTTTTCGCGTGCTTTTATTTTTCAAATTCAGAAAGTGATTCCCCATGACATTGCCTTTAGACTTTGATATCGCGGTATGACGTTTCAAGTATTTTGTAGGTGTATTTACTTATAAGTTATAGGTAGGTCTATACGCAAGGGAACAAAAGCCAAAAAAGCTGGTATTATTAAGAAAGGGTGTCCCAAAATTCACGCAAGAAGTAATTTTCACAGAAAACAGGTCTCTTAATTAAAAATTGTATTTTTGTCGTAAAATATGAAATATAGGGTTAAGTATTGAATATATTATAGCGGGTAAGTGGCCTTAGATTTATTGGCACATAATATAGTCTTTTGTTGACATTTTCCGGCTCGCATAAATGTGGCCTAATATCGTTGATACAGGGGCCAGATTCTGTAATAAACGAAACGAAAGCGATCTTTCGTTTTTCATAAACAAAAACGAAAACTATTGTTCGCTTTCTTGCCATACAGAATGTCACCACAGATCTCAATTTCCTAATATTGTAATTACGATCACGGTTGTAGGATAGATGTGGGTGGCTGTGGGATCTGCGATCAACGATCAGCGATCTGGCGTAAAGTATACCAACAAATTGCAATATTTGACAGTAAATGCTGACAATGGAATCGCGCTGTCATGTCAGTCACATTCTGGTATTATTGTCGTTATTATTGCTTTGGCGCGATCATGCATCTAGTTTTGTTTCGTTTGGATTTGCAACGGAATGTGTGCAGTTCATGTGCAATGTGCATGGCTTTCGATTGATAATCAGGAGAGTGTTATAGCTTGGTTGGTTTGAATGTGATGACGGGTGTGTTATTTTTGTGTTAAATCGCCGCACCGCCACCGCCAACTACTTGTTAAATTTATTCGTTAAAAGTTGCTATTAAAGAAGTTTGTTGTATGTTGCGAGAGATTGAAATCGTAAAATACATAGTTTAATGGATGTCGGAAGAACACCACGCACTTTTTTTTAATTCTTATTCTACCTTTTGATTTTGCAGAAAATTTAAATACTTTTTTTGTATATTTATACCCTGATTACTGCGATATAAAACCCACACAATTTTATGCACACATTGAAGGCAAAATTCATTTAAAATTTAATTTTTTCGAAAATTATGTGAACAAACTTGAAGTTTAAACTATTGGCTGTAGTTTCTTGTAGTTCTTGCTCTTATGGTTGTTGGTTTGGCATTGAAAATAATATGCAAGGTGTCAAACACGTCACAGGGTCGTTCTTGTAACATTAAAATAATTGATTTGATATAAATCATAATTATAGGGACCTATTTCACCAAACACTGCAACTTTTCAATTTTACTGTGCGAATTTCGTTTCACCAAACGCAACGTTATTTTTTTTTCCTCATTGCAAAATACGTTCCATCATAAACGCAAATTTGCAGAGTGAAAAGTTATTTTCTACAAAGTGAAAAGTTTTGTTAGTTTACAAAGTTTTTGTTCTTTTCATTTCACCAAACAAATAAACTTTGCAAATTATATTTCGAATTTTGAAAAGCTTTTCAGTTATATGTAAAGAGAAATTTTCATTTGAAAATTAGCGTTTGTTGTGAAAAAATGTTGAAAAATTATTTAAAAAAAATGAACTATTTTCAATTTTTTTTTAAATGAAGAAATAGATAATAGTTAAGACGATGGACGTGGGCTATCTTTTTTTGTTCAAAATTTTAACGAATTTACTTCAAAGACATGAATTTTAGGTTCAATGCGTTGATTATTTTGTGTGACGTTGTAATCACCTTGTCAACGTAGTTAGGGCACATTGACGTTGACTGTCTGTTTCTTAACGTTGACACAACAGAATTTTCTTTTTGGATCAACGTAGCCTGCATTGACCTTCATCTCAATTTCAAAAATTTCTGATTTTGTAAAGATTTTTTAATCCATCGGCATCGTAGCCATATTTCAATGGAATTGAACATTATTTAACTTGACAGATAGAGAACATGTTATGTTTTGTGGTAAATTGAATATTTCGCGAAAGACATATAATCGCATTTTTCAGAAATAAATACAAAATAAAATTTTATGAATTTTTATTTTTTGAGGTTTTTTAATCCATCGACATCGTAGACATCATTTAATGGTAATTGACAGTTTATAGCTTGACAGATAGGCAACAAACTATATTTTGACGTGTATCGAATATTTCGATCCAAATATCATTCAAAAGTTCTAAAAACGCCTCCTCTTCCGGAGCATGAAATGTAATCAAAATTTTTTAAAGGTCTTTTAATCTATTTATCAACATCGTATAGGCATACGTCAGTGGAATTTGAGAGTTAATATCTTGCTCAATTTAATATTTTTATACCGCACAGTGGACAGAAACCGTTGTTTGTCAAAAATCCATAACTTTTAAACTAGTTTAGATTTTCTTATAATTTTTTTTTATTTGTACCTTCATTTAAGTAAATAATATTTTATTTTCAAATATGTACAAAAATAACAAAAGATGATTGTACATGTTATTACTAACTTAATGACCAATTCTTTGGAAAATGATTCCTGGATATGTTCAAACTAATTTTTTTGTATGTGCGTGAAGTTAGCATAGCCATTTTGGATTTTCAATAAAAAAAAGTTTTTCTGTATCGAGCTCAAATTTTGCTGCGATTTGTCATTATGAAAATTTCGCAAATTTGCAAATTTTAGCGATGAAATTCTTTGCAAAGTTGCAAATTTAAAAATAGTATTTGCCGGATATGGCGTCACAAATTGAGCACAATACATTTTTTTTTCATTTTTAAATAAAAAATGACGGTGCTAACTTCAGGTGCTTCGCAACATTAATTGCTTCCGGTCGTATAAGCTGCAAATATTCGAATTTTTTGTTCATCTCTTCGGTTTTAAGTATCATTTTTGGAGCATAAGACAGAACAACTTTAAGTTTTTTTAAAAAAAATTTTATTTTGAAAAAAATTTCATCCTTAAAATTTGCAAATTTGCGAAATTTTTAAAATATTTACAGCACATCGCACCACAAGTAGAGCACAAAACATCACAACTTTTAAAAATTTTTTTTTGAAAATCGAAAATGGCGGTAGGTACTAAATTCACCCTTAAAGCTACAAATAAGCGAATTTTTTTTATCCCTTCATTCTTAGTATCATTTTTCAGCACAATATTAAGTTTTTTACTAAAACTTAATTTTGAAAAAATTTGCAAGTTTGCGAAATTTTTATTTTTTTGAAAAAAGTCAAAATTAAAAAAAAAATCCAAAATCACTAAGGAAGCAAAACATAGAGAAAACCAATTAGTACCTAATCTTTTGCATCAATTGAAATAGTTTTTTTATAATTGCAAAAAACACAACCGTTTTTTTACAAAAATCAAAAATGGCGGTACTTACTTCACGCACACATTTCATATTAAAATAAAGTTGTTTCAAATTAAAATTTTTCAAAAAAACATTTTTAAACTCAAAATTTTGTAAAATAAAAGTACTTTTAAAAAAACTTAACATTTTTTTTAAATTTTTTTATGCAAAAAAATGAAAACCGAAATTTTGTTGATAACTCTACTATTAAATATAACCAAACAAAAATTAGTTTGTTGTCCACAATTGAATTGTGAACTTATTGCCCACCCAAGTGGATCAAAAGTCCATTTTGGACTTCTGGCCTGTGGACGACTTATGACCCTGCGCCTGTAGTTCTTGCTCTCATTGCATGGTTTGAAATTTGGCAATGAAGATAATATACAAGGAATCACAAAGGTCGTTCATAAAACATATAATTTAATTGATTTGTTAAAAATATAACTCATGACCGGGTCTGTCATTATTTATCTTATCATTAGTTGTTTGGCATATTGAAGATACTATCCAGGCTGTCACAAAAGTAAAGGGACGTTTGAATAGTTCTTCAGATATTTTTGCAAAAATTGGCTTCCACGAGAAATTCTTTTAATTTAACATTGACGACAACTTCGAATGCTCAAGGTCAAATTTTTGTTGTTATTGATAGATTGGATATCCCCTTTTGTGACATCGTTCGTCGAAAAAGGGCAACATTTTACTTTCAAATATAAGCTTATAACGTATTCGGCAGAGATTTTTCTCACAAAACTAAAATGTTTTGATTAGAATTAGTAGGTTAAGTGTCTCCCCAAGCAAACGAATCTTATATCAACGATTTGACTGAACAAACATCATCGCGATAAGAATCTTAAAAAATAAAATTATCAAATCGGCTTTCCACTTTATTTAAATGTAATCGATTCTATATACTCGTATACTCTTGTGCGCTTCGCATCTATTCAATGAGATGCACTTGAGGACAAGGATCAACACATCTACTTCACACGTAATAATGTTACAAATACCCTTGTGATAGAGACCCTGAAAGGCTATCAATTAGCACTTTAGATCTCCTAATAATAGTAATAAAATCGAAGTGAAAAGCCAATACTTTGGCAGACAAAAGGGAAAATAAAAAAAGGATCCACTCCTCACACTCTGCAGCGCGACGTCTCAGTGATGCTAGGCCATAAGCAGAGTCTCAAGAGCTAATATATCCTCAAGAAGTGTGATCGGGTCCCATTGTATGGTTCACGATCCACTCCCCTCGGGCACTCACATATGCGTTCAAGCTATATATACCACCATCGCGTCGTTGGTCGTTCGACGACGACGTCTTCAGCGGCTTGCTGGCACTTATCAACACAAATGCCGCACCGAAGAGCTATACAGACCCTTGGACGAACAAAAAAAAAAAATTCATTTCAATATCCTCTAAAGCCCCATAGCCAATGGATTGGATTTATTGACCGCAACAAAACTAATGGCCATAGTGTGGCCATAGAGACAAGAAGAACCAGAATCAATTCCTCTCCGTGCTCTCAAGTCTCAGACCCATCGAAGCTATATAGTAGAACCGAACCCCGGTTTAAATACAAAATATAGAATTCCCATTGAAAATATAAAGGGGGGAAAGTGAATCTTCTTCTATGGGTGCTCGCATGACGAAGAGTGAAAATATTCCTTTCCTATATTCCGTGGCGAGTAGATTCCTTTGGCAAGATGCGGCGATGATGCATTGCACGCGGGGCTATCCAATCCGCATCATATGGCCATGGTTCAAAGATGAATTGCGCTCCTGACGGGGCTGTGTGGTGTGTGCACACACATCTCATGAAAGTCGCAAATTATTACGTATAAAGACATCAAATAATGAACTTTTACATTAATACCTGTCTTCTTTGGTTGGCTTGCCTCCCCGGTCGGCCGGCCGTCCTGTCCGTTCGTCGATCCATGGCGATGGACTCTGGTCTTTGTATATAGAGTCTTTTGATGATGATGATGTGATGCACTAGGCTCTTCCGTGTTAAGTAATCTCCAAGCTCTATAGGTCCATTACCAAAATGGATACAATTTGAGAGCCTCAAAGCCATTCAAGAAAGTGTAGCTAACATAGATACATATATACGTGTGAAGAAAATATTGGAACATGAGGTGAAGATAAAGGGGAAAAACGGGATCAGAAGGAATGCTATTTGTGTTTGTTTGAGGAAGTTGAATAAACAAAGCATTAGATTTGCTCGGACCAAATGGCGATCGAATTTGTTACTTTAGGAAGACAGAAGTGGAACATGAATTCGGTTAACTCGCGCTCTGTCTATATACATATAAAGGTTGGGAGTTGTTGGGGATTTTCGATTGTTTGTGCATCAGGCTATATGGACTGCGCATGTTGTTGTGAAGTGATAGTAATTAAATCCATTATTCTAAGTGCATAGTCAGGTATCCTAGCCTGGGTTTATAGCGGTACTGATGATGGAAAATCGAACACAGGGCAGAGAATGACTTCGATGTTTTTTTTAGATGAACGAAGTGTTATGTGAAATAAAAAAAAATGATAAAAAACCAATAGAATACAGTTTTTGGGATTTTGATGATTCGAAGGTTTTTGTTGATAAGATAGAAAATGGATATGCGAATAGCTGAATCACTTATTTTAGAAAGAGATACCCATCAAAAGCATATCTAGAAATTAAAAAAGAAATAAATGGTCTACACAATGAAGTTCACTATCTATGACCCATGAAACCAGAGCTGATCCTTAGATTAAATTAAACAGTTGTAGATTATGATTTGGATTGTGGCGGTTGTCGTATGGTGTGTTTTTAGTACAATCATCAGGAAACGGATCCTAGGACGCTCACCCAATTGGTTCACTCATTGCATCTAGTAACTAATCTTCTTGAATTTACGTGTTTTACAAATAAAACTATTGAGAAAGGCCATCAAGGTGACTGTATCTATACTGACTTCAGTAAGACCATTGTCTCATAGTCTTATTTTATTCAAACTTTCATCTCTTGGTTTCCCTTCAGCTTTCGTTCAATGGGTTAGATCTTATCTGAAGGGGAGGACATACCAAGTTCTTTTTAGAGGAATCATTTCTTATTTAATAAACGCAAACTCTGGTGTACCTCAAGGTAGTCACCTAGGTCCACTACTCTTTATAGTTTCTATAAATGATGTTATTTCAATACTAAAATCCTGTAGGGTGCTTATCTATGTTGATGATATTACCTAAGTTATTCAAAATCATTAGAAACCATGTCTGACAAGCGGTCCCATGTCTCAAACTATATAGGTTCCTAAATTCCTAAATTGTGGGGAAAAGTGAAAGCCTCTAAGCAAAAGTTTGAAATGTATGAAAATGAGAGTATTAATAAAAATTGATTGATTGGTTGATTCTGAATCGCTTCAAAATGACCTTAATGTCTTTTCTGATTGGGTTACATAGAACAATCTTTTTCTTAATGTGTCGAAATGCCAATCAATGTCCTTTTTTAGGAAAAAAAATGCAATATCCTTTAATTATACATCATAAAGCAATCTGTACTTATTAGAGTAAGAGCAACTTGTGATCTACATAGGTGTAAACTTTACACAGAATCTTCATTTTTCATGCCATATTGAGAAAATTGTTAATAATGCCAATGCAATGCTTGGTTGGAGCAAAGAATTTTCCAGTAGCCTCGTTACATCTTCCCTATATAACTCTTTAGTTCGTCCCCACTTATAGAATATGCTAGTGTGGTATGGTCACCTCACTATTCTGTACACATTGATCGCATCGAATCCATTCAGCGTAAGTATGTACGTTTCGCACTAAGTTACTTGAACTGGAATGACCCAAATCAACTGCCTCCTTATTGCAATCGCCTTCTTCTTTTAAACATGACTACTCTGGAAAAATGTCGAATAGTTCATCTCAACTTCCATCGTACCAATTATGGTCTCAATGGGCCATTGACTCGTGTCACTTTTCCTTTTTGCATTGTAAGTAACAGTGTTGCCACTGTTTTTTTATTTGTTTATTTAATTTAGTAAATGTGTACTATTTTTGACTTGTAGTTGCTTTTGTAGCTGCGAATTACATTTTTGTGTGTCATATTTGTTGTCTTTAGTTGTGTGTTAGGCTTTTTATACATTTTACTAACAACTAACACCAACCTAAATGATGGCTGTGATAAGTTGATATTTCCTAGTATCTAAAGTTGAAAAAATCCGAAGAGAACAAAAATTTAATGTTACAAATGCTTGCATTAAGTAGTACTTATAGCGTGTTAAAGCCATTCTCATTGTGCCATACCATAGACAGCTTATTTATTGGAAGTGAAAACCAAGCAATCGTGTGGTCATTCGACCATTATTCACCTTGAATTCCCTCCGCTTGCTAGCGGTCTTAGAAGTCTGTTGGAGGATATGATAAAGAAGGCTGTTCATGTTGGAGCCATTTTATTGAGAACAAAGATCAAGTCTTTGATTTTCAGTTCGGAAAGTTGATAGAGGTCGTCAAAAATGCCTTCCCAAAAAGATTGTATCTTATACTCTCATTCTGGCAACATATTGGCATAATGGGGCATTTATGGAGGAAATGAACGACTGTTCCGGTTGACCCCTTGCAGTTACTAGAAATTTCCTGATTTTCCGAAAGTTTCCTTTCCAAGAAGCATTCTATTGTTACGTATGGCCTACGGGACATTTCGCACCCTTAGAATGAAAGTGACCTAACTCAAAATTTCTGTAACTTCTGATTTTTCAATAAACTGACCTTTAAAGGCGAAATGAACTCTAAAACCAGGGGCCTGATTCCGTAAAACGAAAACGATCAAACGATATCGTTTAAGCAATAGCTGTCCCTTTCTCTCTCTTTAGATGTGATAGAGATGGGTATTTTCAAACGATATCGTTCGATTGTTTTCGTTTTACGGAATTAGGCCCCAGGTTTTGAAAAAGATGACGAATTTTTTAGTTAGGTCCCTATCATTCTAAAAGTGCGATTTACATATAAGGAATAATCGATTAAAAAATTTTATCTAGTTTTAAATCTTTTTAAAGGATGTTTTTTTTTAAAGGTGGAAAAATTTCAATTGAAATAAAACACAGAAAAATGTGTTCAATATCCATGAAATTGGATTTATTATTTTGAAAATACATTACGAAAAATTAAAAGTTTAAAAATCATTTACCTATTCAAAAACTAAGCATTAAAATAACTTAATTGAAAAACATATCTAAAGAATGAAAAACTGTCTTGTGTGTTTTTATACTCATTTTCTATTTAGTTTTTTTTTTATTTGCCACTCCCACCTTAAGTGGTGGACAAATATAGTGGGTCAATTATCTTAAAATCATGTTCATGCAAAAAATTTATGCTTTTATCACAAAATGCGCACAATTTTTTAACTGTATACCAATAGAAAAGTAAAACCCTCAACTCTTCCGATTTGTTTATTTAGAAAACCGTTATTTTTATAAAAAAAAACTATATTAATGTTATTAGTAGGAAATTTTCTAAGCTAAAATCTAAGTTCTTGACATTTTTTTATACATATAACTTACCATTTGGAATTCATTCTTGAAAAACCATTTTGGGGGCATTCAACCCCCCTTCTAAGATGTGACAACATATTAGTGAAGCTAATGTCAAATTAGAAATTTGCATTATTGTGTTTTGACCGGTCAGGGGTCATGTGGTTGATTTTTATTGCTTCTGTCTCTTTTTCATTTCGCAATGATCATTTCACAGGTTCTTATTTTAAAAATTTCTTCACTTCGCATTTAATAGTTTGGCAATTTTTGTTTAGGAAATTTGTATTTAGACTTGTTAGCGTTTAGTATATATTCATCATTTTGCTTTGCAATTTTTTGTTGCGGTTCATTATTTCGCATCATATTAGTTCGCTATTCAACACTGTTTCGCAACTTATCATTTTATGTACTATGCGTGTTAATTTGGGGAAAATTCGCATTGAGGAAATAAGGTTTTTTTTATGTTTTTTTGATAAAATTGACTTATTTTTGAGTTATACTCACGCATTACTTTTGACCGATTTTGTTACAATTTGGTGCTTCTAAATAGTTCAAACAATATTGCATTTAAAAATTTTGAAAGTATTTTTCTTTAAACAAAAATAAAATCAAACAAAAATCCATTTTCACGCTAGATATTCGTCACGAAATCTATGTATGATGAAATGAACTTAACAAAAAATTGCGTATTGACAAAGGCCCTCACTAGTCAACTGATGAGTGCAAGTTATATCACCGGGATGAAACGCCAAATTTTTGTAGGACTAAATCCCGTTAAAAGCTATTTTGCATGCATATTTTTTAATGCCAAATTTAAATTAAACGGAGAGTGAACAATTAGCCCTAACTTCCACAACATTTTTTTAAAAAATAAAACGTGATTAAAATAATTAGAATGAGTCTTTCGCACTTTTAAGACGCGAACCGTACTTTAATAATTATTTAATTTTTGCACTTTTTCTTCTCGTTGGTGAAGTGGGTACTCGACCCTTCTTTTCGATGTTGTTATTATTATTTGTATTATTATTATTAGTAATAAATATCAAACCGTACTTGAAAACTGCGAATTAGAATCAACAAAGTATTTAGGAACTCTTGTTCGAAATAAAATCACCGCTCGAATGATTTGACAGATTACTACTCGAAAGAGGCGACAAAGAAAATAAGAAAAAATGCACACAAGTAGCACGATAGAAAAAGCTTCCAACCACGTCTGCTCAGCTGGGGTGGGTTCAGTGGAAGAACTCGCAGAGATGAAATAAATTTGAATATCGTTTTAATCAAATTGATAAAACGAATGGAAATTTTAATTTCCAATACAGTGGGTTACTTGCAATAAAAAGTGGGCGCCAACAATTTTTCTTAGGCTAATTAGAAAAATTCCAAAACTAAAATAAAACGAAATTATGATTTTAACTAACAAATAAAACAAAGTTTATATGAAGCTCAGATGATGACTTTAATATTTATTTAGGTATTTGGGAAACCTTTGAGCTGAAACCCAGGATTAAAACCAAAATTTTTTTTAAAGATAAAAAGTGAACAAAGGTTAAAATTTTAAAAGGTTTACGAAGAACCGCTAAGCCGAAACAAAAAAAAAGAAATTGGGCCCTTAACGCACAAAAAAGAAATTACTAATTCCCACAATTAAGCCTAGTACGCTGCTGATGCGAAACGAAATTTGTCTGTGATCTCCAAACAGACAACGAAACGCTTGCGAAAACACAACGTAAAATATCCTTGGAGAGTTTCACTAATTCCAAAAGCAAAATCAAACATAAATGCAAAAAATCTGAGAAACCCATGATGTAAGAAAATGATAAACAAAAAAAAACACAAATAAAACACAAACGTCATTTTTCCGCACACAATAAATAGTCTGTATAATTAATTCAGTGCGAAAAAGGAGCGGAGACTTCTCCAAATAATCTGCTACAATTATAAATTTCGCTCTTCGAACAGCGTACTGCAAAACGAAAAGCAAAACGAAATTTTCCGTTTCTGATTTTGTTGTGTCATTTTGTATGGGATTTTTCTTTTCGCAGCAGCAGCGTACTAGGCTTTAACTGGGATGATTAACCAAAATTAAAAGCCGATTGGATATCTTGTTACTTAACTAACGATAATATAAAAGAAACAATTTTTAAAATCTCACTTGTATAAAATGTCCGTTCTACTTATCTTTTTTTTTATCATCGAACTTTCTTCTCCTTAATCTCCTCTATCACCTCGTATACCTCGAATACTCCTGTCTTCCTATCCGATAGAAAAGTTAAAGAAAAAAAAAAGTAAGATTCGAGATTATCTTCCTTTTTTGTTTCTTTAACTTTCCTCGAACTTCAATTTTCAAAAATTACTTTTCTCGATTTTCTTCTTTTTTTTTCAATTTTTCCTCGAACTCTCAAAAATCACGACTTGTTGTTTGGTTAGCTCTCCAAAGAGTGGCTTTCCAAACTTAATCTATCTCCTCCCTCGATCATTCACATCACTCACACATTCACGCATTCTCAGCCATTCATTTTCGGATCATCGGTCACGGGATACCGGCTTCCTGAAAAGCTACGTGCTCTCCTAGAAAGTCGCTGTTGTTGAATCTCAAGGAAACTTCACAATCACTCTCAAACAAGGATTCAACAAGTTGTTGGAAGTCTTTCCAAAACTTGCCGAATCTTAATGGCCGAGTTCAGACCCATCCGAAACTAAATTTTTCGAGAAAAATCAAAAGAAATAAAATTGAGAAAAAGCTCTGGCTATAGGCTTTCTCTTAGTTACTATGAAATACTCACGAATGATTCGAACACCTATTTTTTTTACTTTTGAAAAATACTGGTTAAGTCCACCAATGGTTGATGGTAGTCCATTGTTGCCCTCAACCTCGCCGCAACGAAAATAAAAAAGGAAAGGAGGGAATCGAAGAGACGTCATTGTTACGGTAAATTTTACCGTAACAAATCAAGACAAAAGTCTCATCTTGTCCTTCCAAAAAAAACTGAGCTTAGAGGCAACCAATTTCTAATAATACAATGGAAATTTAGAAAATCAAAAGTTATTTTTTGTTTATCGATTTCTAAAATGTTAAATATTTTTTGCTTGACCAATTATTATCTGCGCTAAATATCATACAATTTGGCGTTAATTATTTAAAGTCTCACTCTTCAGGTCAATAAGAAATTCAGACCGACCCACTTTCATCGCAACTGCTCAGCTGCTGGCCCCCACACAATCAATCAATTTGAACAATATTCGTCTGCGAGTAAAATTTACTTTGATATCTGCCGCCTCGAAACTGAACTCTCAACAAGTTTTAATTTAAATTTAATTTATTTTTGTTTTGTCAGAAGATTCCCATGGGACATGGGAGTATATAAATAAATAAAGAGCTATTGAAATTAAGTCTACCCTTGACCTTGATGGTAAAACATATATAGTCAGTCAGTCGTCTGGCATCAGTTAATAGAGATCACTCATATGAGTATCTACGTACATCGGAGTAGAAAAAAAAAAAAAACGAAATTAAAATGAAATTCAATTCCCTGGTGATGTATTCTCAAACCACCAAACCAATTATCTCTCCATAATTGCACCAACAATTTAAGACCATTCCCCTGAATTGAATGAAAGGTTTTTCTGTTTTTTTTTAAGGTTCCTCGTTTTTTCAAAGAAGGTATAGTTAAACGAGTATATAGCGCCTGGCTATGATATATCCTTTCAACAACAACTGAAGCCATCTAAGGACAGAAAAAAAAACCAACCGAAAAACTTCATCTCAACAGGAAATCAACCGCAATTGCGCGCGTAATCCCAAAAATATCCATCTCCATGTATAAAAATCAAAAGCAATCATCTTCAATGTACACCGATCCTAATTTTCCTCGTCATCTTCGTTGCGTCATTTACGTCCGCGTCGTCGGTCGTTGTTGTTGTCGTCGCTGATTTCGAAGATCGGGATTTGGGAATCGGGATGGGATGATGGTGATGTTTTCTTTCACATCCTTATGGCCCTGCGAGCCTACTACTTTAGTGCTCACCTGTGATTGTGATATGAAGTTCTGCTCCTGCAGTGTGCGCGTTTCCAGGGCGGTAAAACTACAAACGATTTAGTGGCCTAACACAGGTTGCATTAACAAATATAATAACGCAGCACAATACAAATATCGCTGGACCTTAATGCCTGCGTCTACTAAATACATATATATGAAAGTAATGTACCGTGGTCCTTTGGCCCCGTATTTTGGTGATTCACTGTTTTTTTTTGTGATTATTTTGGAGAACATCCAACAAACCGAATATTAACGTGCCGACGACTGCAGTTTGCTAAGTGTACCTACCTCTAAACTCACTATACTCAGTCGTCCTGCCGCGTTACTTCTGGTGAGTCGTCAAAATTTGGTGGTCCTATATTTAAACCGCCAAAGATGCCTGGCTCCTGTTGTTTGCCCAAACAATTGACATGCTTTAAATTCTTCCCCAATTTTCACAAAAAAAAAAAAAAAAAACATCTCCTGATGCGGAGGAGGTAAATACATCTGGTCATTAGCAGCAGAGGACTTTGAACCAAAATAAGATGAAGATAACGTCCACAGGAGAGAAGAGAATGCTGAACAATAAACGGATTATCCCAAAGCAAATATTTTATTATTTTCGTTGCTCATTTATTGAGGTTGCATAACTTAATGAAGTGCTGTCAACTCGAACTTGGAATTTTAAAATTTCCTGGATACAATGAGTCAAGTTCCGAAGTTCCATAGCAGTTGCAGGCAGTGTGCTAATGACAGCTGCTTCAGTCAACCAATTAATACAATTAGTTCAAAGAAAGCGATTTTTCTCAATATAGAAATCAGCTAAGAAAAATACAGTTAATGAGGTATACTTTGTTGAAAAATCGAAAATTGAGAAGAAAGATTGAATGCGTTCTTTGAAATCCGTGATGCCAATAAAAGTTATACCAGGGTAGGAAATGTCAATAATGACTGTAAAGTGTACATATACAGCCGTAATTAAAGGGCAAATTAGCAGAACTTTGTGAGGTATTTATGAAATAGCTATGACCAGGGGTGGGACTTTTTTAAAAAATGTCCGAAGTAGATTTGGAAAAAAAACGCAGTAGATTCAACTTTTTCGCAGTAGATTTTTATATTTTGAAAATAAAAATAAGAAATAACATAAATAAACATAAATAATTTAAAATAATAAAATATATATTCTGTTTTAGCTCTGATCGTTCAGGGCTTCAAATTTGTGTTTCTTTTTTAGTTCTGAGCATGTTCAGGCACGCTCTGTGAGCTCAGAATAAAATAGGAGAGTAAACGGAGTAAAATGCTGAAAACAAACGAGATGACGGGAAATTAAAAAAAACGTCGTCAAAACAATACAAAATGGCATAATAGGCTGGTTGCTCTAGTGGAGAAGGTAAAATAATAATAATAATAATAAATAAATAATTTATAATCATGACATTTCAGTGATTAAGTTGTTTCATAATTAAATCAGAGAACTCTGAACATACTCTGCTTAAAATTTATTCTGTTCGCTCAGACTTTGCTCAGTACTCAGCTCAATCAGCTCTGATCTAAAAAAGAAAAACGCCTATTGAATGATTTTTTTTCGTAAAACCAAAAGTGCAGTAGATTTAATTTAAAGGCAGTAGATTTATTTTTCGAAAAAAATGCAGTAGATCTACTGCAATTGCAGTAAAGTCACAACCCTGGCTATGACCCGACCGAAATACATTCATATCTATTTAGTTGAATTCTTTCTCTTTATAGAGCTCTTTCAACAAAATATAAAACAATATTTTTCTAATAATTTAAGAGATATTATTTAGCTGAATATTGATTATACTGTCAAAAGCACCTACAGAGGGCGTGGCAAATATTTTGCATAAGATGTTTTCAAAAACAATATATTTATAATTTTATAATGATATTTTTCTTTCCATTTTTACTCGCGATATATAGGTAAATGGTGATTTTTTTTTTAAGAAGAGGAGAACTTTAAATTGGCAGCACTGTTTTTAGTAACATTTCTTACAAAGAAAATTGTGCATTCACACGATTGGTGGATTTCTTCCCAAAGTCTGACAATTTGATTTTCAGCTCTTTTTTTATCTCTCTTTAACCAACTCATTGACAGTTGGACAGTTGACAATGGAGAAATTGTCAGCAATGTCAATGAAAACATCTAACAATGACCAATGAGTCTGACAATATTGTGTGTTCAGACGATTGTAATACATTTGGAATAGTTTTTTCACTGACAGATCTGACAATATTGTAAGATCTGACAATCGTCTGTACTTAGCTTTAGAGGTTAGTTTTTTTTTTGAAAGTTCATCATGAATAGATATTCACGCCGCGCCGCACGGAACAACGTTTGCAAATTGATCAAATTTATTTTGGTTGATTTTCTTTTTTTGTTCGGAAGAGAGCTCTGAACAGAAGTCGACCATATTGAGCAGGGATGGCCAAACTGTCACTTTTTTGAATAAATTACATTTTTTAAATTTTCTACGTAGTTTATGTAGTTGAACGAAGTTAAATGTAGTTAATGAAACAAATTGAATCAAATGTAGTTTCAAAAATCAAATGATCTGTCAGCTGTCACTTTGAAGTTTGAATTTTGAGTTAAAATGTTGAAACTTTTATTGAAATTTTATTTCTCTAGATTTCTACTATGTATGCAGCAAACGTAACAATTTGGAGTAATTAAGACGTGTAGTTTAGTCAATTAACTATACGGGTAGTTAATGATGTAGAAAATGTAGTGTAGTTAATTCGGCCAACCGTTATATTGAGTGTACACTCTAAACAATCTCTGAACAGAGCCAAACACCTGAACACCCCAAACTTGTTTAAAAAAAACTCTTGAGCATTAAGCTGTCATAAATTGACATTTGTCACCTGACAGCTGTTTATATCCACACAAAAAAAACAAAATTAAAAACAGGTGTCGCGTTTTTAAGCTGTTGGTAATACAAAAATTTACTTGGTCCATTTGAATCCTAAAAGGGATCATGACGTAATCTCGAATGACAGGAATCCCGAATGCAAAACATTTCGAATAAACATTTTTTTAATCTAGAATGAAAAAATCTCGAAAGCACAAAAATCTCGAAGACTATATCCAGAAAAAATCTCGAAAAAATGTTATTCGAGATTTTTGTTTTGCCTATTTAAATATTTTAAATAAAACACAATTTATTTTTCCGGGCCACTTGTGATTATACATATAATTGTGTTAGTTAACGATGACTAAACACGGTTATTATATATGCAGGAGCCGCTGGCATCACAGCAGAGCCTGGGGTGAAATATCAGTTGGACAGAGGATTTTGGAATTTTTGTAATTGCAGCGTCATTTGGTAATTTAATTGTCAAATAGGTTGCGTCGCCTTCTGCAAGATTTGCTTTTTTCAATTTATAAATTTTGTGAAATCGAATTTTTTATTTTAAAGTCAAACATTTAAGAAGATTAGTCAGTTTATATTTCAGAGTCCTCACTAATTTTCCTCCGACAAAAATTGAGTAGACGAATCCAAATTTTCTTTTTCTTTGACACGAAAACTGAGAAATTTTGCTGAAGAATGCTGTTTATATTTGTGAGATTGCTGAGATCTCAGTAATATAAACTCACCAAATAAATTTTCATTGAAATTTTGTGCGTTTTATAAAAAAAAAATTGAGTAATCTAAAATAAATATTTTAATTTTTGCGACAATGGTTATAATTTGCGAGCGCGAATTGTAATCATTTTCTAGATTTTTGCATTCGAGATTCTTGTTTGTCTAAATATTTGTTTTCGAGATTTTTACTTTCGAAATTTTTGCTTCCTAGATTATTGCTTTCTAGATATCGTGGTAAAACCCATCCTAAAATTTGTAAATATGACTGGTTATATTTATTTAATAAAAACAACCTTCTACACCGTGCCAGAGCAACCATTTAATTGTATGTTGATTTTTTCTATCGTGTCACGCATGACATTTTGGTTGTGTTCAGCAATCAGCATTTTACTACTAATGCTCAGTCGATTTTTTCTGAGATCGTTGTCGCGCTCTGAACATTGAACAATCTCTGATCATCATTTGAAGAGAAAAAAAAACACAACTTTGAAGCTCTGGACGCTCAGATAAAAAAAAAAAACTCCTTAGTGCAGTGTATTTTTATACAAAATTCTTGAGGCAAAAATATAGTCGTGGCCGGTACCCTCATAAAACAGTATAACAGCGGCGCCAGCGGTATGGGCGCTACTGGACCTGGATTTTGTTTTATTTATTTTTTAATATTTGCAGCCGCAATGCTTGTTGACATCAACTGACATCAAATAAATGCTCAATTACGGCAAATATCTTCAATCTCTTTTTTAGTTTGTTTGGAACGAGATATGAGGCCGTGGCCGGTTTCAAAAATTGCCTCACAAAAACTGTTATACACTATAGGCTATTCACTATCCATATTGTGTATTATAGAGATAAGTGCTATAAACCAGAAACAATTTAGCACTTGATAGTCAACATTCCACGCATATTATTGCCAAAATACAGTAGGGGGTGGAATAATGTACGGTGATTTGCGTTAAATGAGATTCACAATCAACCAATTCGGTCTGTGTAAGATGATGATAAATTGTACAACTTTTTCTGGGTGGCTTTTTGTAACCATTCATACAAACAAAAATATACATTCCTGTGACGAAAATATGTTACTACATTCCGGAAAATGAAGAAAATATAGGAATAATAATTTTAACTATATATCTGTATGACCTAAGGTCTTGTACGGCACTAGTTTTAAAGAATAGGAGAGAATTTTTGTTGGCTGAGAAATAAGGTGTTTATTTATCTCATGAAATCCCACGGGTGGCGTTCAGTTGAAGCTGAGGAAAAGAATGCTGTCTAGAGTCACCTTTAAGTAACCACCAAGCACTATATCCACTGCACCATTGCCACCCGCAATTATATCGCAATGACGTCATTTTAGTTCAATATTTTCGATAGCTTATTACAAACATTTGATATATCCACTATGGCAACCGTGTTTTTGACAAATTGCATTGGAAAGTATGCAATTGAATTGAACTGAGTTGAATCACTTTATCCAGACGGACATTTCAATGACAATCACATGGGACTATATGGTTGATGTGACAATCACTTATCACCCTAGCCGATTCCACACCTGATTTAAAACGAAAAGTGGGTGAAAATAGGACCTCCAGATTACGCTAGCCGCGGCGACCACTTGCCCGAAATCATATGTGCCATAAAATTATATGTCAAGTCAAGCCCATTTCATAGAAATAGAAATTTTTCTGTAAATAACCGTTGTGCGCTCGTCTAAAGAATTCCATTTTGAGTAATCCTAAACTGTCAGCTGTAAAATATTTTTTTTTTTTAAGAGTTGCCAACACTTTACTACACTAATGGTGGCAAATTCAAATCTTGCGTACATTTCGAAACACCCTTTATTATTATAATATTATTATTATGAATTAATTTTAAGTAGATATTTAATGTATTATATATTTTGTTTGTTTAATTCTCAGCTAAGTGAACCACCAACAGCGCAAGTTCGTGCGATGCAATCGTGCCATATAGTTTTTTGTTTATTAACCTTTAACTGTTCGACTGATTTATTATACTTTATATATTATATTGCTTAATTCAGTTTATTTATTAAACTACGCAATAGCTTTAAATCAAAATAAAGTAACAAACACTTCCACCATCATCCATCCACCTGCACAGAGATTTAAAATTTTTATGATCGTATAGTAAATGACAGCCATAACGAAGGTGTTAACATCTCATTTAAGTTCATATATGATTTCCACGACGACGCGACGACTGATTGCATAATTTTCTATGCAAGCTTAAGATCAAATTAAACTCCCACTTAATTAAAAAATAAAAATTTCTTTGTCGGTGAAGTTTATTTAACTATTTTTTTGTTTCTAATTAAATAATCTTATTATAGTTCACATTATGGGAATGGAGGTTTAATATTCTGTGGTATAGTTAGACTGACACTTATACGTTACATGTTACAATATACCAAGAGAATTTAATATCGATAAACTTCAAAAGGTTAAGAAGGCAACCGGTTTATGGTTTTTGAGATCTATTGCTCAAAGATTGCTTAAAATGGTTTTTGCAATTCTCGCCAATTTATCATGAAGGTGGATATTATTTGGAATTTTTCAGAAAATCAAGTTCAACGCTCTTAAAGCAGTTCCTGAAGTTTCTCAAGAAACAAATTTGGAAGAAGACCTGTAAAATGAGCAACCTCTTCCAGCTCTGAATGGGGCACAATTGACCTTAAGGTCACAGTGCAATTAAAACCACAAACTATTAATTCATTCATTCATTCTAGTTCTAAACAGTAATATCCAATATTATAGTTTAATTTTAAGTTTTAGTTTCACTGCTTAACCATTTTGGATACTTTTTTGAGAAAATAAGATTTTTAACAGTTTTTAAAAATATGTATGAAAGTACCATTATTGTTGGTTCTCGTTATAAGAACAATTTCTATTAATCTTCTAGAATCTAGAAAGAATTGTCAAAAATCATTTATTTTACTGAAAAAGAGTTATTTTTTATGGAAACCATTCGTGAAGTTTAGCTTAAAAAACATTTGCACCATCACTTTAATTTATTTTTTCCATTAAAAATGATAACATTTTTGTTTTCAAAGTGTTAACCCGTTGTTATCGCGTCAAAATGACCATCCCCCTAAAAAATTTATGATAATTAATTATTCGGGTAATCTCGGCAGCGCAATAAACTACGCAAACCTCTATTTAGTAGATCTTAAGATTTTCTCTTGAATATGTATTATCTAAAACTTTCCCCTTTTTAGCAACAAATTCGTTATATAAAGAGTACGCGCGGCCGGCGTGGCGGCGCTAAAGCAAATGATATCACTTTACATTTCAGACGGACTATCGTTTGATGTTTGTTTCGTATACAAAAATAATATCTAATCTGTGACAAACATTTTCCGCCAATTAGCAGAAGTAGTCAAAATATTGCGCCAACAAAACAACATGCTGTTTTATGGTGCGGCTACATTTCTTCATGTCACAGCTTATCAGAGTTTCCATCTCTCTAGAGAGTTAACCAAGAAAACCACTAGCACTCCCACTACCACCCCTTTGGGGAAAAAAAAAAAAAAAAAAAAAAACGTATGTATAGTTGGTCAAAAACACTCCAAACGCAACATCACACGCTACCACCAACACCACCGTCGTCGTCAGTCGTCGTCGACGATGAAGATTACAAGAAGTATCTCTCTTATTGTGAAGTACAACCGGCACAAAGCCAATTCACACTTTCACTGTTCATGCACCACCACTGACATCAGTGCGCATAAGCTGAACTGAGTTGAGCATGATGGCGTTTGGGAAGAGCGTTTTTTTTTTGTTTTCCTTATGCTAAAATTACGATATCATTTGCAATTGGGATTTGTCGGCCCCGTTCGTCCATCCGTCTGTCCATCGTCCATTTTTGTCTGATGTTGTCTGTCCATCGTTTCTGTCCTTTTTGTCTGTCTGTCTGCAAATGACTTTCATTAATTTCACCCGAAACGAAATGAAAATGCCTGAGTGGATATGTTTCCTGTCTGTAATCTTGAATAAGAGAGAGAGAAACACTCCTACCATGCCACCACCGCCGCCGTCATCTCTATATATATGAATGCGCGCTTGCGCACAAATATACCACTCACCTCACACACCATCACCTCATGTGGAGAAGCTTTGAAATGTTTCCAAGTGGAAAAAGGGGAAAATCTTAGATTCCTCTTGAACGGACACTGCATCAGAGCCATCGCAGAGCTACCATCATGGACGGTGGCGGGTGGACCCCCCAACTATGCTAGCCACACTTTCTGATTCTCCCTCGGCTGATGCTGACGGACTGTGAAAGATGAATCGGCCCGATAGTGGTGAAGCTGTAAATTGAGAATGAAAATTTAATTTCCATTTCCGTCGTCAGTTTTTTTTTTTTTATTTTTTTTTATTTTAATTTTCCAATTTTCAATTTTTGCTGCTTTAAGCTGAATTTCACATTTTTGTTTGATTAAAATTTAGTAGTTGAACAAATTGGGCATGACGAAAAGTGTTAAAGTCTATAGTCTTAATAGATTTCATTTGGAGTAAGAGGCGTTGTGCTCACCGGATTTCCACATTTGGCCTCTTTGTTGGCGTCGAAGGTCTTAAAGCCAACAGAGTTTATAGTTAAAAGGCCTTAATTAAAGAAACTAAGATAAGAATCGTCAAAATCGTTGAAAACAAACTGCCATCAGCACCCTACTTATCATCCAACACTCGTAAACCAGTCAACAGCACCCTGTAGATCAATATCCAACCAATATGTACTGCAGCCACCCACGCCCCGCCAACAATGCATCATATAAACAATTTGACGAGGTCACCGTCATCACTCGAAATAATTATATTTATTTCGTCACCTTTATAATTCACACTACGTCGTTGCAGAAAATCTAATAAGACAACGTCAGAAATTGCAAACAATTATTCAAAATCTTATCGACTCATGATTTTCTTGTTTTTCGAATTAGAAGGGGAGGGATTTAAGGGAATAACTTTCCAGATGATTTAAGTTTGTAGCAACACATGTCTACAAAGTTATATTTCCTCCGAAAAATCAAACTGCTTGACTCCGCGAAACTGGTGAAATTCCACAAAGTAAACAGCTGTAAAGCACCAACAAATTATATACATTTTATACAACCAGCTGGACCTCGGTGAGTTTGAATTTAATTACATTGCAAATTGTCACAATCCGCGATGTCAGCTTGTCCAAAATGCCAAGTAAAGTGCAATTCGAAGATGCATGGCGGCCATAGCTCTCATATCTTTTAGTTAAACAAGATCTGTTTCATAATTCGCTTCAGCGCGTAAACAGATGGCCAACTCTCTAGGCCATGGTAGTATTTCTATATATTGGTATCTACGGCAGCTATAAGGACTATACTTTCAAGCCCAGGCCATTACAAAATATTTTCTTCGAAACCGCGCGTTCAGTATATAATACACGATTTATCACGGAGCTATATGAGGATTGTTGAGATTAGTAAAAAATTTAAATGTGAGTTATATCTACCTATGACTCTTGGGAGTTCACGGCATGAGGTCGATCACAGCCGCCTAGCGAATCCGTATTTATAACTGACTTTTTATTAGATGGCCAAAACAATTGCAAGAAGGTCTTCTGTAGATCTTGTTGTTTTCAATGCTCGTTGTCGCTCGTCGTCGTCGTCGTCACGTAGGAATCCACGTCATCGGCTATAAAAAGAGAGAGTGGCGCGATTTGCTTTCTTCAAACGAAAAAAAAAAAAAATTCAACTAAAATGCTTTGCTCTGATGTTAGGTATACCTACGAGCGCATAAGTGGCGTAGTTTTAGGATTTCCATCTAAATGGTGTATATATGGTCGCGGATCAAAGTTGAAAACGTTTTGTGAATCGGTTTTGCATGCGCACTTTTTTGCTATACATCCAGATATAGAGAAGAGAGTGTGTGTGCTATAAGAGCGTGCAGCATTATTACTAGTATGAATGTTGGTTATAACAAGCGTTAACCCATAAGCTGACTTTCGTACTATTATAATCTGTTGTATATCTGCGATTCTTATAGCATTATTTCAATACCTTATAGTTGCATATAGAGTTTGAATCGTGCACGTTTTTCTGAATGTTTTCCTGTTTGTTTGTTTTTTTTAATTTTACTTTTTAACATATAGGAACGCATTTTATGTTTTTTTTTTTTTTTGTTTAATCAGATTCCGTAATCGAAGAAAAGTCACAATAATTGTGAATGAAAGTTTCAACTACATATAATAAAATAACATATGGGGTGACAGTAAAAGGCACATTTGTCTTTGCAGGAAAAAAAATGAAAATTGCACTCGTTTTTCGATGGAATGATAAGAATTATTTTGCCTTTATTGATTATTTTTTTTTTTTTTGTTACTCAATTTATTAGCGCTATTTGTTGTTAAATTTCTTAAAATTAAATAAAGTTAATAAAAAGAATGTGAATTTAAATAAAGAAGTTTATTGTAGAAACAAACCACAGAGAAGTTCACTTTGTCGTTTTTATACTGCTTAGGGCCAGAGAAAAATTAAAGTCTTATTTTGAGAATATTAAGATTGAGTTTAAGAACGCGATCCTTCTTAGCATAACATACTCAATTTAACTCCGTTTTTTCTTATTTTACCCAAAAAGTACTCAAAATAAGAACGCACGGAGTTAAAATGACTTCTATACCATCAAAATAAAAAAATGCGTGCTTAAGTTAACTGTTATGTTTTGCACGAAATTTACTCGCGTATCACATTTTTTAAACATTTTGTTATCGTCTCTTCATGCGGTCGGTGGTAAAATGGACCAGGAAGAAAATTGCGAAATTGTGTACATATTTCAAGATCCAGTGGACAATAAGGACAGTGAAGATACAGAAAAGCTGATGTACATATCTGTTAAAACAATACGATTTAGTAGAAATCCATAAGTACTTGATTGGTGAGTACAAATTAATTTGTCTTTTGTTATTTCTTCGTATCGGACATTGCGCAACGCGCATATGCATTATCAGCTATCTGACCTACAGCAGTTAGTTAATAATGTACGTTCTCTTTTATTATTTACATAAAATATAGACGCCAATATTACTTACAAAAGTCTTCCATACTTATCAAAGGAAGATTTACGATACAGCATACGGGCTTAAGTGCAGAATTCAGGGAAAAGCTTTTTCCAAGGAAAAAATCACTTGTAAGTACTTCTATGAATCGTTTATAAATTATTAACAACTAAACGGAGGACTTTTTTAGCACAACATTGACGATTGGACTCCATCCAATGACTCTAAAGTTAACTCTTGGCTTTAAACAACAGATTCTCGGAGAAATTCGTGTATGCTAATACTCCTAATAGCCAGGGGCAATCAAGCAAGTCCACTTGTCGCTGCCTGGTAAGATCTATAGTTTTGAAAATATTTATTTCAAATTCTTAAAATTTATTTATTAGGATGTAAAAATCTTCAGGTGGCAAGCGTTACCGGAAAGGCTCTGTTACAATTATGTAGCTCTACAAAAGAGCTTCGAATTTTATCTATTTGTTATATTCATGTTTTTATTTTTGTTAAATAAACTTTTAATAAAAAATACTAAAATAATTATGATTTTTATTTTTATTGGATTCCAGTTTTAAGAAGGTACCTGTATAATTCAAAAGATTAGGGTAAGTAGAAACGTTCCTAAATTACAAAACTGTACGTTCTTATTTCAAGAAACGTGGTCTTAAATCCATAATGCCCCGATATCAGAATAAGAACTACGGGCGCTTAATTTAAAAATGTCTGGTGTTAAATTCAAATTTGCTGGCCGTTCTTAACTTAGGAATGTAACTACTTAAAGAAAGAATGCGTTAATATTGATTCAAATCCGTCGTACTTAATTATAGTATTAACACGATTGCGATGAAAAGAAGTTTGAAATTTGTCAGTTTAAGTATGTTTGTCCTTAATTATACTCTTTTTGTGCAGTTTTTTAATAAAAGATCGTCCCAGTTTCGGAGTAAAACTCGAATTAATTCTTGAAATTGTTTTTTAATTAATTTAGATCCGGAGTTAACTCATATAAATTGGTGAGGTAACTCTGGATTAAATGAATAGATATTTCTGATAGATTCGTATTTCTGACGCTATTGAAATACTGAGGGCCATAATATGAGAATTTTTCTATACTGCAGATACAAAGTTTCACCCTCTCTGAGTTAACATTGAACTTAATTTATTTCTATTAACTTACTCTGGTTCAACTCAGAGAGTTATTTCAATCAATAACAAGCAAAACTGACCCTTAAAAGTAAAAGATATGTATATGAACCTCTTTTGCATGGATTATATTGCATAAACTGAAAAACCTATCAGCTCAAACACAACATCTGACAAACAAAAATTTATCGAAATCATAGAACCACACTATGAAAATACGTTTTCTTTTTGGAAACAAAGAGGGTGACATTATGCGATACATAGAAAGTGCAATTTCCATAGTATCGCCAGCGCCGCGCCGCGCCGTATGCAACGTAGGGGCTAGCAGGGGCTAAGCCCCCCCTAGCGTTTGCATTGCACCCGCAGGCGTTTGCATTGCCCCCCCTAGGCGTTTGCATTTTGCCCACTAGTTTTTCGCATAAATGAAACCTATACTTGCGGTGACCATATTTTAGAATTGCAAATAATGAACAAGTGAAGAAAGAAACAAAATTCAATTCAATTTTAAATTATTCCATTTAATTAAAAAGAATATCTACAGAAAAATTACTTAACTTAATAAGAGAAGGTACAAAAATTAAGTCTTTGTTTGCACCAAACTTAAACTTAAAAAAACAAAATAACTCTTAGATAAAAAAGTCTTATAAAAAAAATATAACAACTTAAAATAGATCATTATCTCGGATTTTGATATTTTTCTGAAGAGTAAATTTCCTTCACTAAGTTCTGGATTTTTCTTAATTATTCTTTGAACTAAACAACTGAATTCGTAATTGAAGCATTGAGAATGAGAAGTGACATTTTTGAAGTTTTGATTTATAAGCGTTTAAAATTTTACGTTCACCCAGAGAAAAATGGAAGTCTAATTTTGAGGATATTTAGATTGAATTTAAGAACGCGATCCTTCTTGGCATAACATACTCAATTTAACTCCGCTTTTTCTTATTTTACCCAAAAAGTACTCAATATAAGAACGCTCGGAGTTAAAATGACTTCTAAACCATCAAAACAAAAAAATGCGTGCTTAAGTTGTTTGCTGGTCGTGCTTAACTTAGGAATGCAATTACTTAAAGAAAGAATGCGTTAATATTGATTCAAATCCGACGTACTTAATTATAGTATAAACACGATCGCGATGAAAAGAAGTTTGAAATTTGTCAATTTGAGTATGTTTCTCCTTAATTATACTCTTTTTTTCTCTGAGTGTTTATAACTTTTTTCCTGAAATCGAGAGAAACTTATAAAAAAGCCATAAAAAAGAAAAAAAATTTACAATTTTTAGTATATCAACCAATTTTATTTAAATTCATTAGAAGTTGGTGTTTTAGAAAAAAAATCAGCACTTGACCCCTTTAAGCGAAAATGAGTTTAATTTATTTTTTATGAAAAAGGGGTCAAGTGAAAGTTGGGTCTCTTAAAATTTGGTCTTAGGTGTTCTTGGGGTACAAATTTCATCTGGTCATCGAGATTTTTAATTTTTTTAATAGAAAGTTTTTTGGTTTTCTTCTCTCTTGGGAAGAAATCTTGGTCTATAGCACTTACCACCTTTATGCAAAAAACAATATATTGCTTGGTATTTTATTGCAGAAAGGGGTTAAGTGTGCACTTAAAGTAATCTTAACCCCTTGTTGCCTAAAAAAACTTCAAAACTAACGTGTAGTTAACCCCTTTATCTGAAGCTAACTTTGTAAGTAATAACAATAGAAACACAAGAATAAGACAAAAATGTAAGTTGTCGCTTAACACCATTATTAATAAAAAAAAAAAACAAAAAATCGAAAAATGTCACTTGACCCCTTCTCACTCTATACGTTTCAATTTTATTTAGTTATCAAAAAATATTTTATAGTTTTGACCTTCATTTTTTAAGTTTTTTAATTTGTCCAAATATTATTTAGAATAGAAAAAACTCTTTCTGTAGGAGCATTTTGACAAAATAAAATTGTACTAGATGTCTTGTTCGTTCTTTGAATCGGTTAGGGCACTTTAGCATTATGTATTATTTGTTTTCTTGAATTTTGTTTTAATATTTATGTTATTACTTTTAAGAATTTGTACGAAATACAGAATAAATAATGATTATTGAACAACCTGTGAAATACAGAACATTAATGTGTTTTTGTATAACAAATAATTCATAATGATGATCGTCTTCAAATACAGAACTGTTCATTATTATAATAAACGGATGGTCACCGTACCCTTTACTATAAAAAAAGGACACAAATTAAAAGACAATAAAAACTAAGATAATGTGAACTGCGCTCACAATTTTTATGTTTTTTTTTAACAATAGCATTTATTTAAAATTTTGCCCTGAATCTTAAAAAAACCATGTCCAGGTCTAACAAATCTTGTTCTCGAATGCCAGAAAATATAAATTTTTTAGTCTCTCAGTCGACATGTTAATACGTTGAGGCCGCATGGTTCAATTCGAGTGTAGGCGTTGACGTATTATATATGGACTACTAGTTACTTGTCACTTAGATACATTTCCTGCGCAGAAAAATGTTCCAAGATATTTCAGCGCTTTTGGGACTGAGCGCTCACGTTCGTTACTAAATAGACGCCAAACATTTAAAAAAATCGTTAAAATTCAAATATTTAAGAAGAACCTACAGTAGATGGCATTCGAAAAAGTTCTTTTTTTATTTAAATTGAATAAAAGACATTTTTACTTTAGGTTTTTTCGGCCAACGAATTGAACAATTTTTGTAAATTTTGATCGAACTTACTTTTTCTGATATTTCCCATTGGTTTTTTTTTGGCAATATAGTGCATTATTACCTTAAAATATATATGAATAAAGGAGTATTTTTGGCTACTGGTAATGGCGAGTTTCATGTCATGACCACCAAGACCCAAGAGCGCTGCTGTAAACTGGAACACGAGTGAAGTTGGTTACTAGAAGTCCATATATATTACGTCAATGAGTGTAGGTATCTGTGTTCATTCTATTCAGGTTATCTGTAGGTACTAACGAATGTGCTGGAGAATGGCAATTTTTGAGAAATAGACGTTAAATTTAGTAAAATTTCTCTGCCCCCCCAAACAAAACAGAGTAGCTACGGCACTGAGTATCGCCCTCTTTATTTCGATAGCGTTTTGACACAAATAGGTAGGTAGGTAGAAACGGCGGCCACGAGTACCTAGCTCCGTGAACCAATTAGCGCTTGATTGCCGGCCTTTTGATATCTTAACTCGATTGACTACAGTATGCCGAGATGGGAAGGTGAATTGATTTCCGGTTCAGAGTGAGTCTATAAGACATTCAGAAAAAACCTCATCCATTTACTCGGGGTCAAAGTACATCTTAGAGCCCAGTTAGTTATGTTGAGAAAAGAGACCAAATCTTTGATCTTTATGGTTTACCAATTGACTGTAATCTCATTCTGGCTAGAGCGGGGCATTTGCAGAGGAAGTGAGTGACTGTTTCCTTTTCCTGCTGGTCCCAACAGCTACGACAGTGAGTATTGTGTGGAATTTCCAGCTTTGCCGCATGCTCTCCCTATGCCCAGTGTCCAGCACAGTTTGCAACGATCCTGGCTATGACTTGCCTGGGTCTGCAAATTAAGTCGTTCGGGTTTCTGTTATAGGTGGGCCAAATCTTTCTAGAAATAATGCAGTTTGTTAAACTGCCCCACCTGCGGTTTGATTTGTTAAGAAAAATTGAGAATATATAGTCCTTCATAACCACAAGAGGAATGTTGACTTTTTCCGCAAGTGAGCTATGAAGGAACTGGCCAGTTCATCCGCGTACTCGTTTCGTTTCCCTCAATGCCACTGTGACCCGGAACCAAGATAAAAGTGACCTTGAGGTTAACATTCAGGCTTTTGAGCTAATCACGGCATTGCTGCACCAATCTTGATGCTGATACAGCCGAATCAATGGCTTTCACGGCTGCCTGACTATAGCAGTATTTCGATTTTGGTTAGGGTCTTGTTTGAATATTTTGCATGCTTCCCATAATTGCCATTAGTTCAGCCTGGGAAACACTAGAAAAATTGGGAAGCCGAAAAGATTTTTTATTTATACTCCTGAACCAACTCCACACTCCATCTTTGATCCATCAGTAAAAATAATTTTGTCGAAGTCTCTCGTCATGACGTTATCCTCCCAGTCTTGTCTGGATGGGAATCAAACTTTAAAATCCTTATTGAGGTCTACAGTAGGAGATGCAGTAGTCGGTAGGAGTCGAAAACATAGCCGCTGGAATCAGCCTTGTGGTATTGCTGTGACCATAAGGTTTATTAACACAGCTATTTGATTCTTTTTGTCTTAAAGCGCTGCAAGATACTAGGTATTTTATGTATAAGTGGTAAAAAGTAAAGAAAAACGCTTAAGGCATCCGTTGGGCAGGTACGGAGAGCCCCTGTGGTGCCGACGCTAGCTGTTCTTTGAACCTTTTTAAGTTTGTTGATGTTATATGATTTGTTAAGAGCGGGCCACCACACCAATGAACCATACGTGATTATCGGTCTAACTACAGCAGTGTACGTCCAAAGTATAACCTTCGACTGGAGGCCCCACTTTTTACTAAAGGTTTTGCTACAGTCGTAGAAGGCTATGCACTATGCATAGCCATTTCTTCAATATTTCTTCAATATTAAGTTTCCACTTTAATTTCGGGTCGAGAATTACCCCGAGATATTTTGCTTGACACACATCTGTCAGAAATATTTATTCAGTTAATCCAGAGTTAACTAACTAAGTTTAACAAGCTAACTAGAATTTTCCTAGAGGCAGTGTTCCCAGATTGGTAGTTTTGTAACCAAAATGGTCGGAAAGCATTTTTTTTTCGTAGAATAATGGTTGGAACAAATTATTGGTGGGTTTTACTGTGGGAAAATAATTTAAACAAATTTTTTCTTGTCTACCAACCTATTTTCCTATAATTTTTTTTCCGACCAAAGAAAAAAAAACCCTCAACAAGAAAAGAACAACAATAATTCGTTCTTCTAACACCTCTCCCCCCACAAAAAAAAAACAGAAGATCAAACATTTTTTGTTTCCAAAATCAACTTTGTGAGGTTGTTGTGACTTGTGGGGTATTAGTGAAGCTTGCCAGAAAAGCCCTATTCTGGCAAACCTCACTGATAACTCACAATAACCAAACTCGCATATGTGAATTCTTGTAAAGCAATGGACTTAAAACTTGTCTTAACACAGGAAAAAAGTACCAGCATTTGCTTATTGCGCTGTCAGTGGCTAATAAGAATGTATATTTTGTCTTCTTCGGTAACTTTGTTCTTAAAGGAGAAGTGATTTTCTTGTGATTTTCATTCGTTGCGATTTAATATTCGCGATAGCAACAAATTGTTACTATGAACCCACTTGTGATTTTCAGGCCAGGGATTATCGCAAACAAAAAGAACATTTGCTACAAATAAATATCAATTTTTTTTTTTTGATGATTTGTTTGTTGAATAATTAAGCTAGAACGCACTTGCAATTTCAATCGCTTCACTATTTTCATGTCGTAAAAAATATAAGACTTTTATTAAAATTGCATTTATTACAATTTGAATTATTTAATTTTGTGACTAAAAAACGCTCATTTGATTTATTTTAGCTTGCAACAGTCGTCGGTCGTGTCGCCAGAAAAATGAAGCAAATTTCAGCGATGCGATTTTTTGCTATCATGATTCATGTGCGGTCGCTAATATTGAAACTCTATTATTTGCGACTGAATAGTCACCCCATAGAAATAGAAAGTGCGTTCTTAGTCCAAATGCACATTTCTCACCTTTCATAAATATTAAGTTACCAAATAGGTAGTTTTGGGGGAAAAATAAGGTGTTTTTTTTTTCGGTACAAAAATGGTGGGATTTTTTTTCCCAATTCGATGGGATTTTTAAAATCTCATCTGGCATCACTGCCAATAGGGGTCTTAACATGATTAATTGATTTAAACATTTTTCAGGAATTAACTCGGAATTATCTTCAAATCTCTGATGATCTCGTACCACTGATGGAAAAAGCCTTACTATTGTACTGAATTCAGTACAATTTGATTTTCTCAGTACGTAAGTACATCTTTGCCATTTTCAGTACAATTACATATTTAGCTTCCAATTTTTAAGTTCAAGTGACCTCAACTCCAAAAGTTGCGTTACGCCCAGGTACGACAGTTGGGCTCATCATATATTCAATCGCTCCACTTAAACAGAAGTAGTTTTCTAATTTTCTTCATCTACGTTGTTATTTTGCTTCCAACAATGAAATTAATTTTTAAACAATTATGTAGAAATTTTATGGTAAAGGAATCTCTTGATGAAAAGTCATTATTGGCTTTTGCAAAATCACCTACCAGTTTCACCGAATGTGAAATTGTATACACTTTTAAAAAGTTCAGTGAAAAAGTGAAAACAGGGCTTCAAAAATCATGCTAAAATGTTTTATATAACATTTCTGCTAAGATATGAGAAGAAGATTGGATTTCGATGACGTTTTCTTAAACGCTTTTAAAAATTTCTTACAAAGCGCACTCCATCGTTCAATTTGTTTTAAAGTTTTTTCCTAATGAACACAAAAATATTGAAGCAATAAGTAACGAATATAGAGCTCTATCTGACTGCGAATATATCGCACCCATAGAATGAAATTGACCTAACTAAAAAATTCAGGAACTTTTTTACAAACTAGTTTTAGAGTTCATTTCGCTTTTAAAGGTCATTTGATTGAAAAATCAGAAGTTACAGAAATTTTGAGTTAGGTCACTTTCATTCTGAGGGTGCGATATTAAGAAACTGAGAAATGTATCTGTATCGGAATTTTGGGCAAACATTTGGTTTTTGAAAAATGAATGCTGATAGAAACCAAAAAATCATTTAAAAAAGGAATGTTGTCACAATTTTGTAATTAATAAAGATCTTATGAATAAAAACGTGACAAACAATCCTCTTCAAAAAGAAGAACTTTTAGAGTAAAAAAAAATGTTAATTACCTAACTTACTATTATTTTCTTATCTAAGGCACCATAGTTATACGTAATAATTATTGAAAATTCTATTTTTTATTTTCAGATGTTTAGGAAGCAAAATCAGTGATTATTTTAATGGCAAAATAAACCTGACAGTTTAATAATGATTTAGAATTTTAAAAACCTCAAAACTAAAAATTTAAATATTTAATGATGAGATTCAATGAAACCTACAACTGCCTCCTTACTGTTATTTATTTAGCTATAATAATGAAGTTCCTTTACTATAATATTACCTTAATATTTATAACAAATGAATTTTTTTTCGTTTTTGTTAATAAATCAATTTTATTTTTGACCTATCTGACCCGCCCCGGCTTCGCACGGGCTTGCAAACCCAATTATCGTACAAAATTTGAAAAAGAAAATATAAATAAATAATATTACAGTGTTCTTTGTTCGGCAGGCAATGACAATCACCCCAATGATTAAATCTGTCAGCTTATTTCATATTCGGAACTCTAGAATCTGTGAATTCAAGCACTACTCGCTATGCATACATTTATTTTAGTTTTATATTCGCACCAAAAGTGCTGCGGTTCGAAAACAAAACATTGATTTGGTACGCAAGTGCTTTGAAATAAATGTGAAAGGTCCTCGATTCCCCGGGAGTCAAAAATGTTATTATAATTCTAATAGCTGTTACCCGTCCGCTTCGCTGAGCTTCTTGAGCCCGTTACCTATGTCTGCGTGAAAAAATATTAGCTACATACGTTTTATTATCGCCAATAACACATATGGTTTACCCCGTGAAAATAAAGCCATATGGATTCTAATGAAAACAGTGTTGTATGCCCATCTATTTTTTGCTTGGGTTTCATGTAGATACTGTCTTTTTTCTTTACTTTCTATTTCGGACTATCTTACCATTTGCAAAACAGAAAAGCCATCTACCCATAAAACTAAAAACTATTTTCTGGATCCATAAATGAAACCTTTTGTATTACGTGTTAAAAGATAACCCCGACCCAGACCCGACGATAGTAAAACGCGGATAGTATCTTATAATATAATCAGTTCAGACTTTTGAACATGCGGAATGCCAAAAATCCACACAGGCATACTTCACAATTAGAATTTCAAGTTGAAATTGAAAGATAATGACACAACTTATTGATTTGACCAGTTCTTCTTTAAAATCGGAGTTTATTCTTTTCAATTCATTCCAACCGCGATCCAGCACATAGCAATGGGGTTAGCTATATGTAAGGTATCATCTACCTTCAGCACAGAGTGGTTAAGGGTTCACTAATGAATTTTGCTTTTCACTTCACATATAGTTAAAAATTTTGACAGCAAAACTTAAAAAATTTCTGAGTAATTATATGTCTGAAACTGAAATTGCTCAGATCTAGAATAGCGGGTGTTGCTTTCATGCACAACATATCCCACTGTTTTTTTGTTTTCTTATTTTGAGTATGTACAAACCCGTATTCGAATGCAACATTGTGTCAAAATTTCAAAGCAATCGGTGAAGAACTTTCGGAGATTAGCGCTAAGGAACAAACGTACATTTACAATTTTATTTATATAGATTTGTGTTTGCTATGTTATATCCATTTAAAAGAGCCCTTTACTATTTGTTCTTTTTCAGTACTATTTTGTTTCAGCGTTCAGTACAATCGAAAAAAGTTGATTTCCATCACTGTCTCGTACTGAAAAACTTGACCTTAAAAGTCTAAAATGTTATAGTGAGAATAAATACAATCTGAAGTGAATTTATTAATACTAAAGAACAACACAAGTTCAAGATTTCCATGAAAAGGGGAATATTACCTATGCATACAAAAATAAAAATTATTTTTAACGTTTTGTACCAGTGGCGTAGCGTGGCAGGGGCAAGGAGTACACAGGTCCCGGGCAGCATTTTGCTTGGGGGCGCCAATTTTCCAAAATATCCTTGTGACAAATTTCCGTGAGGCCATTTTTTATGAAAAAAATTGTCAAAAGATTTTTGAATGTTCTGTTTTTATATTTTCTTTTCATTTGGAGCCATTTTTCTTTAAATGGATACATTTTATCAGCCCAAATAAATAATTTAAAAATTTTCCTAAACGCTAAATGTCACATAAAAGCATTGAAAAAGGAATTAAAACTTGCCTATTTTACAGAACAACATTTTATTGACGTGTATTAAAACCGGTTTTTCAGGCTTATTGATTTTTTTTAAACAACATACAAAAAATAAAGGTTTCAGAATAAAAATTGCTAGGGGCGGCAAAAATTAACTCTTCCCCGGGCGGCCTACGCTACGCCACTGTTTTGTACTAAACTTGAAATGGACTTGGCTAATTTCCGAAATTAAATCAGAACAATAGTGTTTCCGTGAAAAATTGTCCAAATTTTGTTTGACAGCTTGTTTACCCAGTCAATTTGTTCTTTTTATTTCCGTTGTTTCTCGTTAAAGGCGCTTACTTACAATTTTGACCAAATTTGTACGTAGATACTTTAAGGCAGTTCAAATAGTATTCAATGCCAAAAAAGCCATAAATTCAATTTTATACTCTAGAACCCTATTACTGAGAAGAGAGAATCAGGTTGTTAAGTTAAACTTATCTAAATTCATACTTTAAAGACCACTTTAATTAATTATAGTTCCACAACAAAACTTATCATTCAGCTTTTAAATGATATCATTTGGCAAAGTAAGTAATGATGATTAATGAGTTTTTAAGTTATTTATCTCACTATAAGATTACACTTCTTTAATGGTCTCTGACACAACATTTTACCATCCAATGGATTTACCTTTACAAAATAGTTACACAATAAAATCTTTTGTTTTTTTTTTTGGTTTATTTCCCTTTCAAAATGTAGGTATAATACAAGTGCCTTCTAATCGCAGAATAGATTTTAATTATTATCGATTTAAGAAAAAACGAAAAAAAAAAAAAATACTCACAAACAGTTTCCATATTTCACAATACGAATTTGGACAAACATTTCACCGGTTTACCATAATTTGATCATTGCGCCCAAAAAATCACCAAAACCTAAACCAAAATCATATACGAACTCGAACATATACGAACCCGGCTCATTTTGAAAAGTGAAAGGAAAAACTCACTACATCGCTACATTGGAACAAGATAAATGGGAAAATCCGCACTGGGCCTTCTAAGATGACGCGATACTCAATCCCCAGCGCCCTCCATATGACCACTCTCGACGACCTAACTATACTATATACACGTCGAGTATACAACAACAACAACAACAACAAGGCATATATAACTGCATCCAGCTTGTGTAAGTCAGTCGCGTCGGCCAAGTCTATAAGCTTCAAAGATTCGTGGTTTTTGGAATGCCATGTGGCAGCGCGAGCAGCAACATTCAGCAGCCAAGCTTTTCACAGAGAGAGACTCTGTTAGGTCGGGTGTTTGACTTGGCACATCGTGCTGCGATGTGTGCGGCCCCAGAGGCAGATAGTTGCGCGAGGAAGTGTCCGGTTAGTTAGGTGGTGGCGACTCCATTATCTGGACGAGGATAAAACGAGTGCATATCCACCTCCGGGGGTTAAAATACAAACCACCGAAGATAATTTATTTGCACGCACCTCACAACTAGGCTGCCTCGAGGTTAACATCGGTATACTAGGTATACATATACCGCTCCCGGAGACCGGTAGTACCATGATAGGAGTTGTCTCTGAGCTCCTCATTTCTGGCTGGTCATTGTTTTCCCCCGAAGAGGCACTGAATTATACGCGAATTTATTCATGGTGTCTGACATAAGCCACCACCACCATCATCGCACCACTAGATTCACATAGCTCTTGAGAAGTAAGGTTATACGTCTATACACGCTATATAGCTCCATCATGGATATGAGAAAAAGCAATTTTCCGATTGGCTTATCTGAGAATTTATACCCCGATTGAAAAGTGAGTACCTATATATGTAGGTACAACAAGTAGTGAAGAAAAAAAAAAAACTCCAAGCTTAATCGCATAATTCGTTGCACTTAACATTTAGCAGCTGGGGATCATATACGAAATAAATACACCTCGGCATGGGTTCAAATGGGGACACTGCAGCTATGAGGCTTTGGGATTGGGATATGTAGATTTCACGGGTCATTACAGACGTAATTATTGATCTTTTCAAATAAAGGTTCATATACTCTTGGATTTTGTTGAATAGGTTCACGCTATATAGGCGTATACGTTCCTATAGCTTTGTACATACGGCTTCATTTCTCGCTGTTTAGTTGCAGATGGAAATTATAGCTTCAACAGGTGTTACTGGATGAAGTAATTGTAAGTACTAGAGTTGAGAAATGTCATGATATAAATTTAATTGGGTTCTTGGTTAGATATAATATTGTGGCAATAATGGTGTTGTGGCGCAGGGCTGAGGTGTATAAAGCAGAAAAAAAAAAATAAGCATAGCGAATTAAATTAATGGTATTTTATCTTATAAAATTGAATTTAAGACCTCGTAAGTTCTACATAGTTTGTGCGATAATGAAACTTCAGTGAAACATAAGATGGTGTGAAAGTCATAAATAAAACAAGTCCATTTAGAAAAAATATCAAATTTTTTGACATTAGCTCAAGATTTCTGATTGTTCTCTAGGACATGTATTAGTTTCGTGTGAAAGAAACTGAACTCTTAATAAACTTCAATTTGGAATTTTGAAAAAGCTGTTAGTGATCTAATTGAAAATGGTAATTTAAAAAATAAAACACATTATCTATATACACATATGTATAGTATATCTTTCCATGTAAAGTGACAGGTAGACATAGACAGAGGGTCAGAGTGTTATCCTTCTACGATTGTGCTCAGTCTTGCTTAAGAACACCCTGTTTATTTTTAGAACACCCTGTTTATTTTTAAGTCATTGAAATATTTTATTATTTTTTTGTAAGTTGGTAACTATAGTGACTATTTTTATTATAAAATCGTCTTGTAAAGTCTTTTTCTAATTTAAAAACAAAAAATTCTGAAACACCTTGTAAAGAATTTTATAGAAAATATTCACATTTTTTGGACTTGAAATGAATAATGACACTAAAAAGTAACAACAACGAAACGGCGAAACAACAAATATGTTTATACCAATATAAGAAATCTTAAAAACATTTTTAAGAAAAAAACTGGTACCTACGCCAATTTTTTATTTTAATTAATGTGGAGTCAAAAATTAGATTTTTTTCAAAAAAATATTTTGAAATTTTTGTTTTTTGAAAATTTGTAATTGCAGTGGATTATCAGTTAATACTCTCGATTTTAACCCTTAATAGATGCGGTGGGCCCAGTGGACCCATCTTAAATCTTTGAAAGTGTGTAAAAACGCCGCGGTGCCCGCAGCTGCCCCCGCTTCTTGGTACCTTCCTACAGTAAGCCGAAGAGTACGTAGTAGAAGGACTCATTTTACACGCCACGCGCGCCGCTCCTAAGGTCACTTTCTATAGATACGTGATTAATTTGTTTTTGTTTAAAATTTAATTTCATTGCTTTTATTCAAATATTTTTAACGGAAAATCAAATGTTTGTGTTTGAGAATTAAGAGGACATGTTGGAGCAATGGTTGAATGCTCAATTGTCCAGTTCTGGGAACGAAATTAGCAGATATTCAAGAAATACAATAAAGATGCCTTTTTGCATTAATTGTACTGAGCCACTGTGTAATTTTTTGATCAATGTCACAATTGTTCGAGAAGAACATTTTAAGTGTTTGTTTTAATATGTAATTCTAAAAAGGAAGCATTAAAAGGAAATAAATATATTTTGTTTGATTTTAATTATTATTTTTTTTATTTTATATTATTTTTTTTTACATGACATGTTTTTAAGTAAATTAAATTGCGACTCATTGGTGAAATTTCAAATTTGAAGTAAAATTATATTTCCTAACGTTGTTTTCTCTTTAAATTTCTTTGTCATTAAACAATGACTAATTTTAGTAAAAAAGAAATGTATGAAATAATTTATAAATTCGCTTTAATTAACATTTTAAATTTGCTGGGTCCAGATGGACCTACGTCTATAGATATTGAGTTAAAAAAAACTCTTAAAACTATTTTTTTAAATTCCAAAAAAATTAGTTTCCAATAATTTGAATCCAAATCATTGGATTGGTCCAATCAATTGAAGAGTTTTCGAGGAAAGTGAAAATAAAAAAAAAAAGATTCATTGAAATTTAAACCATAATTTGGAAAATTTTGTTGAATCAAAAGGTAGCCTCTGTAAATTTGAATGTAACTTGATTTTTTTTTTTTTAATTTGGAGCCATTTTTATGAAAAATTGTTTAAAAAATATAGTATGATAGGTGCCGTTATTTTGTATGCAAAAAACTTGGTTTTGTTTTCACATCATATTTACGGCAATTTTACCCAACAATTTTTACCAACAAAATTACACTGTTCTTGTAATTTTACTCTCAATGCACCCAAAGAAGCTCCAATTCAAAAAACTAAATCACTCTATGGAAACAACTCATTCTATGACCACTTCCGAGATAATGCTCTCCTGACCATTTGCAAGCAGTGTTGCCGCTGAGAAATTTTAAAAGGTCGCATAAAAAGGGGTCACGAGATAAAAAAGGTCGCATTTTGAAATTTTTTTAATAGATAGCAAAATCAAACGAAATCCGTCTAAATAAAACATGTTTTGGAGTAATTTTAGTTTTATATTAAAAAAATTAACCAAGCAAAACAAATCAGTTTACAGTTGATACTAAATGTAAAATACATTTTTATTCAGATAATTATTGAATTACATTTATTTGCATACTTAGTATGATTTATTGCATTTCAGTATCAAACATATTTTTTAAATACATAAGCCTAGTACCTTCGCAGATCGAGCAAAACTTAATTTTATCTGTACATTTTTTTTTTTTTTTTTTAAACAAATTTTGAATTTGTTGAGATAAAAATAAAATTCAAATGAGGACAGTAACGTAGCTGAAAATATTTTTTAGGGTTTTGAAAATATACACCGCCAATATTAAAAAAGCAAACAAATCAGTAGGTACATATAAAAGGGTTTGCAGCCTTTACTGCGAGTTTATTGTCATAGAAAAATCGTTTCTATGAAAATTTAGTATATTTTCATGCTTTAAAAAATTTCGCCGCACTAATATTTGGCCCTCTAGAACCCATTCCTAGCCACTGACTGAGTGAAAACAGCTGTTTTATATAATCTATTCCCGTAACTTTCTTTCATGTTTTATTTTATGTTTTTTGGTCATCATCCACATAGCACCTTTCAATATTGAAAATGCTAAAACCGAAAATATGTTTTTGGTGGATAAAAGCCGTGATATTCATGAAACGTCAACATTTGTCCAGCAAAATAATGCATCGAACATTTTTTGTCTTGGAAAAATTATGTGGAGATTTTTGCATACACATTTTAAAAAAACATTTTTGGATTTTGGGTTTGAACTGCGTACTGCTCAAGAAAAATTCGAGACAAAAATTGGCCTGGGAAAAAGTTTGTATGAGAAATAAAATTTTTCCCGAACTGCGTACTAGCTGGCTATAAGTTCAATTAAAACAATGTCCCAATTAATGGGACATTTTACACTCAAAGGTCAAGCTTATCAATGGGATCGTCATCAGAACTAATCTGTGCTTATATTTATTTTTTTTTTTTTTATTTTTTTTTTCGTCTCAAATTACAATATATATGTAAATTTCCAATTTTTTGATGACTTTTTACAAAAAAAAAGTAACTTAATAGTCCACTTAAGAAAATCCTTTGAAAATGTTGGAAAGTACCCAACGAAACGTCGGAAACATTTAAAAAATGGATTAGTTTTAATTGCATAAAAATCGAACAGATCAACAACTAATCTTTTCCATGCAAATTTCTAGAGATGGTGTCAGAAAAGTCGCAGAATTTTAAAAAAGGGTCAAAATAGCCACTTTTTTAAAAGGTCGTATCATAGTCGCATGGGGCAAAAAAGGGGTCAAAATGCGACTAAAGTCGCATAGCGGCAACACTGTTTGCAAGCATCAAGCACTCTGCAACACAGTTTGAAAAAGCCAAAATTGGTGAAATAGGATAAACCAGGTAATTAAAATAAAATTCCGCATTTAGGTGGTAGATTTTCTAAAAATTGGCTTAAATTAGAAAAAAAAAACTGTTAAAACATAACGGAAACACTGACATTGTATAATTTATTAGCTTTTCTTAAAGCCAGAAATTCATTTTTGAATTTTCTTCTTGCATAGATTTGTTTTGGTCGATAGTTTTTGAAAAATGTTGTCAACACTTTTTTTTATTTTACGTAACTACGGATTATTTAAACAATGCTCTCATTAATTTATATTTAATCACTGAAAATCAAATGCTTAAATGTCTTTTAGTTTCAAAGTGAAAATAGAGGATTTTTGGAGCAACTTAAACAACGTTATTTAAAATTTTCTCAGAAGGGAAATATTCAACCATCTGGTTTTGAATGTTTTACTAAAAATTGTAAAGAGCATTAAATATTAAATCCCGAATATAATCCTTAATAACGAAAAAAAAATTAAAACAAAAGTTTTTATTTTGAAAATTATTTTTTTTTTTCAAAATTTATCGATTAAAAAACATTTTATTTTAAAAGAAAATTTTAAATTAATTTCTGGCTTAAGAAAAGAATATATCATTATATCGTTAGTGCTTCCGTTGTTTTTTTTTTTTTTTATTTTAAAAATTGTCTCTCTCAACTAAACGGGAGGAAATAGACCCCGTTCCCCATAAGATTTTCTCAAACCAAACTATAAGCTATAGCTTTTGTTTGCATCTAATGCGAATTACCCAACATAGAAAGTACAGAAATGGTCCAAGGATACTTCCTTGTCGTACACCGACTTTAATTTTCTTACCAATCCAAATTTTTCTCGTACCGTATTCTAAAAATTCGATCGGTAATATGAGATTTCAATATTTCGTAGCCCTGCCTGAAAAGATGTATTTACAATTTTAACTCAAGTCCCAAATCCAAAAAGTCTTCGTATTTGAGAAAAATCAAGAAATCGATTCGCACATACTTGATTCTTTTCACTTGTAATTTTTATTTCTGATTTCAAACTTATAGTTTGGGATTAGTCTTCTTTTAATTTTACCATTCTTTATCAGTAGAAATTTTTCGACAACTTTTGCCATAATTTGTAAGCAAAACCAATACATGTAAAAAGATAAATCGTGAGAGCCTATAGAGTACCATATACATATATATATGGAATAACAGGAAATCAGATCAGCCTTAAAAAGTTATTAACGAAAATTTACTTTATTGTCAATAAAAATTAAATTTTTTTGCCATTTAAGAGCAAATTACTATTGACTTCCCTGTCGTCGTAAAAATTAATACATTATTAAAAATTCAAATAAACAAAATCCAATAATTACTTATTTTCAAAACTAAATTTATAATAATGACATTGTCTATTAATTATCACTATCATATACCTTAGCAACCGTTTAGGCTCAGCGGGTGGTCGTTTAGTTTATTTAAATTTTTCTTAAAGTTTTGACATCAGCTCTTTTGTTTAACAAAAAAAAATAATTAAACTATTAAAAAGCCTATAACTCGCTTCTTGACAGTTGTGTTATTTTTTGCTGTTTCTTTCTAAGACTTGCAAATATGAGAAAAATCAACTTCGGTTAGATTTTATAAACAAAAATAATTAATATTTTTCTGACTTCATTATAAAAAAAAAAAAAAACTGAATTAAAAAAACACACATCTTGCGTGCTTAATATTCCCACGTGCTCCATCATCGCCTTGCGTAATCCCAATTAAAAGTTTAATCATTCTTTATATTTGCATTTTTCCTTGTTTTATAAATAAAACTATTCTCCCTCCCTCCGAATCTTTATCCTTCACCATTCTTTTAGTGGTAATAGTCACAATTCATACTGAGTTTGGAGCATAACACCATTTAAACATCCTTCGTAAATAGTAAATTATAGACACATCATATCCATCAAGATGAATGCTGCGGAATATAAAAAAAAAACGTTATTTCATAAGGAGTTGTTCACATGATCGCGCGACATCCAAAAAAAAACCCAAGGAAAAACCTCGAGCTCGAAATGAGAAAAATGTTCTTTTTTTTTTTGTATTCACGTTATACAGCGATGATTTAACTCACTTACTACAAGAGTAGGTACAATTGGTTAACTAACACAAGAGAAAAACACAAGTCATACCTAAGTGTAATTTCACTTGTAGGAGATCGAGGTAGCGCGTTCATAAATCTGAGCGTGCGCAACATTACGTATACGAGTACATATATGTGTATGTATGTTATAGCTGGCGTAAACCGTGTCCTTATGTCTGCCCTCTCTTGCTGCTTGCTGGTGGTGCTATTATATCCCATCTACTATACACTTATAAAGCACAGTGATTTTTCTTTGAAATGGCATTCATAAAATTTTGAAACTAAGCATTTTAGGTTTTTTTTTTGTTCGTTTTGAGTTTTTTTTTTAGTTTTTTGTTTCCTTTGGAAACTTCGCGCATTTATAATTTATGATCGCGTCTTAGATGTGGGTTAATCGTGTACTGGGCTAAGCGGTTGTCGCGGCATACGACAAGAGTGTACATATATGCAACGATATAGCGTTGTTGTTTTTTTTTTTGTATTGTTTTTGCATGCGCGCTACTTTGGCCGAATGCAATAGCGCTTGCAGCTTGATGATGTTTTGCATACCACGCTCATCCACAGTGACCCACTGGCTATATGAATGGAACTAGCTATGAGTATATAAGCTACACACACGTTTCGCTCATATGGAAAATTTCGTCTTTATATAGGTCCTGTCTTTTGAGCGCTCTCGTTTTTGTCGTCGCATCGCGTCGCGGTCGTCGTCAGTCGGTCGGATCGGAGCTAGGAGGTATAAGTTGCTTGTTACATGGTTGTATAACATATTGTCACTTTATGACGTTGTCTTAAATGTGCCATCAATATCGGTTTAAAAAAGAAGAACAGAATGGGCGGCAAGTTTAGCTATACACGAGATGTTAATTGAATATGCTTGCTTGTGCTGGTGCATTGTATTAATAGTCATTCTCATTACCGTTTTTAACATTATGTCATAGATGAATCTTTTTTCCTTTTTTTCTTTTTTTTCTTTGAAGCTTTGTTTTATTGACATTTAATTATATATGAATACACTTTGTCAATGAAAATGATGGCAGTGGGCCGGAATAGGATTTTTGTATTTTGTTTGGTGCTGACGATATTATCGTGTCGTTTTCTACCCTCTAAAGACCAAGAAAATTGGACAAAAAAAATCCAAAATAAAAAAAAAAAAATTTAAATCCGACAAAGCTGATTTTTTTTTGTGGAGAGTTTTATTCGTGTGTCCAAAAAAATTTAAAAAAAAGTTCCATGAATTGGGATCAATGCTTTAATTTTTATTGCGGGGATGGGATAAAAAAAACATATCCCAGAAACTATCAATTTTTTTTTTGAAAAGGTTTGAAGAAATTGTAGCTTATCTAATTCTACACAAAAAATAATAAACCACTTTTTTTAGAGAAACAATAGTTTTCATTAAGAAAATAAAATACCAATTTTTTTTTTAATTTTAATGTAATATTTTCCACAACACGGAAAACAGACGTTGAAAAAGCATGAAAATAAATAAGATTCAATTGCTCAAACTTATTCTCTACACTTCAAAAATTCCGAAAAAACTGAATTTTAGTGGAGAGACTTAAGTACATTCTTAAAAGTACTCGAAGCTAATTTTCATTTTGTGGGGTAAAGGGAACAAAAGTAACTCCAACTCATTCTCTGCAAAAAAAATTCGACAAAGCTGAATTGTGGTGGAGAGATTAATTTTGCCGTCTTTAGTACATTTTTAAAAGTACTATAAGCTATTGTTTGAATTTGGGAGGGGGTGAAAAAAACAAAATTGAGGTACTCCAACTCATTTTCTACATTTCGGAAAAAAATTCCGATAAAGCTAAATTCTGGTGGAGAGATTTATTTGCCGCCGTCTTTAATACATTTTAAAGGTACTCTAAGCTAATTTTAAATTTAGGCGGTAAAAGAAACACCATGCTGTTACTCCAACTCATTCTCTACACTTCGAAAAAATTCCGACAGAGTTAAATTGTGGTGGAGATGTTTATTTTGGCATCTTTAGTACATTCTTAAAAGTACTCTTAGCTTATTATGATTTGATCCGGTGAAGGGAACAAAATTCAGTGACTCCAACTCATTCTCTACACTTCCAAAAAAATTCCGACAAAGGTGACTTGTGGTGGAGAGATTTATTTTTCCTTTTTAAGTACATTCTTTAATGTACTCTAAGTTAATTTTGAATTTAGGCGGTGAAAGAAACAACATGCTGTTACTCCAACTCCTTCTCTACACTTCGAAAAAATTCCGACAAAGTTAAATTGTAGTGGAGATGTTTATGTTTTCATCTTTAGTACATTCTTAAAAGTACTCTAAGCTTATTATGATTTGATCGGGTGAAGGGAACAAAATTCAACTACCCCAACTTGTTCTCTACACTTCTAAAAATTCCAATAAAGATGATTTTGGTGGAGATTTATTTTGCCGTCTTTACTCTTTAGTACATTCTTAAAAGTAATCCAGCTAATTTTGAATTTGAGGTTTGAAAAATTCAAAATTCAATTACTCCAACTCATTCTCTACACCTCGAAAAAATTCCAACAAAACTGAATTAAAGTGGAGATATTTACTTTGCCGTCTTTATTACATTCTTAAAAATTCTTTAAGTTAATTTTGAATTTGCGGGTGAAAGACACAAAATTCAGTTACTCCAAATCATTCTCTACACTACGAAAAAATTCCGAAAAACCTTAATTGTGGTGGAGAGATTTATTTTGCCGTCCTTCCACTTAAGTACATTCTTAAGTAAATTTGAATTTGAGGGGTGAAAAATTCAAAATTCAATTACTCCAACTCATTCTCTACACCTCGAAAAAATTTAAGTAGAGAGATTTACTTTGCCGTTTTTTTTACATTCTTAAAAGTTCTTTAAGCTAATTTTGAATTTGAGGGTGAAAGAAACTAAATTCAGTTATTTCAAATCATTCTCTACACTTCGAAAAAATTCTAACTACGAGCAAAATTTTGGTGGAGAGATTTATTTTGATATCAAATTAAAAATTCTATAAAATTTTACACAAAAAAATATTCTAACTATTTTCTTCGTAAGAACAATATTATTTGAAAACTATGCGTGAAAGTTAGAATATCAATTGTATACGTTTTCCACATCCCGTAGGCAACTACTTTTTTTAATTCTTACTACCTTTAAGTTTTGCCTTAACATTTCTTTTAAAAAATTGATATTTTTCGATCAATTTACAAAAAAATAAAAATTTTCTGGAAATGCACACAAAAAAATAAAACTCTCCACCTAAATTTCAACTTTATCGGAATATTTTTGAAGCTAAATTAATTGGTTTCTAAATAATAACGAAGGTGAAGAAATTAAGAAAACTATTAATTGGTTTCTGACGTACGCCGGGTAATTTTGAATTCTCATTGATCAATTTATCAATTGATAACTGACCAACGGGATGTATAATTTGTCCTAAAAAAACCTATTTGAAACTCTACATTTAATACTTTCTTGTTGTATACACTGTTTTCGGATATTTATTTGTTTAGCAGTTTCTTTAAATTTTGAATATCGAAATCGAAAGCCCAAATTGTCTAGTGGATTTCTCTCTTTCTCTCTCAACAAAAAAAAAAGAAAAACAATAAAACAATAAACCCGGCCAAAAGTAACTCCTCAAATCGTGCTTTGTTCAACCTTAGCACACGGCGACCATTTAAAACCGTTATAAGACAACAATTCTTCCTTCGTTGTCGTTGTAATCGTCGTTCCGTCCAAACCAACCATTGCAAATAAATAAGTACCTAACTCTAAAGTTTTCATGCAGGTGATAAAACTGAGCGTTTAAATTGGTTATAATGCGCAAGTTCACCTTCAACTCATAACCAAATACTTGCTCGATTCCACAAAAAAAAAAAAAACTACTTCAAAGACGAAAAAGGCTTAAAGTTTGCATATAGGATTTTTGTTTTAGATGAGTTATGAGCTTCGTGCGATTGTGTCATTTTTGTGTGTTTCTTTGAAAATTCAGAGGAAAAAATCGAAAAAAGCCTACGAATTTACTTCGTTGTCGTTCCAAAAAAAAAGCTAAATTTAAATCTCTGTATAACAAAAAGTACACACTTTTATTATGGCAAACTTGATGTCAAGTCAGTGCAGCGGTAACGGTGGCGGCGCGGCGGTATTTTAAGACTTTTCGCTTAAGCCGATGTTAATGGAAGTGTTTTGATTTTAGCATATTGATTGGCTTCGCACGAAACTATTTGGATTATTTTAATGGCCGATTAGTGGATTGCGTTTAATTTATATGCCATGTTGCAGGTTGCTGTTGCAGCTGGTGTTCATAGATGTCTAATTGCGTCGAAATAGATCTTTGTACGTTATATATGATGAGTTATGAGTAGCTATATATTATTTGATGGGAAATATTATATTTTTATTTTTTTTAAGTTGAAGTCAAAAAAAAAAAATGTGGATGCCAGTAGTAAAATGTTACATTAAGTGGCACCAGTTATCTATCATGAGGTGTAAATATGTCTGTTCAGATCAGCATGATCTGTCATCGTGCTAATATTTATATTATTGGATTATAATAACATCGCGAGATCCAAAAACGTTTCACTTTACTAAACGACTTGTTTTTATTAAATATAAAAAAAAATATATCGTTTGGCAAAATTAACTAATCAGCAATTTAAAGTAAGGGTTTGCATCGGAGTAAAAATATTGAAACGAAAGCAAACCTATGTGAATTATAGAAGAGCAACCAAAAGCGGAGTGCAGAAGGCGGAGTGTGGAGTTGCGGTTTGCGGAGTCCGTAACTCCGCACTCCACAACTCCGCAACTCCGCACTCCGCAACACCGCACTCCGCAACTCCCCACTTCGCACTTCGCACTCCGCACTAACGCAATTTAAAATTTGTCATACTTACGGCTTACGCTAACGAAACAACATCATAATTTTGGGACTTTATTTCGTTCTTCCGTTGCAAGCCAAAATGAATTCACATTTCGTTGTGTGTCTGCAACAAACTCTTACATTGTTGAAAATACCATTCTTTATTACCCCATTGAGTCTGATATCCAACCATCTGTATACATATATACACATTCATATGTATGTATAAGATTTCACGCGAACTTCCCGGTACGATCGTTGTTGTTACAATTTATTGGTGGATTAGCCAGGTCGCTAAAGAACAACGATGGTATTTTTTTGCAGAATGATGACCAAGCCAACTACACACAGAGAGATCTTCCAACCTCTATAACACATACATACTTATATATATATATGGGCCCACTCTCTTTCATTATAAGTTTCTTTGATCAATGACCGCGAGAAAATCCATTAACTCCTATAAGTTAATCATATTTATGGTTTTGACTGGTCATCACACGTCGAATCCAATTTCCACAGCCATCAGCATCCAGCATCATCATTATCATCATCAGCATGTGATGATAATCATCTTCATCTTCATCGTCATCGTCATCGTCATCGTCATCGTCATCTTCGTCGGAAGCATGAACCATCATCTTCATTACATGACTTTGTGGTCCGCCCTGACGGGCCATTTGACGGAATATTTGACAGAATATTGTAAGAAAACCTCCGGTCTATGTGTTTGGTCGGTTACAGAGGGGGTGGGGAAGTGGGAAGAGAAATATGAAGTTTTGCGGTGGCGTTTGGCGTAGTTAAGTCATGGTCTTGTGGAATGCCAAAGCCTGAAGTGCTTTTTTCGCAAGGGCGGTCACCTCCTATTATATTGTTTAAGCGGATCTTTGTTTCTATCTATTTGCCTCTTTATGAAGACGTTTCTTCGATTTGTTGTTGAGTGATGTAGGGTTATATATGAAGGTAGATACACACAGTAGGAATTGTAATTATGATCAGCTTGGTCTGCGTGCCATCATCACAGCATCATGGGAAACTTATTGATGCCTCCAACAGTGTGGTCAATACAAATGCGCTTGATGGCTCATTACAGTCCATAGAGTTAAACGTTCGTAGTTACTGAAAGTTCCTTGTCTTTCTTTTTTTTTCTCCCATCATGCAGTTTTCTAGGGCCATCTAGCTATATAGTTATTGATGATAAAGATGTTAGGTTTTTTTTTGCCTTTGGACGTTTTGTTTTTTTTTTTTTTTTTACATAAATTTCGATTCATTCATATTGTGGCCGCAATTTGATTGCACCAGGCTTTGAATAACTTGAAGATGCAAAAAAAAAAACAAAATAAAGGAAGCTGCACTGCAGTGGTTAGGTTATTTAGTCAGAATTTGCTGCCGATGTATGGCTGATGAGATGGAATTACTTTTATGACGACTTTAGATCTGTAAAGTGTATATCGAGGATAATCTATACCCATGTATCTTAATAGTTATAATATTAAGCCTATTGTAAGTTCATTTGCTATTTATAGAGTTCTTATGTCAGGATTTTATCATTAAAGAGGTTAAGAGTGAGGATGGTTCTAGTTTTTGCTGCACAATTTTACGATCACTGCCATATGATATCCTCACAATTAGCAAGCATTAATTTGTTTTTTTTTTTTTGTAAAACTATAACTATAACTATTTTCCCTATATGGTTGTGCTTCATTAACAAAATTTTGATAATAATAAAAACATATGTGCAATGTCCAAATGGAAATAAAATAAACTAGCCTACCCGTGCGAGAATTCCGAGAATTCTCGCAATTGAATAAGAATGAAAGACGCACGAAAACAAACAAATGAAGTTTTTGAACAAATTATTAACATTTTTAAAATAAAATTATAAGTCGTCAAATCAGCAGTAAATTTCGTTTCGTTTGACACCTCATTTGTCAAAGTCGGTGTAGTATGAGAGTCCGAAAGTGAGTCTAGACTATAGAAATAATATAAAGGGTGTTTTTTTAGACGAGTGGTTTTCAAGAAGCAATAAAACGCATACAATTTAATGTTATGGCCAAGAATTTATCTTTATTATACAGATAAGGGTTTTCCATTATGTTTCAAAAATAATTTTGGGGCAAGTGGCCGCCGCCGCTGGCTCGAATAAATTCCAGCCGAGAAGCCCAATTTTCGACCACTTTTTGCAGCAATTGGGGCCATATGTCACAATAACGCTTCGAATATTCACTTCCAAGGCGTCAATCGTCTCGGGCTTATCTGCGTAGACAAGCGACTTCGCATAACCTCACAAAAAATAATCCAGTGGTGTTAAATCGCACGATCTTGGAGGCCACGCCACAGACCCACGACGCGAGATAATGCACTCACCAAAAGTTTCCTTCAATAAATTGATTGTTTCGTTGGCTGTATAGCATGTAGCGCCATCTTGTTGGAACCAAAGGTCGTCCCCATCAACATTTTCCAATTCAGGCACGAAAAAGTCATTAATCATGGCTCTGTAGCGTTCCCCATTGACTGTAACATTATGGCCGGCTTCACTTTTGAAGAAATATAGACCAATGATTCCCTCTACCCATAGAGCACACCAAACAGTGACTTTTTGAGGATGTAACGGGGTCTCAACAATGGCTTGTGGATTATGATCACTCCAAATACGACAATTTAGCTTATTAACGTACCCATTCCACCAAAAGTAAGCTTCATCGCTGAACAAAATTTTCTTGTGAAAATCGGGATCGGTGGCCATCTCGAACCATTATTTTGGTAATAAATTTGAACGATTTGCAAACGTTGTTCAGGAGTAAGTCTATTCATTATGAAATGGCAAACCAAACTGAGCATAAATCAAGTGACAGCTGTCAAAAAGGCCAACTCCGAAAAAAGTATTGCCAGATTGAAAACAACACGTCTAAAAACAACACCCTTTATAAGAAGATTGTAAGAAGTGGGTAACAAATAACAAACACCTTATAGTGCAATTAATTTTTTGACGTTAGTGCATTATTTTTTCTGAAAAAAGTCTTTAACTCTATTTATCAAACAAAATAAAAATTAGAGATCAAATGGGAGGGATCATCGAATGGATTTTTTTTCATTTCGCAATTTCTTGTTTTGCAATTAACCCATTTCACATTTAATTGTTTCCTTTGGCAAAGTTTTTTTATTTAACAATTAACGGAAATCTTGTGAAACAACAACTTACCTCCTAATAAATATTTGTTACTTCTGATGTTGCCTTAAGATGTCACCCTTATCTTCAAGCTGTCAATTAAATTTGTTTTTGTTATGTCAATGTGAATATTTTTAAAGTCAATCTGTCATTAAATTGCAAGACATGAGTTTTCATTTTGTTCTTTTTTGATTATTGGAAAAAACATCAAATATTTATGTGAAATAAAACAAACTACTTTAAAACGTTAAATCATCTTCATCCTATGCCTTTTTATTTAATTAATTTGAGCCGAAAATTTTAAGTTTATTTTTAATACATTTTTAATAAAACATTTTTGGTCCTTCGAGCCGGATATGAAATAAATCAGTGATTTACATAAAATATTCATAAAATATGTATGTATCAATAAATACTGTGGTTGAAAATAAAAAGACTGATTTTATTAAAAGCTGTGATATTTATGATAATTTTGTCGTGATTTTTCCGTTATCCCGTCAGCATTCTTGTGTGTCCTGTTCTGTCCAGTGGAGCTGCAGCTATTATGAGTACGTTGAGCGGGATAGCTTTAATTATAATCCAGTGGAGCACCTGCAATAAAAAACAAACATTTTTAAAGGAATAAAGTTAAAGGAAAAAAGTGGCCAACCCAAAGAATCCGTCGCTCATTTAATCGAGCTGTCAACATTGACGCCAGATCGTGGGATTTATCCCTTTTTGTGGGAATTTCACGTCTAAAATAAGCAAAAAGAGAAAAAGGGATTTTAAGAATCTCATAGTACAAAAAAAAGGGAGTTTAGAGTTTGCTCAATTTTTTTCTTAAATTGTTCATTTTATTATGAAACAAAAGTTGTATTCAGCTATGGTCGAATAAAGCGATGTAAAGCATATAACGAACTCATTCTAAATATCTGAATTTGTTCATTTAGATTTTTGCATTTTGATCTACTAAAATCTAGTACGCTACAGATGCGAAACGAAATTTTTTTTACCATAAACGAAAACTGGCGTTCTAGTTTTTGTTCTGCAAAACTACATATACTCGATGAGCGAAATTTATAATAAAAGCACAATATTTGGAAAAGTTTGTTTTCTTTTTTTGAGCATGAATAATTAAATGACACTTGAGTTTTATTGCTTTTTTTGTTGTTCATATTAATTTCTGTGATTTTATTTTTGTTTTATATTTTTGCAAAAGGTAAAACTTACTATTCAATGTAAATTTTTAACGTTTCTGCCAATGCGGCATGAAAATTTGTTTATAAATTACAAAGAAATTTAGATTTTTTAAAAATTTTCGACAAGGGATAATTGTGGGATATTTATCGGAAAGACGTGGGATAAAAGGGAATTCTTGAGTATCAATGTGGGAAAACCTGCTGCCAAAGTCTGGCATCACTGGCTGTCAGTTGTATACGTCAACGCAACGCAAGCGACGGATTCTATGGGTCGATCCCTTTCTTTAGAACTCATGTGAGTAAAATTAAATGAATTTACAAATTTAAGTGCATAAACCGACAAAAATATATTTTTTTTTTTTCATCGGTTGAAGAAATTGTGGTTTTTATTAGATTTCTATCTATGTCTAAAACCTTCGTTAAGTGCATTTGTTTAGTTAATCTTACTCGTTTTCCATAGCTGTCGTCTGTTGCCAATTTTTGAAATCATCTTGGTGCAGTAAAAGCTTTTTCTGTTATACCACAAATGTCACCCTACAGATCAACTGTCTGTTGTCTGCTGCTGATATGCAAGAAATTTCACGTTACCAAACAGAGCTATTATACCTTTCAAACCAACTGCCACATTGCAAACTGTCAGTTTCATTTTTATTTCATAGTCTGCAGTTTTATCGCGATGACATTTACGATTTAGATTTAGATTAACTTTTTATTTCAATATATTTGTCGCATCATATTGATCATTCATATTTCCTGCACTAGACTTCTTGCAGTTTTCGATCCTGACAAGATAATTCTCGATGACTTTTCGAGACATATGGGGCAATAACTCGGCCATAACTTTAAAAATATACTTATTTGTTTTCAAGGCTTCAATTTTACGGATTGTGTGCAAAACCACCATCATTCAATGCATATAGCCTCACAAAAAGAAATCCAAAGCGACAAATCAAAATCCGACTTTTTTGTATGTCTCTGTGTACTTATCTCACTCTTGCTTCACGGCGAGAAAGAGATGGCCAAGAAAGGCATTGCTTTCTCGCCATCAAGTGGAAGTGAGCAAAAGTACAGAGACGTAAAAAAAAGTCTGCGATGGTAGTCCGATGTGAACACCGTCAAATATAATCTCGGATGACAGTTCAGTTTGACGTATGTGATTGAAACAGGGATGTCAAATTCGGAAAATTTAAATTAATTCTAACAAAATTACGTGCCAGAAATCCTAAATTAGTATTTTTTTTCTTTTATGTAATTTTTGGAGTTATTTCAAATCTAACAATTTAACAATTATGAGCTCTTTCCTTTGCTATTCCTCCTAGTTTTTTTGTATTAAATATTTTAGGTGTTATTTAATTTTTAGGAGTTAATTAGTTATTTGGCATTACAAACAGCCTTTTTTATGTCATATCACTCTTTAAATCAAAATTGCGGAACCCTGCAAAAGGTTAATGGTCAAAAACTAGAACAAGCTTCCTAAAGTCAAAGTCTTCCTCTTGTCAAAACTAAACTGTCTTCCTTTAATATTTAACAAATCCAACAATTTAAATGGTAATTTCCAGAAAAGAAACAAAGTTCTTAACAGTCAGCATCAACCAAAAAAAATCCGTTATGTTATAATATTAATTGTTGAGCACATTTTTATTTCAAAATACGTAATGAAATATCTTCCACTTAAATACTCGAACATTAAACAAGAAATACCAATTTAAGTGACAATTGCTTATCAACACCAAAGCTTCCATCATTTCGCTCGCACAGGCCGCATTCCATCTGTGTTTATAAGTAGCAGGCAGCATTTAAACACAAAAAAAAAAAAAAACCTTCGAAGACTTAAAGTATGGCCATCGATCGTTGGTAAAACTGCGTCAGCAAAACGAACAGAAGCAATTCATTCACGAATTGTTGTAATTTTCAGTTGTATGGTAATTTGGATTGCAGCAGCCCATTCCAGCTATGTATATATGTAAGTAGGTATGGGAGGCAGCTCGGATAACCGGACACAATCTGCGTCGCTCGTCTTACAGTGCTTGCAAGCAGAGAAGTAGGTAGGTATACACAACAAGTGCCATAATATGGCCAGAAGCTCTAATGGAATATTACGCAATCGGAAATTCACGCTCAAATGTGTACGGTGTGTGTGATGGAGCGACCAGCTATAACTGTGGAGACCCACCAGCCAGTCGTCGTCGTCGTCGTCTTATAGTCGTAGTCCTCTTGTGTGTGATGGCTTCAAAGCTGGAGGCAATGGTGGGCATGATGTGATTGGGTTTCTATTTGGTTATTTTTTTTTTCCAATCGCTAGCATCGATCTGTGGTGGTGCTGTGCTGCTCCTCCAATATACTTCATCTGCATCCCGACACAACAAACAAAATGAGCCATGTGAAGTGAAATCCTTTGCTATATTGATCGGTATATACGAAGTGCGGGGCTACTATACCAGCATCTGCATCTCAAGACAGACACCACCGACCGACTTGGATTATTTTTTTGGTTGAGGGAGAAAAATTCCACTTTCGTGGTTGGTGCTAAAAATTGACTATGACCGTCAAACTATTTGTTCCATCGAACCAATTGACTACACGTATGCATCTCATTTTGTATCTATGCAATATTGCGGCAAATGGGAGTTGTCCAGGGCTGGCATTTAAATAATACAAAGTACTAGTTCCCCAAGTTACATAGTTTTAAAAATTGATAAGCGGTAGTTTTCGAATTAATTGACATAAAACTGGAATTTAGATTTTTGAATAAAAAATGATACATAAGTTTTTTTGAATTATCAAGAACAATTAAATGCAAAGCTCGGCCTGTTACAAAATTTTTGCGATGTCAAACCCAAATTTGACTGTTAGCCAAAATAAAATTCTGGATTCTGGATTCTGATAAAGCTGAATTCTAGTGGAGAGGTTAATGTTTATTTATAAGAAAAATAACTAAAATTTAAGAATGAAAAGAACAAAATTTCTGTTTTTTTGAAAGAAATTTCTTGGCAATTATGAGATTGAATAATTTCAATTTTTCAAAGAAATGTCTAATGTCAAAGACTACACAAAAAAGATTCTAACACATTTGATTTTTAGAAAAATGTACGTTAAAGAAAACAGTACCTCAACCCAGCAGCGCAGCGATGCACAGTGGTCCGTTTTTTTTTTAACTTTTGGTCAAAAATTATTTCCCATCGCTAATTCTTGGAGACGCTTAGTAGTAGTGACAAAAAGATGCTTTCACGTTTTTCCTTGAAGTAATATATTTCTAGAAAAATCTTAAAGCGAAAGTTCTCTAGCCCAGCATAGGAGGGTACAGATGTACGTTTATTCAATTTTCGTAACAAAAATTATTTTCCACCCCAATTCTTGACGAAAATGAATGAAATTTGGTACACTTAAGTATTTTTAGACGTTGATTTTAGTGGTACTGACAAAAAGATGCATACATTCTTTTTTCTTAAAGTAATAGATTTTTAGAAAATGGGCGTAAAAGTGAACAATACCCCAGCTGCAGCGTGGACAGTTATCTGTTTGTTAAATTTTTTTGACCAAAATCATACTGAATTTAGTATTTGTTGACCAAAATCATTTCTCAAGCATATTCTTGACAAAAATAAATGAAATTTGTTACATAATTTTCAGACACTGAATAAATTGGAACTGACTTTTTTTTTATTATTTAAAATGGGTGTTTCAGAATTTTAGGTCAGAATATAGTACGAAAATTCAAAATTCATAAAAAAACATAACCAAAGTCAGGAATTTAGATAAATTTTTGTTAGAAATGGCTTGAAGTATGTGATTAAAGCTGTTCTTTTACATAAAAGTAATTTAAATGCAGATATCGGCGGTTGAAGTGCAGAACCTCGTAAGTCGTTTTTGCGTGTTTTTTTTTTTCAGAAATCAACAAAAACCAACGAAGCCAAATTTTGTATAGCGATCTATGGTAGGCGGTTTTGAATTCTGTCTTTTTCTGTAAAATATTTGGAACAATATTGTTACGCTGACATTGTCGAAAGGTGGCTGTGATTCTGTGCGTTAATAATATTTTTTTTTTGAATTTTTCGTCTTACGAGTTCCCGAGTTCCTACACTTAAACCGTCGATATACGTTAAGACTTTGTAGGGCTTGTACAAACGCAGGAAAGGGGCATTTTGACCAACTTTTGTAAATTAATTTAAAACAAATTTGAGCAAAGTGTAAAAATAAAAAATTAAAATTAATAAAAAACTGTTATTTAAAAAAAAAATTTTTCTTAAGAACCCTTTCTGATTGAATTCAAATTGTTATATCTTTTGATTGAAGGCATTGGTAAGTTTGGAACTTTCAAGAAACTTAAATAACATGGAAAAATTTTATTCGTTTTAAGCAAAACGGTGCAAGATTTCAAAAATATTTTAATGCAGAAACTTGTTGTTACTATCATAAAATATTCAAGTGAAAAATTAGGAAAAACTAAAATCAAATCTTGACCAAAAACCTGGTTCAAAAAAAAAAACAGACGTTACTCGAAAACCGTTATGGTGCGGTACGGACAAGTTACTAAATTCTGAGTGGTCAAGACCTGGCCTATCACCTGTTTCAGTTTGAACTATTGATTATGGGACACCCTGTATAGTGTATATGTACCAAATTTAGGTAGCAAGTCCAAAATGTTCCTTAAGAATTTTAACTTATTTTTGTGATAGGTTACCTACCTTGCTTTAATATTTTTGTAATGAAAATGATTTCTTAATCTAATCTGATCAAATTTAATAAAAATTTTACAACTGTGATTTAAATCTTACAACCGAATTTTAGGTCATCTACTCGAAATTTATTGGTTTTTGGAAAAAAAGTGACGGAATCTTTTTTGTGTAAAATTTTAAAGCTACAATTTTGACCTTGAAAATTCTTCTCAAAAACTGATATATTGAAACAATTTACAAGAAACTAGACATTTTTTCAAAAAAATAATACTTTTCAAGCAATTTTCAGAAAAATATTTATTTCCCCCTTTCACTGCACAAACAAACAATAATTTATAAAATTTACTTATTTTCATTATTTACTTCTTCCCGATATTTTCTATGATCACTTAAAAAATATCAAAAAGCACAGTTTTCCCATTGTGACTCAAATCAGAGTCTGCTAATCATTCCTACAAACTAATTATTACTTGCCATTCCTGGAATTTCCATAACTAATACCGAATCACCTAAAGGAATTTAGAGTATAAGTTCAAGAAATTTAAAGTGTTAACTCAAGAAATTTGATATGTTAACTTAAGAATTTTGGAGTGTTTACTCAAGAAATTTTTAGTGTTAACTACGAGTTAACTTATATGAAGTTAACCCCCAGTTTCACAGTGAAAGTTTAAACCTCACTTTTGGTTTAAGCTTCAGTTCAACAATTAATTCGGTTTCACAATTTTGTTTAAACCTTGAACTGAGTTCATTTTGTAGTTTAAATTGAACGACAGTATTCTGCCGTTTAACCCTCAGCCCAACGTTTATAACCACCTGAAAGCACGAATAAATTTTCGTATTTGGTCAAATTAACTTGAACTTTACCAGTTTTGTTTTGTTTTCAATAATGAGCTTATTTTTCATCACCAATTCCGTAAGCAAATCTATGTCTGCTTTTGAAAAGTTATTGCTTCTTTTTTCTTTGCACATATCGTTTTCTTGATATTACTTTCTCCATTTTAATAAATTTTCATCTCCAAGTCACAGGTCACAAGGCCCAAGGGTGTTCCTACTTGTAAACAAAACAAACTTCCCGATTGTCAACAACACTAAATATTTGCTGTTTCGCGTGTTTTTTGTTTCAAAGGCAGAAAGAGAAAACAAGGAAAGATTTTGGAAAAAATGCAAAAAAAAACTACGTACTGTTTACATTACGTCAGATGACAGAAGAACGACGTAAAATGCTGCCAACTCCTATTCATACAATTACTTTAAACTACGTTCTATTGAACTTAAGTTCAGATTACGCTGTGAAACCGGACGAGTTGAACTTTAAATTTAAACTCAAGATCAGGTTCAGCTGAACTTAAGTTTAAACTTTACACTGTGAAATTGGGGGAGTGTGTTAAATCTTTGTTACTCAATTTGGAGTGCAAACTCCGAGTAAACTCAACAAATTTGGAGTTTTAACTTCGAGTTAACTCAAGAAATTAAGAGTGTCGAATCCTAGTTAACTTAACAAATTTGAAGCTTTAATTCCGAGTTAAATCGAGATTTAAGATAATTGAAAAATATGTTCCATTAGTTAACTCGTACTGAAAAACTGTGACTTCTGCGGGGGAAAAGTTCATTGTGAAATTTTAACCCTTTTTTTTAAGTTGGCCAAGTTAAAATGTTATTGCAAGTTTCAAAATTATTACAATACGAAAAGTCTTTTTTTTACTCACATTGACAGCCCTGGTATATAAATACAAACTTTTAACTAAAATGTATATCCGTCCGTCTGTCTGTCTGTTCATTTCTTTGTATAAGTGTATATATATCTATATGTGTCTATATGTGTTTATTTCATGCAAATTTTCCTTTCAAGTGAATAATTGCATTGAAGTTGATCGTTTGGCGGATTTTCTCGCCATAGATACTTTTTACGTCGAACTGGGATCGTTTTTCTATTATTTATATCTTTTTCGTTTTTCTTTTTTTTATTATTTTTTTGTTTAGTTTGTGGATTTAAGTTTTGCACGTTCTCGCGTGTGTGTTGTCTGTTGTTTGTTTGTGTCAAAACACTTTGTTTAAAGGGGCACTGGGTGGGGGTGCAGAGCACACGCTTGTGAAAAAATCTAAATAAAATAAAAAAAAAAAAAACAAACAAAATGACAACAACGATAGAATGTGAAAAATTCAAATGACTTTGTTTAAAGGGGCACTGGGTGGGGGTGCAGAGCACACGCTTGTGAAAAAATCTAAATAAAATAAAAAAAAAAAAAACAAACAAAATGACAACAACGATAGAATGTGAAAAATTCAAATGACGAAGTTCGATAGTGACTCGCTCACCAGGCTAGCTGACTGCTATGCTATGCTATATTGGACAGAGAGGACTCTCCGGAGTTAAAGGAGAAACCATCGATATAAACATGGCATGCAAATGTATATATAGGTGCATTTCCCAGCTTAAGGCCCATGTGAGATTGCATAACGCGCTTAGTTGGTTGTAATTCACGACAATATTTTGCATAATTCATATGCGAATAAGATTGGAGGAGGTTGGAGGTTGTGCGGTGTGTGGCATGCAGAACAGTGGATTGCACATTGTGTGCAGGCGATCGGGGCTAACCACCACCGAACATTAGAGATTTATTGATGGGAGATCTTTGCCATAAGAAAATGAATGAATAACGATGAAAGACACTTTTCAATTTTCCATTTAACAATATGGCAGTTAACTGCTCGGCGAATGGGCAGTTTATGATTTTCAGAAGTCAAAAAAAATATGGTACCTAAGGTCAATAGTTGATCCTTTGATTTTACAATTATATTGTTTACCTATATATTCCCGGATTATTCAACTATCCTACATATGTAGGTTTTTTGGTTCAAATTTGACTTAGGGATACTTTTTTGTGGTTTCTTCATTCATATTTATTTATTTTTTTTCGACAGTCAAGTGCAAGATAATAAAGAGATTTTGTAAGAAAAGATTCATTCCGTCACGTTTTTTGTGCCAATATTTTACATTAGATATAAATAATTGAAAGATGACAGCCTATTGTTCTAATTTCGTGCGTTTTTTTTTTCAATCATGATTCATAAAACATAATATTATGTACTCATACTGGAAACTAAATTGGGTATAGAGTGGGTGCTTTATACGTTATATAGTGACGTTTTGACTTCTGGATAATGATATATGAGATTGCCTCCGGAAATTTGATGTTTTTGTTTGCATGTGGCTTGGAACTTTTTGAGAGTAGTTTTGTAATGGATTTTGACATTTGGTATTTTGTAAAGGTTTGAGATAAAAGGGATTATCTAATGTCATAATCGTTAAGGCTCATGTATAAAGCACATAAACACAAGTGTCAAAAACATACTTATACTTTTTATTTAACATTTTTCTTGAAGTCGGTGAAAGCTCTTCTTTCTAATAGGCTCTTATTGGAAGTGTCATTTGTTTATGTCGAAAGTCGGACATATATTTTGATTACATAGGTACTTATTCTATAAATGTGCGAAACTTAACTGCCAAGGGAAGCTATTTATGGCAATCAAATAAAAAAAATTCTTATATTTGGGTTTGGAGGATTAGGTTTTTATTTATATTTATTATAAGGACCTTATCGATCGAACCAGAATGGCAGTCTTTTGTTTTTGTATACATATTTTATATTTTAAATAATTTGTGATACGAGTTTTGAGAATAACTTTGATACATTCAAGGTTAAAAATTAATACCTCATTGAGGGAACCGGAGTGTAATTTTTGTTTACCAAGGATGAAACTTTTTCAAAAAATAAGATTTGTAATCATCAAATACGGAAATGCCAGTACAACTCGGAGGATAAGGTGATTAAATATTTAAAGTAAGGACCTAATCGACCGAAATGGAGTGGCAGACTTTTATTTTGTTTGATTTAAAAAAAAAAATTGAAACAAATTTTAATAAGCACTTCAAACTTTGGTACATTTAAAATAAAAAAAGTATGTCACATTGAGGGAACCGGAGTGTGAAATTTTCAAGCTACTAATGGATTTACTAACATTAGTCTACCAAGGATGAAATTTATTTTCACTGAAAAACTTATGGCCATAAAATATAAAAATCTTTGCTTCACAGTTCAGATCGGAGGATTAGGTCTTAATTTATTTAAAAAAAAAAAAAAAACTGAAAATAAGAACAAAATCTACCGAACCAAAGTGGTAAACTTTTGCTATGTATTTGATTTTTTACATCATTTTTGACACGAATTTTGAGAAGCACTTCAAATGTTGATACATTCAAGGTTTAAAGTTATTACCTCATTGAAGGAACCAGAATGTAAAATTTTCAATTAGACCAAGAGCTAAAAACAGTTTTATCAACCATATTCTGCCAAGGATGAAACTTTTTCTCACAGGAAAATGTATGGCCGTTAAATACAAAAATGCTTGTCTAACAGTCCGCATCGGATGATTGTGTGCTTTTTAGACAATTAAAAATAAGGTGATTTTTGAAATTATATTTTAACATGAATTTTGAGAAACACTTCAAACGTAGTGTGTGGAGGGAAATGTCGCGGCTTAAGCTTTAAATGCAAAGTAATTAGTACTAGTCCAGTCAATAAAGTATTTGACTCCGAAAAATCGCCGGGAAGCTGGATTTTGGTATATAGCCTCTTCATAGTGTTCTTAAGAAACTGTCAAAAGTCTCCATTGTTATGACCACTGTTATCAATTTTACGGGGGGTTAAAGTCCCTCCAAAATAGTTTTTTTCAGGAATAACCACCAAATGTTTAGGTAGGTGTACAGAAAAAATATCAAGGACTATAATCATACTTTTTTTCATAAAAAATACTGTTTTCGAAATAAACCAATCGGTTTAGTTAAGGGTTTTACCTTTCTATATGGTGGAATGGTCGGGTTAAAAAATGGTGCATTTATAATTTTTAATTGTTGGTACATTATATTCATCATGATTTTAAGATAATGGGCCACTTTATATATCCGTCCCTTGAGGTGGGAGAGGCAAATTTAAAAAAAAATTTCTAAAACTGAAAATGAATATTAAAAAACAACGCCAACACTTTTTTTTAAAGCCAGGAACTCATTCTTTAATTATTTTTTCAAATTAAGTAATTTTAATGCTTAGTTTTTAAATAAATTATTTTCAAACTTAAAATTTTAAAAATGAAACTCGAAAAAAATTATAATAATTTTTTTTATTTTAATTTATTAAGTACTTATATTGGTTATAATTTTCGATATTCTTATTAATTTTTAATCGAATGCTTAAAACCAGATGGATGTAAGTTTTTAATTTTTAAAAATTATAAAATTACGAAAACTACTTTTTTTCTCAGAAACCGTCCCCTTTTACCATATTTTAGTTTTCTCCTTATTGAACGTCTTTAAAATGATAAAATTTTATAATTTAGCTCTTTTTATCATTTATGACATGTGTTACTTGTCCCACCTACTTACACGCCCACTTTTCTTATATTAGAATTTTTTGCTTATAAAACGTCCTTATGAGAATGAAAATTCGTATACCAATGAGCCAAAACCATAAAATGTATAATTTTTGTTTGGAAATCCACCTACTACTACGCCCACTTTTTGTTATATCTCAAATTTCTCTTTACGTCAAGTAAAAAGAATTTTGTAAATAAAATCTCTTGAACTTATAGCATGACATTTTTAATTTTTAAAAGTTTGCCTACTGCCACACCCACTTTTCTTATTACCGAGTTTTTGCCATATATACATATACGTTTTCTTTGAAAATTTCAATTTTTTATTTTTGACAAAAGTTCAATAGGTGGCGCTGCGAACTGTGGCAGGGATCAGCTAGTTAAAAGTTTAAAAAAATTGTAAAATGGTAAAATGTAAAAATGATCTTAATGAAAGTTGTTCCATATTTCTACACGTTTACATCCGTTTACGTTTTTCTTTTTTTATCGACACTGGGTTTTTCGTTCATACATTTTTTGGGTTTCTCGTTTTTTACATTTTATTCCTCTGAAACTTAACTGGATGAATGTTTGAAACATCATAATATCTTACGAAGATTTCTTCGAAGTACGACTTTACTCTATATGTTATTCAACTGAACTTTCAAAAGAAGTCTTAATTTCAAAAATTATTCAGTGTGTTCTTCTCCTAATTTTACTACAACATAAACTCAGCATGTGTTGTTTTTGCCATCCGGTTAGTTCAACGATTCGTGGCAATCATACTCATATTATGTACCAAAGCGTAGTTGCAATAATTTAATTTTTTTTTTACGAATACATATCAACTGAATTTACATTTTCAATTAATTTCACATAAAAATAATCAAAATAAAAAAAATTCATTCGATGCGATGTTATAGCAAATGACTCAAATTAAATGGACTACGAGTATAACTATGTATGTTTTGTGTTCTGATGAAAACTGTCAGCACCTTTGCGTGTTGATTAGGAAAGTATAAATATTCAAGCTAATATTTCTTTTGAGTTTTTATTTTATTTTTGAAATGATACAACTTTTTTTAAGATTTAATTAAAAGTTGATTCTGTTAAAATAAAAAATAAAAACAAAACCTCATCCAATTACAAGAAGAAAAAAAAAATAACATATAAATATCAAAGTCTAGCATTTATACCTACATAAACTTGTCAACAATTTCAAATGAAATATTGTCACAGTTGTAAGACTTGTTTGAGAAATTAAGACTTACATATATATTGATTGAAGTATATGGGAACACGCAATTAATTTAACAAGGAAATATACGCAAACATCGTGTTAAGTAGGTATACCCCGTTAATATGGAGAATTTGTTTTTCATTGAATTTTCTCATTTAAACTGATCTATAAATGTGATTGGAAAAGGTTCGAACATTTAGAGCTTAAGTCTGTATTAAGACTGTGGTATCTTAACAAAGAGGCTCAATAGTTCGAAAGGCCACAGTGCGCTTATACCCCAATATATTATTCATTCATTCATTTTAAGCAAAATTACTCTTTTTATTTTCTTTAAAGAAAATTTGAAAACTTAGTTCATATTTCATAAGCTTCCATTTAAACCAAGTCTTGGAAAATAGTTAACAAACACATGATGAAAATATGATATAATATAAATATACTAGCTGAACCCGCCACACTTCGCAGTGTCACCTATTGAACATTTGTCAAACTACAAAATTTCAACTTTCAAAGAAAACTAGAAAAAAACTAGAGTATACAAAATGTGGGCGTGGCAGAAGGCGGACTTTAAAAAAATTACACATGCTTTAGATTCAAGGGATTTTATTTACATAATTTCAACTTTCTAGGGATGTTAAATAAAGATAAAGTATAAAATTCTAATACGTATAGTAAAAGTGGGCGTGTTAAAGGGTGGGACAAATAACACATTTTAATCATGTTTGTTGAAGAGAGCTTAATTACAAAATTTTAACGTTCTCAGGACGCTAAAAAGAAGAAAACTAAAAAATAAGTATTTTTAAAATTGATGCTGCTCAAGAAGTGCCGCTCAATAAATGATAAGAGTTGCTGGCTAAAAACTTGCTGATCTGTCTTTCTGCCACTTTATTATTTTACCGCCTGTTGTTCATTCCGTGACAGTGTATCAGCAAATAAATCCAATCATATTCAAAACGACATAAGTCCCTATAGGCAATAAGGCCCGACTTTTGTCCCATTTGAGTGGGACATTTGTCACAAATATATTTCAGAATTTTTGTCTTTGTGAAAAGGGACATAAATTCGGATTTTTTTCATCGAAGATAGGACATATATAAGTTCCAAAAGTTCCATAGGGAGATAAGTCTTTATAAGCCAAAGACATAGGAGGGACTTTTGTCCCATTTTAGTTGGACATAAGTCTCAAATCTATTTCGGAATTTTTGTTTTAGTTGAAAAGGACACCGACAAATTTCGGACAAATCGGTACGACTAAGATAAGTGGTGGAAATACGACAAAAAATGATTTTTAGGGCACAGGGGCATAAGTCTTGAAGCCATAAGTCTCGAAGGGACTTTTGTCCCATTTGAGTGGGACATTTGTCACAAATCTATATCGGAACTTTTGTTTTAGTGAAAAATTACATAAATCACATTTCTTTTTTTATCAAAGATGGGACATGAGACCCAAAAGTTAAACTTAGAAACGTTTTGTTTTCATAATTCATTTCAGACTTTTACCACCGATTTGGTAAGCGAGCCACCCAATATACTATTGTCCAAGAGAAAACTTTTGAGGTAATTCGTAGTTAAACAGTAACATATGAAAAAATATTTTGTGGGACATTAGTTATTAGATCAAACTTTTTTTGTCGGGCCATATTTTCCGTGTGGAAAAGTCCTAAAATAGATTTAGAACAATTATGTCCCACTTAAATGGGACAACATTCCCTTCAAGACTTATGGCTATTGGCTTTACGACTTATGCCCCCTGCGCCCTAAAATTCATCATTTTTTGTCTTATTTCCACCACTTATCTTAGTCTTTCCGATTTGTTCGAAATTTTTCGGTGCCCAAAAATGATTGGTTCACTAATTCTCCCCGAGCTGTTGAGTCAACAATTAATTTATTTATATCTTCTTCTATACATTAATTTGATAGAAATGACTAACATCTTTTAATGCCCATCTTCTCAGGAAATTAATCTTTAGATTGGTAGAATATTTAAAAACATAAATTTAAATTTAATTTAATTAAAAAGAAAGGTTCTCGTAATTTAATAATACCTACCGTTATGAACCTTTAATCAAGCTCAAAGATATAAAACTAAGTTAGTAAAAACCTCTTAAATAAGAATATTTTTAATTCATGAGAATGTAATATTAAAAAAAAAATTCCAACTCATTGAAATCAACAAATGAATTAAATTCTAATTATTTTTTTTTTTTTTTTCTAAATTCTTATTACTCTCAGTCTGCCATGAACTTGTGTACCATGATTCTCTGTATGTAATGTGAGATTACAAAAGATCTTTAAAATGCTATTAAACCTTATGTAGCGTGACAAGTTCACTGCACCTGCAAAACGAATCTTCAATTTAGCTACCTTTAGTCAATTTCATGAGGATTTCCATATAGTTGGTTGGTACAGTGGAAAATAAAATGTACAGGCAAAAAAAAAAAAAAACTTAACACAATTGCCCTGAAGGCTCATTTTAAAAACTCAATTTACATTTGGTCAAGTTTTATATATAAAAAAAAATCAAAAGAAAAATTAAAAAAAAAAAAAAACATAAACAATAAAACTCGCGATCAGCATCCTCTCTTCTCCAATGAATTAGCCATATCCGCTTATCGTCAGTGAATCTGCCCAATTAATTTCATGCTAAATTAGAGAGACAAAACTCAAAATTCGCATGACAGCATAAACGTAAAACCACCACCATGCGGCACCGTCATCATTTCCAACAGCATCGAGTTTAAAACCAAAACAAAAGAAGAAGAAGAAGAAGAAGGACCAAGAGAAGAAGAGAAACACATATAGCATCTTACAAAATAATTTCATCCATCTATACCATATTTCTACAAGACAAGAACCGAAACTTCCATCATCACCGATCACCGCACCGCACCAACCGAAGAAAAAAATAACAACCGATCCGATCCGAATGAAAAACAAAAACAAGAAGACCGAATGATTATGATGGCTTCCCAAGGAATCTCTTGGTGATTATTTCAGGTGTTAATTTCTCATTATTCCCTGCATGCCGGTTTTAATTGATTTAGGAATTTCACAAGGCGTTTCGCGATTCTCTCCCCACCACTCCTTCTCACCCACTTCACCATCTCATTCTTTTTTATGCAGCAACGTTCGATGTCCGAATAGCAACAACAGAAATGGTCACCCGAAATGGCTTCGCCGCGCAGCGGCAGCGGTGGTATGATGTGTGTATGTATTTTCGAGCTTACGCATTTTAAGAAACGCGACCGCGAGCACGACTGGCAAATTCTTCTTAGCAATCATCGCTGCAGGTGTAAGAGGGGATTTTGTTGGCTCGAAGAATCTCTATATTCCAGCAGCGAAGGTCTCGAGACGGTTGATGTGTCATCCACAGCCATAGGCAGAATTGTCCACCGCCATGTACTTACTGACAGACGATGTCAAAGTAGACAAAAATCATCAACAGAACAGAATTGCTCCAAGGGAAACAAACACACAGAGGACGACCAATATCAAAAAGTCATCAACTTTATCAGCCAAGGAAAACAGTTCCAAGGCGATTGCGGTTTGTGCGATGACATGAACAGGGTTGTTATAGAGTGTGTTATGGGTTTTTAAATGTCAAAAATAGGAATTTGAAATTTTCAGATACACTTTAATTTGGGCACCAATAAAAATGCGGAGATTTATCGCTGATTAACCGAATGTTAAAAAATTGACCAGAAATTCCAAAGAGTTGAAATTAAACTCAAAAATAACATTTACATCAAAAATGAAAAAAAAAGAATACTTCACAGATACAAGGACAATTCTATTTTTTTCTGCAGGATTCTATAACATCGCTTTTAAAACATCAACAAAACATCCCAGAGGCAGTTGATTAAAAAAAAAATAAAAAAAAAAAATATCAAAAGACCGCATGACATGATTGAAAGGACACACCAACCGATCGACGAACGATGACGGTGTATCATTTGCTTTGTTACAGAATCGTCGTCTTGTTTAACTCATTTCTTTCTTTTTATTCGTTTAATTCTTCGTCTGTGGTTTTGCATCTTTTTTTTGCGCTTTTTTCTTTTGCAGACTCTGAGATTGTTTTTCATCTTGTTTCGCGCGCACGCTGCATTGAATTTACTCTTTTTCTCATTTCACCTTCGCTACTTTTAAACTACCATTCGCTTTGGACAACAACTATTTTGGCCTCGAATTAAATTCTGAATCCTGCCAACAGCTACAGCATGCACAGCAACACACATGCCAGCAAAGAGGATGCAATGCGACACACATATATAATCGCACAGGCGGTGCGACGAAGGTGGTGGTGGCAGAGCATTGCAGTGCAAATGGAATCGCGCTTGCTCGACTCGGGCAGCAGTTTGGAGGGCTAAAGTCGTAAATAAGAATCAATTAGCCATTATCTTAGGAATTGTGCACGCTGTCACTATTGATAATTACCCTATGAATGGTTTAATGTCATGTTGAGTTCGTTTTTCGTTTCCACTTATTTATCTTTTTTTTGTTTTTTTTCTTTTTTTTTTGTATATGCGTGTCCTGGAACTAGAGCATAGAAGAGGATATGTAGAAGAGATTTAAAATGGCTTAACAAAAAAAATGTATACATGGGTATTTTACTAATTAAACTATTTTTAGGGGAGAAAGAGAGAAGAAGAGATTTCATTTTAGCATAATATACTCGTAAACTATGTGTGGTAACTGAATTTGTAGCAAATAAACAATTAGATTTACTCCTAACGAGTTTTACTAGTCATTTATTCATAATATTTTATTATTTATTTCATATTTTATATACAAAATGTATATGAATGCTAATTTATGTCAAGTTATAAAATTACAACCGTTGTGCTAAAAGCAGCTGCTATGTATCAAATAAATATAATATCTATGTAGTGAAAAATATTAAATGAAATTGGGAAGTATAAATAAGGATACTGATTCGATATAATATTAAACAAAAGAGTTGACTAAAGAACTTGGATTTCACAACATTTTCATTGAATATATAGATTTTTGTCTAAGAATAATTTCAAATTCACTCAGTTTTATTCAAAGGATTCATTTATAAGAAAAATCTAATAATTACTCACAGAAAGTCAATTTTTCGTAAGTGAGTGCATAAATACGGCTGTATATTTGTTTGAAATGTGTTAGAATAAGAATTTTAATTAATATGACTTACAAAATACTTTCACTACAAAAATAACCTTAGAAATCTTTACCGAGTATAATAAAATGAGTCAAAGGATTAAAATCCACTCATTTTCACGCCATCTTTTGTTATATTTAAGTTTTCTCTTTATTGAACGTACATAGGTACAAAGAAAGTAAATATTTTGTAATATTCCTAGCTTTAGGAATGTATCATGTTAATATTTTGTGTGCCCACTGCTTCGCCGACTTTTCACATTTTTTTAATTTTATCCTTACTTAACATGGCTCAAAGATGTTAGTTTGGAATTAATCTCTATTGAATCTGACATTAATAATTTTTTTCGAACATTCGTATGGCGTTTAAAAGCTGAAATATTGTTTGTATGTCCTCTTTAACATAACATATTATAGAACTCAAACAATTGCTTTGATATGGGTATTTTTAGAAAGCTGATGACCTCGAAATAATATTATAGACTAAATGTTCCACAAAAATTATGCTTCTTTTTTACTATATTTGCATTTTTTACATTCATTGCCATTTTGCTAAATATTTAGCATTTACATTTTTTGTAATAATCAATAACGTGTGTCATTTAAGTTGAAATATGCGTTAAATTTTATCCCCAATGAAAACGTCCAAAAATTAAACTATGGATAAAATCTAAATAAAATTTTCAATGCAGTTGACACGCGCGCTCAAAAAAAATCTAAAGATTATACGTCAATACAAAAGGCGTGTTTTTTTGGATTCATATATATGTACCTAGTACAGTATTAAATTCTCAAAAAAACTGATCGGCAGTAACCTGTTTTATTTAAATTCACATTTGGTACTACCGAGCACCTGTCAAAATAATTTAAAATTAAAAAAAATCTATTCAACAGTAGGATTTTACTTTAGCTTTTATCGGCCGTAATCCTACTGGCGATGTTGTATTTCTAATGCATATGTAAAATCGTACTATACAACGGATAGCTTTTCCAATAAAATACACCTAAATTCTTTTTAACGCCATTAAAAGATAATACCCTAAGACGTCAATAAATACTGGAAGTGGGAACAAATTAAAAAATTAAAAAAATGTCTGAAAAGTCTATTTCACTCTTCACCCAACGTTTCGTAATATGTAATTCTTTATTTTTTCAATCTGTTTATTCAATCTGTTAAAATTAGTACACAATGAAATTTTTTAAACTTTCAAACAATTATTTAATTACATATATTTTAAGAGTAATTTTTTACTTAAATCTACAACTATTTAATTTTTAGGAAAAATGATAAGGGATGTATTAATAACATGAATAAATTAATTTTACCGAGTAAATTACAAAAATGTCTCCGAAATTAAAACCATTTATGCTTCAGATACTAGATTCAAAACTGTAATGAAAAATATAATGAATGGATTCCAACTCTTTAAAATATTAAAGTCAGAGTAATGTAGAGTCTGTTCATTGGGCTACAATCATTTCTTGTTTATATAGAGAGCTGTACTTAAATTCCTTTAACTGAAGTACAGTTTTTATAGACGATCGTATAGCTGATTTTGAAAATATTAAAAATTAAGCGTCTGCACGTAATTGTGTTTTATCATGCCTTGTTAAATTTTCAAGATTTCTCAGAAAAGTTTCCACGCATGGAATACGGCGAAAAGAAATACTCCTTAGCGACCAAATTAAAAATCTATTGAATCTTTTTGTATAAACCCAAAAAAATTCTTTCACAATTTTGCCATAGAATACTACTAAATTATTAAAACCATAAAAATATTGATCTATATATGAGTTAAACCGTTTTCAAATATGAGTTAAACCGTTTTCAAGAAAGGAAAAACTTGACAAAAAAATAATTCTGTAGAAGCTAAATTCGAACAGCTTTAATAAATTTCAATTTTTAATATAATGTTTGCACGCATTTTTGATAAAAATACTAAGAATTCCTTAAAGGCTAAAAATTTTTTATGGAAGGTAAAAAAATTACCTCTTTTTTTTAAATTATGAAACAATATGAACGAACCTCTTTTAAGTTTGAGAAAAGAATGACAAAACAATTTTTTATTTACAATCTTTCGCAAAAAATCAGCTGGAATTTCATGACGCATATCATAAACTAGAATAGAAAGCTAAAAATAATTTTAAAAATTTAAACTTGGATAAAAATTGTTAAATCCACTGACTTAATGGGAAAACAAAAAAATGCATTTTGGAAAGTGAACTTAGTTCCCATATGCATATTTAGAAAAAATGTACACTTTCTCATGGGAACTTGATAGAAATTCAGATATATTAGACAGTATGATAATTTAACAAAAAACTTTATAACAAATTGTATGTTATTTTTATATACCCTTTAAATCTATGTTTCTAAATGTATGGGCTACTTTAAGAGTGGTTTTGTATGTTTGGCGCGTTCAGAAAAATGAGACCTCAAAGATTTTTCTCACTCAAAAAGTGAGCTAGCGAATCCAAGATTTTTTTTCCTCAGAATTTTGACAGCAAGCTGAGATATTTTGCTGAGGATTCCTGTTTATATAACTGAGATTGTTGAGTTCTCTAAACATGCGCTTTATCTGTTTGATATATTAGGTGTGTTCGTTTACTTTAAAACTCTGTGCATTTGTGTGAATTTCTACGCCATTTTATTTTTTTTATATGAACTTTGACAGACTTTCGTGTAGAAATTCACAGAAATGCACAAAGTTTCAAAGTAAAGGAACTAGGCTATTATACTGATATACATTTTTTTTTAAATTATGAAACAGATTTGAGAAGTAAAATCACGCGATTTTTTTTTTATTTTTTTTTTTTTCAAAAACATTAATAGCAGTATTCTGTTCTTTTTTTTTTAAATTCATATATAATTGAGAGTGAATAAACAGATACTCCATTCAGCCGCATTTAGTGCTAAAAAAAACAGTACATTAGTCAAAAAATGAAAAAATCGCTAGGAATTTTTAAAATTATCCCTATGATTTTTATTTAAATCATATGAATTTAAAAATACCTTCAAAAGCAAGTTGTTTGACTATAATGGGCAGTGAATTAATAGAAAACCTAATGTAGTTTTTTAATAAGTTTTAAATGCAGTATGAATAAATTGGTCCACTTCTCAAAAGTGTATCAAATTTACACTAAGTGAGAACTAAGAGTAAAAGATGAAAATTACCACTATGGACTTAAACTTTTTAATTCATTTTAGTTAGATTTTAATGTATCTTTTTAGTTGACGGTTTTAAAAAATTCAAAATCACACAGGTAACTATATGTTAAATGCTTGCAGTACAATAAAATCCGCGAAAATAAAAGCTTTACACGGTCAATACTGCTTACATCTTAAAATTTATAATGCTGTGGTATACATATAATCATGCCACTAAAAGAAGTCTGATATTAAAATTGGGTCCCCTCCCAATGAAATATTAAATGCAGAGTCATAAGTCCACAGGCCAAAATTCCACAATGGATTTTTGACCCACTCTGGTGGGTTAAAAGTTCGCAAATCTACTGTAGATTTTTGACCCACCTTGGTGGGCCAGAAGTCCACAGGAAATTCTTTTGGACTTCTGGCCCATTGATTGTGGACTTTTGACTCACTTTAGTGATTTCAAGGGAAAAATAAGGTGCAGAAATATAACTTCGCGGGAACTAACTTCACATGGGAAATTACTTCACCTCTAGTGGGAAATAACTTCACTTTTTATGGGTGAAGTTTCGCCATATTTTTCGCTCAAATTTTTCATTTCTACTTTATAATAAAATAATTTTTTGAAAATGCTGTTTTAATAAAAACTATATTCTCCGAAAAAAAAGTCTTTCGTTCAAGTGCATTTTATAAAGTAAACAGAATTTAAGAACAAATTACACAATATAATAATTATCTCTGACTGTAAAAGGAAGGATCAAGAAGTCCCACGTTCCACGTGAAATAACTTAAATTTAAAGTGAAGTTATATCACACAAAAAAGGAAGTGAAATAGCGAATGAATGTTTAGAGGAGATGAGGGAGAGAGAGAGGGAAGGAAGCGAGAGAGGATCCCGATGGGAACAAGGGAGAATGGGAAAGAGAGGAAGGGAAGGAAGAGAAGACAGTATGACAGGGTACGAGAGAGTATTATGGGAAGACAGAAGAGAGCAGGAGAAGGAAAGACAGATATAATAGGTGGTATAAGGAAATAATGACCGAGGGGATCCCACAATATTTGAAAGCGGGATGGAAGGCAGACAGAATAAGGAGAATAGCGAGAGTCAGGCTAGGGAATGAGGTGAGAGAAAGATGGTACTGGAAGCATGAAGAAGAAAGAATGTGCAGAGTGTGTGAAGGTGAACCTGAGACGTGGGAACATGTGATAGAAAGATGCAGGTCAGGTGGTGATGAAGGGATGTCAATAGGGGAGAAGATGAGGGATATAATGCACGAAGGAGGGAGGGGGGAAGAGTGGATAAAGGCACTAGAGGTTGCGAGAAGGAGTAAGGCGAGAGGGATAGGAGAGTTGTAACCCTTAGGGGAACCAATACAATACCTACAACACAATATCACACAAAAAAGTGAAGTTTATTCTTGGGTAATTTAAAAAAATTCCAGAAAATATTTGCGGACTTATGACCCACTTCCTTTCTAAAATTATGGAATATTGACCCACTTTTTTGTGGATTTCTGGCTCATGAGGGTGGGTTATAAGTTCACAATTGATTTGTGGACTTGTAATCCACCCAAGTGGGTTAAAAGTCCATTGTGGACTTTTGGCCTGTGGACTTATGACTTTCATTTCAATTATTTTATAAAAATAATTTAACAAAATATACGTTTAAATTAATAACCAAACTATAGGGTTATCTTTTATGCATAAAGCCTTTAAAAAAAAAATACCAGCAACGACATTATAAACTTTAGATTTAATAGACTACCTGTAGTTTTAATCTTCTTAACATACTTAAAGGTTATTATATAGCCCTCTATAAGTTTTGATCTATCAACATGAATATTTTTTCGCTCTATAAACCATCAACATCAATTTAACAAGCCCACATCCCTTACAACAACAATGATGTATATCCTTTGTATATCAGCAAATGGTTTACTTAATTAATGATGTGTAGACATAGACATATTATATGATCAAACTGGGCATAAATTTAACTCAAATCAAATCGATGTCGATCATCGTATAAGATTTAATGAGCTTCAAGATTTAATAGTTACTTTATTCTGCAATATTAACTGATCAGAGGATATAAGATTGGCCAGTATAGAGCCTTTTGCTATTTAACCGTCTCGGGCTATCTGTCAACATAATCGGCACAGCTTTAATCATTCGCAAATGTTTGTCCATTATTAATGTCCGCCAATGTGCACTTAATCGAACCCTAGAATGCTAATCATTTTATTTTGATTAAACATAAACCCAACTACAATGATCACGGATCCAGGACTAGAGAGAGCATGAGCGAACAAAATATCCCTCTTGGGGTCCAATGTTCGTCAAAACATAAATTCATGAACATTACGATCAATATAGGGCCAGAGTCAGAGGCAAGTGCTTCTTAAAAACGTAATCGTTCTGAGTGGTTTGCAACTTGTTGTGTCTGTTTATTTTGCGGATCTGTCGTCGTCGTCGTCTTGGACGTCGTCACCCATTTGCTGTGAATTTAATGAAAGTCGCGCTTCGACTGTCACTCTGATGGTCCCTGACGTCACCATCACCGTCGCGTCGTCGCATTGATTCGCCCACCGCGCTGCCGCCATCGTCTTCGTCGCGTTGTGGACTTCCTTAGGGACTCTATATACTTCCATACTACAAGGCACTAATTAATTTATTTAGTGCGCCCTCGGTTGTTTAAGGACTTCTGTTTTATGTTTGTTATGTTGAATCATAAACCTTTGGAATTAATGTTGATTAGTTGACAGAGTTTTTGCTGTGTGTGCGAGGAGAGTATACGAGTCTATGCATAGAGTTGGTTTGTTGCCTTCTTCTTGGTGGTGTGGTAATAAAAATAGTAAACTTGGGTGAATCTTTTAACATTTTAACCGACAAAAATTGCTTAGTGCATGGGAATATTTTGTCATAATTAATGTGTTGCCATGGCGTGCCGGTGATCAAACAGCCGGAAGATAATAAAAGCTGAACACGATTGTTGGCAAGTTGTAACCTCAATGGTAATAAATTGTTAATGTAATGGGAGCAACTATAGATTTAAAGCAATGGGAGTTAATATGCTTATGAAATGATTGACTTCTTTAAGCCTGGTCTGGTTGTATATTATGGATGGATGTTTTTCAAGGTCGCTTTGTTTTTTTTTCACTATGATTGGGCGCCACACCGCGCAGCCGCCGCCGTCCGTAGTCGTTCTCCGTCCGTTGTCCTTCGTATATTTAAAGGTATAAATAAGTGATTAAGAAAAAAAGGTTTATAAACAAAGCCGATTTGAAGTGGTCCGCACAAATAATAAAATGAATTGATATATGTAAGTCGTAAGGATATTGACTTTTAACTATTTGATTTTTCCAGTCATGAGAACCTTACTTTTTAGAATAGAACAATTTTTATTTTGGCTTGGTAATAAAACTGTTTAAAATAATCAAAATATTCACATTTAACCTAATTACAACAAAATAATTAAGAATAAAATATTTGAGGGCGAGATTTTTCATCTAAAAATAGACTAAACTTATTAAAATTAAATTTTTTTTTTTGAAAATTCTGTGGACTAATTTATTGTGGATGTTTAACCTTCCTAATGATGAGGCAAAAGCCCATATGAAATTCTTGTGGACTTCAAGCTTATCAATTGTGGATTTCTGACCCACTGAATTTTTAGCTATTGAATTTTTATTCAAGGGTTTGAAGCATTCAAAATGCATGTTTTGGAGGTTCCTCAGTCGGGGTGAAAAAAGTGCTTCGAAAATTGATTCAAAAGCATGATTCTCTATAAAAAGAGAATATTTTTAAAAACAGTAAGTACATATGTATATACATACATATATAAGTTTAATTTTCATATGTTAAAGGGGCTATAGGTTAAATTAAAGAAATTAAAAAAAAATTTAGATCAGTATTTAGGAGCTATTTAAATTCTATTTAAATTCACAATAATTTTCAAAAAAAATTGCTTTTCAACAAAAAAAAACATGTTCTGCTAATTTTAATTCCATTTTTCTCAAACAATTTTACTTTTTTTTCGACCCAAAACCTTTTGATTAGTTAAAAGCTCGACTAGCTCGAATTTAGTACCTCATTTTCAGAAACATTCTCCAAGATTAACAAAAAAGATTTGGGTCGAAAAAAAAGATTTTTTTTACCTTGCGTTTTAGGCATTTTCCAGTAATTGATCGGCAAACTTGCAAGTTAGCAGATTATTAATTTACAACAAAAGTAATTGAGCACTTAATTTTGTTTTTTTTTTTAACTTAATTAGCACTTATAATAAGCGCCTTATGATAACGTCACAAAAATTTGGTTCTGCTGACTTTGGTCTGCTAACTTGAAAACATATAATTTTTAAAATATTTAAAATAATTCTGTATTTCGTTCTGAAAGTGAAATTTTCCAAATACGAATATTTCGTAATCTCTTTTTCTAGAGCGGAATGAAATCTACCACTTCTGGATTTACAATTTTTTATAAACTAATATTATTCCTTTACGGTTTTGTTTGATTTTTTGTTTTGGTTTCTTGATTTAACAGATCTAAAAACAAATAATGCGAGACTCAAAAAAAAATAATCCGTAAATGCCTTTTTACATGGAATCTACCCTTCTTGTTTCTACGAACACATAAATCTACCTGTCTCACTCGTTGCGTCTTTCAGTAAAAGGCCTATGGAAACAGGCTTTATAAGTGGATAAATTATTAAATGCCACAATTTTGCATTTCGAAAGTTTTACAGAGTACTAATTCAAAAGCGGATGGAAAAACACTTTCGAATAGGATTGACTTTTGGAACGAAAAACCGAGTAGTGCCCCTGAGTTCAACGAAATATTTAATTTATTTGATTGTGAAAAAAATTTCTCGCGAAATCATTGTATGTACCCGTTCCAGATAAGCTGAAACAAAAGTTCAAATTTCGCACCTAGGGAATCGCATAAAAATGTTCTATATAATTTTAAGTTCATTGGCCCAGACGTTTGGGATCTATCTCAAATTACAGTGGATGCACAGACGCACTGATTAACGGACGGTATGATGAAACCCATTCTTTCGGACTTCACCATCATCCATAATTTGGATTATACAACCTCGGAATTGTTAATTTTTTACGCGAAAGCAATACTTGAATAAGTTAAAACATAGTTTCAATTTTTCGAAATAACTTTTTTAATATAATAATAAGAAATTGTACAAAAAAATCCTACAATATAGTTGTGGGCATATGACCTATTTCTTGTCTAAAATAAGGAACATTTTTTTGTGGACTTTTGACCCATTAGGGTGAACTTGAAACCTACCCAATTGGGACAGAAGTCCATTATTCGACTGTGGACTTACGAGTTACGACCCTACGCCAGATACTACAAATACTACCTATTGATAAACAAACAAATTTTCCGTCTTTATAACACTAGCGTTTGTTTTACAATAAGGGCCAGTTTCACAGTGCACACTTAAAAAAATAAGTGGCACTTAATTTTACCATTTTGGCAATTAAGCCGCAGTTTTACTACCTGAATAAGTGGAACTTAAGTGGCCAAAATGGGAGACTTAAGTGTCACTTATTCCGATAAGTTTACACTGTGAAATTGAGAATAAGTTTTCCATATTCGGCACTTAAGTGACACTTACTTCACTGTGAAACTGGACCTAAAGGTATTCACGCAATGATTAGCTTGAGTTGACATAAGAAAAGTTTCTTATTTAAGGTATAGTCTAGTCAGGTACACATTTAATCTTTATTCGACAAAAGAATTTTTTTTAGTTTGCATATGAAAAAGTATCTTAAGTCAACTTAATATATTTCACATTTGCACAACTATATCAAATTTGCAATATAAAAAAAAAATCTTTACTCTATTCTTTCATGGTATTTAATGATTCGTTTAAACTCAACATTTTATGAAAACTTACCTTCCGATAACAACACTTTTAAAATTACATAGACCACAACAGGGGTAATATAACACCCCCAACATGTATTTAATGCAAAACAAAAATACTTTCAAGGATAACAAAAAATATTTGGTGAAACACTTCATAGACTTTAATAAAAACAGAAAATAAAAAGGAAATAAAATTGATGAAAAGCGATTGATCCATATTCCATATCTCTTTCCTGTTTTCAGGATATATAGGACAATTCCATTTTAAGCATGAAACCTTGCGCGTTGGTCTTGTTTTCACGGACAAAATACTTATCTTGACTACTTCTGTAAATCAGGAGGGGCTCCCCTTCATTTGATTTAGGTGGGTGTCATAATGCCCACATTTTAAAAAAAAAAATTTCGCACACATAAAAGACAACACGAGTTGCTATGTAACCCCAGTGCTCACGTTATGCCTTCTTATCAACAAACCAAAGAGTAGCGCGGGTACTGCTCTTCAGTAAATCATACCTTAGATATTAAATGAAAAATACATAGCAAGGTAGAAAGATAACTCAAAACTCAAGCTAAACCATAGTTACAGTGGTGGAGCACCCCTGTTGTCATCCGAAGGTTAAGATATTTTACCTTGTGTCAATATGTTGTTTACAAGAAGAAGAGAAACACAAATAATAAGAAAATTGTTATTTTTGTTTTTGTTTTAGTGGACTGTATTGAATGAAATTCAAAATAAAGTTTTTTTGTGACCCTTAGTTCAATGCGTTTCGCCTAGGCACGACAGTTGGGCTCATCAGTTGGATGCTGTCATACCTTTCTAAGACGCAATTTTTCGATCGATGGTTACTGACTCTTATACAATTTACAGCATGCATACACTGCAAATTATAGTTGTTTACAAACATAAGAAAAAAATGATTTCCTTTATAAAAGGGAAAACGAGTGAGATAAAAGAATGGCGATAAGATAGCTTGGGCTTCTTGAAAATGGTGAAAATTTCATTAAAAAAATCGAAATTATCTCAAGTAAACTCGACTTAAAATGTTTTACCTTTTCGATCAAGAAATTTTGTAATAGGTGAAATGTATGTTATAATTTTTTTTTTTTTCTCTTCACTGTATTAACTGCTTATTATTTTTTGGACGAGTTATTTTTTCTCCCTTCAGCCTTTTTGGTTACTGTTCACTCATATAATGTATTAACTTATATAACACTGTATTAATTTTAAGTGATAAAATTATTATATGGGAAAATCTTTAGTCGCAAGTTGATGCTTGTTTTAAAGCTCTCTTTGAAATAGATCTATATTGGGATCAATAATAATTTTATAAACTTATAAATTTCCTTAAAAATCAAAACAACAAATAAGTATTTTGTCACGAGATCTTCATCACTCGTTTAAAAGTTTGAATTTGGTTATAAAAAATTTATTATCATATATTGATAAAATGTATTATCAAAAAGGATTCTTATCCTTTTTGATTGTCGTGTTATGGATGACACTTTAAAAGACTGGGGTGGAATCGGCTAAGGTGATAGTTGACTGTCGCTTTTTTGATTGTCGTTTTTGATTATCAACTATTCGTTGCTCTGTTTAATTCGATCGCCAAAAATTGTTTGTCTTTTGGCATTACTTACAATTCTGTTAAGAATTAAACGTCATTTTTGTATTTTTGGTGCTAAGAAATGTTCTCAAGGATATCCATAAACTGATTCGTAGTTCCAAAATGTTTTATTTTTTTTTCTCAGATTTGATCTAATCAATCGGACCTTTTTATAATTATTTTTACTCTTTACTCTCCATGCGGTTTGAAAAATTGTAAATGATGTAAACATTGCTATTGAACCAATTTGCTATTTTTTATTCTTAAAACACACTTTTTTATAATATTAAAAAAACCAACTAATTTTAAGCCGACCGCAACAAAATTTTTATGAAAATTACATAAATGTATGAAAACGACAAATAAAAAGGTGTCACTTAATATCAGTACAAAAAAAAACGATTGTCGATTTGATAATCACCTTGCATAGAGCAAAAATGTCGATTTTGATTATCAACTATCAACTATCGCGTCAGCCGATTCCACCCCTGGTCTAGATGTTGTTTTACCAATACCACTATACTATACTACTATTTTTGCGCTGAATTTAATTACTTTCTACTTGATTTTTAATAAAACAGCAATTTAAAAAAAAAAAATATTTTATTGAAGTAATGAGAAACTTCAAAAAAATATTACAATGCTTAAAATATTATTTATTGTGGTATAATAATTTAATTAGTTCGTAAAGAAAGTTGAATTTAGAATTGGTTTGTGGATTATCATCATTTAATAAGAAAATCAAATAGGTAATTAATTTGTTAGATTTAATTTTTTTCTGAATTGTCCAATTTTAAAGAGCATGTTTTTAGGAATATGTTATTGATGTAATGATATCTATCTACATAATATCTATGTACATATGGCTTTTTCAGCCTGAAATGGAAAATAATAAACAATGGTGTCACACTCAATCAACAATATCTAACATCAATTTCACATGGATGATAGATAATTATAGTTTTCACAATATTAAAACTGGAAAAAGACTTGAATCAACAATATTTTCCTCCAATACCAATGAAGCGATTAGATGCTACTTAAAACTGTATCCAAGTGGAATAAACGATAACTCAAAGAATTATGTATCTCTATATATAGAACGAATGCCAGAACTTTGCAATAAATCAAAAATATCAGCAAAATTCAAATTTTCTATATTAAATGTTGATGACTACAAAACCTTCGCATATTTGTGGTCAGAAGCTTCAGATTTTCATGACAATACACGTTGGGGATATGACAATTTTATTACTATATCACATTTAATGAGAGAAACTGAAGGTTTTCTCCCAGGAGATAATTTAACAATTTTCTGTGAAGTTCAGTATATTACTACGGATACTATTGATACCATTTCTATCCCAAAGAGTGTCGCACAGTTTAAGGTTCCTCAATGTAGTAAGATTACTGATGATTTTGGGAAAATTCTTGAAAACCAGGAATTTAGTGACGTCACACTGGTTAGTGGTGAACGTGAGTTTCCAGCTCATAAAGCAATCTTAATTGCTCGAAGTGATGTCTTTGCTGCAATGTTCAAGCACGAAATGAAGGAACTCAAATCAGGTCGAGTAACCATTACCGATATTAATCAAGATGTTTTTCAAGAAATGCTACACTTTATCTATACAGACGAAGTTCCGAAGTTAAACGAAATGGCCAGTCGTCTTTTGGCTGCTGCTGATAAGTATGCCTTGAAAAAATTAAAAGTAATTGCTGAAGAAGCACTATACACCAATTTGTCAATTGAATCAGCTGTTGAAACATTAGTTTTAGCCGATCTCCATAGTGCAGAACAATTGAAAGAACAAACAAATCATTTCATGAGCATTCATGGTAAAGACGTTGTAAAAACAAAGGGTTGGCAAAATATGATTAATGCAAACGCTGCCGATTCGGCTTTGATAGCTGAAACATTATTTATTTATTTATTTATTTATTTGATCTACAAGCTTAAAGCTAACAGATTATTGAACATATAATATACCTAAAGATATAACTTAAAGATAGAATGAAATAATATTATAGTGATAAGCTTCGCAGAGCATTTTTAAATATTGATCTTGAAAAACTTAGGTCTATATCGTTGCAGACTGAGTTAAAATATACTACTATTCTATTAAATGGTTCATTTGATCCATATTTGGTTCTATGCCACGGTAGAAAAAGGAGATTCCGTTGTCTGAGAGGTCTTTCAGGAGCATAAATTGAGACTAAAGCTAATATTGATGGGCATTTTATATGATAACACAATATGTCTCTTACAAGAATTATATCATGTAATTTCCGGCGGGTGTCTAGTCTAGAAAAGCCAAGAAATAAGCATCTGGCTTCATAACTTGGTGAGAAATCCCACCTCATTTTCGCAAAAATAAATTTCGTAAATCTTCTTTGGACTTTTTCGATACGGTTAGTTTGATATTGAAGAGCAGGGCACCACACTGTATCACAGTATTCAAGGATTGATCTTACTAAGGCTAAGTATAAGGATAAGAGAGCATGAGGATCCGTAAAATCTCCTGTATTTCTTTTAATAAATCCTATCATAGAGTTTGCCTTTGAAGTTATATAATCGACGTGATCACTGAAGGACAGAGTCCGATCGAAGATGACTCCAAGGTCCTTAACTTTTTCCAACCTACTCAAAATGACAGAATCCAACGAATAATTGTGAATTACCGGCACAGAGCATCTGTAAAATGAAACAACGTTGCATTTTTTAATGTTGAGTAATAGATGGTTCTCCTCGCACCAAAGTAACATCACATCTAAATCTTTCTGCAAACTGTAGCAATCCTTGATATTTGATATACAAGAAAATATTTTTAAATCATCTGCATAAAGGAGGACCTGTGCAAATTGGAAAATGGATGTTATGTCATTTATAAAAATTATAAATAGAAGCGGTCCCAGATGACTACCTTGAGGTACACCAGACGGACAGTGAATTATTCTAGAGAAATTATTACTAAGTTTTTTGACCCAGCTTTGAATATTGGAACCAGGGGCCTATTTCACCAAACACTTTTCACTTTTCACTTTTCACTTTGCAACTTTGCAAAAAAAAATTTCCTGCAAAGTAAAAGTGCAATGTTTTTCACAAAATTTGCAAAGTGCAAAGAGTTTGCAAAGAGGAAAACTTTTCAATTCAATAATTTCCTCTTTGCAAATTTGCGTTTGGTGAAACAAAATTTGCAAAGTAAAAGTGCAAAGTTGCAAAGTGAAAAGTGAAAAGTGTTTGGTGAAATAGGCCCCAGATGAGATATTTTCCATTCAGTAAGAAAAATTCCTTCACGCAATGATTTATTAAAAATAATAAGAAGAGCAAAACTTAGGCTTTCAACCAGTGTTGTCACTTTACCACAATTGTGGTAGATCTACCTCTTTTCTCCAACATTTTCATAATCTACCACTTCTACCCCGGAAGTAAAAAATTCTACCCCTTTTTGCTCGTCCAGAAAAAAAAATAAAAACAATAAATAAAATATTTTCTTCGATTTTTGAAAAAAAAAAATTTTTTTCTCTGCACTTTTTATGCTGTTTTACCTGAATACATTTATTGGCTTTTCTCACAATGCTTTTTTTACTCAATGTGTATGCTTTCATCTGTCATTTTGCATACGCGTATCTACCTATCGTTTTCTCTTTTTTCCGCATTAGGTACATACCTACGTTTATTTTGTAAGAGAACAAAGTTCTAGTCTACTTAAGAAAAATAAGTAGATCCTACTTCCTACTCACTTACTCCTAAGATTGTGTGCCTTATTTTAAAAGAGTAATATTGTTTTACTTGGATTTCGTATTAACGGTAAACAGTTAAACGTTTATTGTTTTCGAAATTTTCTAGAAGAGTGGTCAGTGGAAGTCAATTGTATTTCAAAATTAAAATGCGAAAATTTTTAATTAAACCGTCTGAAAAGTAAGTAAAAAAAGAATTGATTTTTAAAGAAATCGATTGATATTAAAAACAAAAAAAGAAACCAGCTTGATGTATTATTTTTGCAAAAGAAATGACAAATAAAGATGAAATATTTATTCCATCTCCAGAAATGATTCGCTTTTATATACAATTTAAATTTGTTGATGGTAAATTTGAAAAAACTATGAAATTTATTTTAAAACTGTATCTACCAAAAATTGGTACATAATATTCAATTAAAGAATTATATATTTTCTTTATATGAATGTACATATTTTATATTTACGACTGTGCTTAAATAAACTGATTCCAAATAATTGTGATTTAATTTTTGTTCAAAAGAAAATGATAAGAGTTTAAATTAACTTAATGTACTTAGGGCCAGTTGTACAAATATTTAAACCGTGGTTCAGCAATTTTTATCCACCGAATCCGGCGGATTAATTGAGTTTCAACAGTGGTTTACTGTTCAAGTGTGTGATAATAACCAATTACATACTTGAACCAGCGTTGAACCTTAGTTAATCCGCCGAAATCGGTGAGTTAAAATCTTGAACCGAGGCTGAACCACTATTGTACATCTGGCCGTTAGGGCCCTTAAGGTTCCTACATTATTTCTTTTGTATCTATATTTAATAAAAATAAAAACTAATAACTAAATTTGTTTCTCTCTTTATGTAAATTAATTCTACCACCGAAAATCTGAATCCACCACTTTTTTTAGCTTTATCTACCACTTTTTTTAAATAGGAAGTGACAACACTGCTTTCAACACAGTTTGTTAAAAAACAAGCAGGGATACCATCAGCTCCCGGAACTACATTTGGTTTAAGCTGTTTAATTGCAGATGTGATATCATTTATATCTAAAACCATCGAACCTAAGTCCATTGGTGTATTACATATAGTTTCCTGGTTAATATTAATGTTACATTTCGAATAAACCGATTCAAAAAATTGAGCAAAAAGTTCACAAACTGATTGTGTATCATTGGCTACACTTGAACCATACTCTATCATTTCTGGTAATCCGTAAGAACTACGTTTAGATTTGATGAATGACCAGAAGCAACTACTGTCTTCTTTAAGCCTACTTTCAATGCCCATGATATAATTCTTGTGCAAAAACTTACTTAAAACGTTAAAATCTTTACGTAACTTATAGAAATTAGCAAAATCAAGTTCATTACCAGAGTATTTATATTTTTTGAAAGCTTTAGTTCTCAATTTTTTTAAATGAGAAAGGTGTCTGTTGTACCATGGAGGTTTACCATATTTTTTATTTGAAGAAAACGGAACGAACTTCTCAACCCCTTTCATAACAATCTCAGTAAATCGATTATATACACATTGCAAACTTTTATTACAAAATTCAGTTTCCCAATGAATGGTACTCAGCCAAGAATTAAAATCCGTAAAATTCGTTTTTGCATAATTAGGTTTAACTGTAAGTTCAGTTTCAGAAGCAATAATCAATTAAAATAAAGCAATTTCTTATGCAATTATTAATAAATTTGGCAATAATTTATTTTACTTTAAGTTTGTTTTAATAAATATATGTTCTACGTTAAAAATAAATGATGTTTTTATTGAAATTGAACTCTTTTTTTCTGCATAAGTTTATATAGCAACTTTGTATAATGTAGATTTAGACAAGTAAAAGAAATAAATGGAAAAAATTCCATGCAACTGCCAAATTTGTGGGAGAGAAATGCCTTTTAATTTTTTTACCACACACAACAGTTTAATTTAACCTAAAAAAAAATGTGTTTGAAATGTGTGATAGAATTAGAACCATTTCTAAAAATTCTCATGTTGATTGGGAATGCACGAAGGACCAGCTTAATCTTTATAAACAATTTATTTTACAATTTTATTGATGTTAGGTAACCAGGTGATTGAATTTGAATGAATTGAAAAAATGAAAATATACAAAATTATTGAATAGATTTTAAATTGAGTATCTGATGGATACAGAAACATTAAAGTGTTTTTTTAGCAAAGTTATTTTTAAACACATGTATTAACATATGTCAAATTGTGAAGGCTGGAATATCATGCGGTGTAAGATGGACTCTGATAATATTTTGTTTCCACACTATTATCCATGATTTATTTCCCATTTTTTTGGCATATATTAATACTCACTGGGATAATGTGGAAGGGCTTTAAGCAAACATACCATTTTTACATTTTTAATTGTCAAAGTGACATTTAGATTTAGTATGATACTAAAAAATTTAAATAAGCATTTATGGATTTTAACAATCATGTCGATTATGGAATCCGCAATGCTGTTCCGCATTTTTATTCACAGTGCAGTGTTCTCTTTTTTCTGTACTCATTTTTCGTGAAAAGAAAAGAGAACACTGTACAGCGGATCACTGCGGATCCAGTATTGCGGATTCCATAATCCACATAAATAAAATGTTAAAAAGATAGCACAATTCTAACTAGTTTAAAATTTGCAAAGCCATCTTCTTAACCTAGCATCATACTAAAAATACTTAACATCGTATTTACGTAACCGTCTACAATTTTGCGCCATTATTTTTAAAAATATTGGTAAAAATTCAAAAATACTGGCACCCGTATTAGGCTCCGGGATCTGAGCACCTCATATATGGGATATTCGCAAAAAAAAGTATGCCATCTAAAAGGTCGCATAATTGTTCGTAAAAGGTCAGCTATTTTCAGAAATTGGTCAGGCTTAGAAAACTTGTAATCCAACTTTGAACTTTTTCAAGGTCATTGGCGATTTTTGGCACCTCATTTATGGGATATACGCAAAAAAAGTATACCATTTGAAAGGCCACCGGCTCGTGTTAAAAGGTCAGCTAGATTCAGTAATTGGTCATGGCATAGGTTTTTTTTATGAATTATTAGGTCCGTTCGCCCAGTTTCACACTTGATTTAGTGTCAGTTGAGTGCCAAATGCACAATTTCACAGTATAAGCTTATCGTAATAAGTGGCACTTAAGTCTCCCATGTTGGCCACTTAAGTTTCACTTACTCAGACAGTAAAATAGCGCCTAAAGGCAAAAATGCGAAAATTAAGTGCCACTTATTTTGTTAAGAGGGCACTGTGAAACTGGCCCTAAAACCTTTACCCATAGCTTGCTGAAACTTTACAAGCCCATTACTTGAGCACCATAACGTCGCAATTCAAACTCCTTCGGTATTTATGTTAAAAATCCTTCTGTATTTATGTTAAAAATCAAAAGAAGTATAAATAACACAAAGATGAACCAATTTCAAGATCCAACATTTTTTCGTTGTCCGCTTCACGTGAAATGCTTCATAATATGCATAATTTTTCTTTCCGAACAATATGAATCAAAATTTATCATTCATCATATTATATAAAAACAATATCTCAATCGGATGAAATACCCAAAAACAACAATAAAGATTTTGAGAAAATATCAGCAACCCTTTTTTAAAGTGGAAAAATAAAAGAAAGCGCTTAGGGGAGGCGGGTTGCCAATTGGTAATTTTTTTTGTTTTCAAAATATTTTTCGTCAGATTTTTCTTTTTATTCAAAAATATGGTCACCGTAGTTAATTTTCTCTAAAATTATTTCCTAGTAATTTCGTTAATAATTATACTCTTACAATCTAAAACTAAAAACAAAATATAAATTAAAATAATTACAAAACAATTAAGATAAAACTGGTAAATATAAAAATTTATCACATTAAGTCAAGCTATACTTTTTGAAAAAGTCCATATAAACAAAATCGATATGACAATTTAACATGCAAGTTCAACACCTAAATTTTATTTGGGCACATTCAATTCGGATTCATTTTAATAAAAATCCTTTGATCATGAGAGTGCATTTCAAAGTTGCACGTCTTCATCTCAAGACTCACATAGAACGATGTTCAATAAGGTTTTGAAAAATCGTTTGTTATTCAATTTTTTTTTGTTGCTGGTTTTTCATAAAATATTAGTAATTAAAGCAACAAATCAAATTATAAACGAAACAGGACTAATCTATTACTATGGGTGGGTAAAATATTGACTTGAAACATTGGTAATATCAAACTGGATTTCTCTTCCTATACCTAGGCCTCAATTTAGCGATTCTAAGCGTTTCGAACTCCCCGATGCAACTCAAATCTTAAAAGATCCTCACTTCAAAAAACAAGAAACCCATTTATATTTACATGGCTGGAAAGAATCACAAAACTCCTCATCTCATAATGTTCCTGTTATTGTTGCTGCCTATTTGAAGCGAAATGACATCAATCTTGTGACGGTCGATTGGGCTTATGCAGCTGGGGGAAATTATAGAGAAGTAGCTTTAAAAAATATCGAAGTGGTAAGACTTTTTTGTTATAAAAATAAAAATATGTCAAACTTTTATTTGGTTTTATGCAGTTGGCCCCGGTACTAGCTGATGTGGTTATAAATTTATATAAAGCTGGCATAGAACGTAAAGAGTTAAGAGTGGTGGGACACTCTCTCGGAGCTCAACTAGCTGGAATGATAGGCCGAAATGTCATATCAAAATCAAAAGGAAAACTTAAAATTTATCGGTTGGTATATATGAAGGAATAATTTTGCCCAAAAGAGTTTACCTTCAGATTCTCTTGTTTATAGTCAAGCTCAGCGAGTTATTATAAGATTTCCAAGATATCTGAAAACATTCTAGATGAATTGTTTATTTTCTTGTTAAAATTCATTTTCAGAATGGCAGCTTTAGATGCAGCATTTCCTCTATTTACCCCGTTTATTTTAAAATCCATCAATAAACACGATGCAGACTTTGTCCAAATGATTCATACTGAAATTGGAACATTTGGCCAACCAGTTTCTTTGGGTCATGTTGATTTTTGGCCTAATGGTGGACGCAGACAGCCAGGATGTTCAAATGGATTAATAACAATTCCTTTGAGCCCTGAAGGTTAATAGTAATTAATTTAAATTTATTTAGAAAAATAATCTAAAAAATTTAGGATAATTTAATTAGATATTTGCGGTCATCGAAGATCATGGCGTTTTTGGGCAGAAAGTGTTGCTAATGTAAATGGAAGCAGTCCTAAATTCTTAGGATTTCCATCTAATTCATATTTAGAATTTTTATTAGCTGGAAATCAGAATCTTAAAAAAAAAACAGTTGAAATGGGAATCAATTGTCCAATGAGGTGAGATTGGTTCAATTTTTAAAAACATACATTCTTGTATTAATTATATATTTTTTTTTATATTTCTTATAGTGCAAGGGGCAATTACTATCTCAAAACCAATAGTGAATCTCCATTTGCAAAGGGGATGGATGTTAATTGAAGTTTGAATTAATATTCTGTAATTTTAATGTAACGGTATTTATAGATAATTTTTATAAGAAACATCACAAACCCAGAACTTGTGGATTTTTTTGATTGTTCAAAGCCAGAGTTAAAATAAAAAACTAAAGATTTAATTGAAAAATTAATATATATCTATATGTAGGTATATTAAATATTTAAATTATGTATTTACAAACTTAAAATTATTTATATCAATATTTCTTAAAACCTATATCTTAACCCAGCATGTCCGCTGTTGTCGTTGAATTTAAAATTCCTCGAAGCTCCAGCATAAACATCGAAATTCTTGCTTATCCGGTGGTTGTAATCAATAGTTGCACTTGAACCCATTGGCCTGCTGTGTTCAAAGATACCACTGACGGAACCTTGAGGCGATCTTGCTTTTCTCACAAGGACCAATTCATCTGTCACTGGCACAACATCTCCATAGACCTGTGATAGTTAAAAAAAATAATTAAATACGTTTAAATTATTATAAAAAACAAAATCAAACTTACCCATTCTGATTCTGCTAATGGAGTGTTTTCTTCAGGCAGAGTGAATCCCAAGGCGACCGCCATAAGTCCAAAAAAGATCAGAGTTTTGAAAGACATTTTTTTGTTTGAGTAATGAATGATTTAAGGAAATGCTACGAGCTAAAAGAGTGCTTATGCAAGACTGAATAATGTGGAAGGTATTCACTTGATATTTATACAAAATCTTCATAAAGAACCAAGTTCTACAATTTTGATAAGAGATGCAACCAACCGAGTTATCTGTTTTCGCGTGCTTTTATTTTTCAAATTCAGAAAGTGATTCCCCATGACATTGCCTTTAGACTTTGATATCGCGGTTTGACGTTTTTTTTGTAGGTGTATTTACTTATTAGTTATAGGTAGGTCTATACGCAAGGGAACAAAAGCCAAAAAAGCTGGTATTATTAAGAAAGGGTGTCCCAAAATTCACGCAAGAAGTAATTTTCACAGAAAAAGGTATTTTAATTAAAAATTGTATTTTTGTCGTAAAATATAAAATCTAAGGTTGAGTATTGAATATATTATAGCGGGTAAGTGGCCTCCTTAGATTTATTGGCACATAATATAGTCTTTTGTTGACATTTTCCGGCTCGCATAAATGTGGCCTAATATCGTTGATACATGGGCCAGATTCTGTAATAAACGAAACGAAAACGATCGTTCCTTTTTCATAAACAAAAACGAAAACGATTGTTCGCTTTTGCCATACAGAATGTCACCACAGATCTCAATTTCCTCCTTATTAGTTTGCTGTTGGAATTGTTTCTCAACTATCACTTGTGTATTTTCTGAACCCCAAATGTAACAATTTTGAAGATTAGCGAATCCATCAAGATAAAAATTAGCCCATTACCTACTGAAAATAATTTTGTTAAAAAATTCACCAAACATTCAATACTTTTTCAAACTGTTGCTTAACATTGAAAACTTGTTGTTCTTTCATGTAGCGCTTGATTTTTAATAACTTTAAACTGTTATAAACTGACTTTTTTTTCGTTGGCAATACCTTACCGCACAAATCTTGCGTGAATTATGGAACACCCTTTTGGTATAGTAAAAAACTTTTCAAAATATCTGTCATTCTTCAAATTTTCCAAAACACCGTTTCTATTTCAGTATAATGTCTAAAGAATTATCTCTATCCTGTATTTTTGACCACAGAAAGTTATACCCGTTTGTGAGAGAAAATTCTTGTTTCACATTTTAAGTAATTATTTAACAGCGATAAAACACACACTTACAGATTTTTTTAATATTTAATAGATGATTTATTTTTCTTTAGTGATTTACAAAATAAATAGTAATTTCCTTTCATTTTTGAGCATGGCCTATAAGCCGTCTGCCAAACACATTTATATACGTACATCAAATATCAATAACTTCCGTACATCAAACCATCTTAATAATATTTTAAAGTCTATGTTTCATTTTAAAATATGTGAACCACCAAAAGCTTAAAATTTTTAAATTCCCCGACCATATTAAAAATAGAACACGGGAAATCACTCATAGAACAAAAGCTCAAACAAAAACCCCGAACAGATAGTACCTATAAGCAAATATACATTTTGTGACGATTAGCATCTGTTATCAATTTTTATAAGAAACACGTTTCCTATAAAAGAGAAGAGAATACCTCAAAAAGCAATCAGTCTTGCATTATCAATTTGAAATTAATTAAACACAAGGCAGCATAAAAATATTTGTCTCACCATGTCTCTTAAAACTTTAATCTTCTTTGGACTCTTGGCCGTAACTCTGGGATTCACTCTTCCTGATGAAACACCATCGTACGCTGAATCTGAATCCGATTGGGTATGACTTTTTGAAAACTTTATATTGAAATGTATATAAATTCCTTTTATTTCATATATGTAGGTCTATGGAGATATAGTTCCAGTAGCTGAAGATGTTGTTCTTGTAAGGAAAGCAAGGTCACCTCAAGGCTCTGTGAGCGGTACCTTTGAACACAGCCGTCAGGGAGGCTCAAGTGCAACCGTTGATTATAACCATCAACTCAGCAAAAACTTTGATGTCTACGGAGGAGCTTCAAGGAACTTCAGACACAATGACAATAGTGCTCATGCTGGCTTGAGATACAGATTCTAAGTTTTTTAAATGAAAAACAATTTATTTATTTTAAAACATATGTATGTAGGTTTTTATATTTTTTCCACAATCAGATTTGTCATGTTTTGGTATACGAGAAAATTTAATATAGACTAAAAATGTAAAGTTAATAATTTGGAAAATAAAGAATTATTTATTGAAGAACAAGTGTTTTTGGTACCATCATAATTGTTTGCAATATATGTGTATGTGTAAATATCATAATAGCAACTCTCAAACTTAAAAAATTAACTAACAAAAGGTCTCAAAAGAAAGTGAAAAGGTTACTCGAGACTTGGCAAATTGCACTTTCATTTAAAATAAGTAGGTATTTATAAAAACAATTTGCTAAGAGCGTAATTAAAATTAAATATTTTAGACAAAAGTGGAAATTGCAGTTTTGGGCGTGAATTGTTCTAAAAGTGTTGTTTTGTTTTTGTTCAGTATTATTGTGAGATTTCACCCGAGCAACATTCCACCCGGAAAATTTGTTATTTCACTTTTCGCCTATTGTGAGTTTATTCTGAAATTTCACGTTAGAAAAATTCGCTTTATTTTGTACATTGATTTCGAGCGGAATACAAATGCTATTTATAGGCGAACGAAATTTTGTTCGGGAGAAATTCCGGGCGAACAAACAAATTTAAGGTAAAATAATTTGTTTCTACAAAAATAGTTAAATGTTATGAAAAAATACAATTTTTTTTTTACCAAAAAATTAAAATCTTATTATTTTCAAAAACGTGCCCACAAATTAAAAAAAAATTCAGTAATTTTGTTTACAAAACTGCTATCATCTTTAAAAAAAAAATCCGAAAAATGGTTATAAATGGTACCATAGAAACGTTCAACTGATTTTGACCAATTTTTTTTTGTGGAGAATGTTTCAGAAAGTTTTAAAAGTATTGCATACCTAACTTTACAAAATTTTTAAAAAAAGTTTCAAAATTTATTTTGAGAACTTAATAATTCAAAAATGACTTGATCGATTTTTATTAAGCTTGGCACCGTGCAGTTTTAATTTAAATAAAAATAACTATCTGTGAAATCGATTTCAATGCAATTCTTTACACGAGAGTTTCTAATAAGTTTGAATAATATTGTGTACCAAAATTTCCAACAAAAAAATTTTGGATTTTTTAAAAAAATATCAAAATAATTTTCTGAAAATTCGATATTCCGAAAATGAGTGGGTTATTTTTTCAAAATTAAATTTTTAACCCCCATAAATAAATACTAAAAAAATGCGTTCGAATTTGTATCTTTAAAATTTTTACAAAATTGTATACCTATACTTGTATAAAATATTAATCCAGTTCAAAAGTTATGTAACTCCCGTATCGACAAAATCAGTCGAGGAACGATGAAAATTGAAACAAATCGCATGAGTTTTGTTCCATTTTTCAAGGTATCTCAACCAATTTTATCGATGCTAGAGTTACAGAACGTAGCCACAGGTGGCATAAAATATAGGCTCCCATCGTAAAACTAATTTATTTCTTTTAAAATCAGATGAATAGATCTAAACTATTCAGTCTTTAAAACCATACGAGTGCTCTTAGTTAAAAAGACCCTGCGTGCAGCCATTTTTTCTTATAACATATTTTATCTTGTTCATACAATAATTTTTGTGCCGGAATCTTCACCCAAAAAAAAAACATTTATTACATTTAACCATTTTTGTATAAAAAAATATTAAACAACACAATCAGCCTTATTTTGAGTTCCACCCGAAAAATATTTCACCTTAAATTTGTTTGTTCGCCCGGAATTTCTCCCGATCGAAATTTCGTTCGCTTACTAAAAATAAGTGAAAATCTAGGCTTTTAATGATATTACATTCCGCTCGAAATTATTGTTCAATATAAAGGGAATTTTTCGAACGTGAAATTTCACAATAGGCAAAAAGTGAAATGTCAAATTTTCCGGGTGGAATGTTGCTCGGGTGAAATCTCACAATGATACTGAACAAAAACAAAACAACACGTTTAGAAAAATTCACGCCCAAAACTGCAATTTCCACTTTTGTCTAAAATATTTAATTTTAATTACGCTCTTAGCAAATTGTTTTTATAAATACCTACTTATTTTAAATGAAAGTGCAATTTGCCAAGTCTCGAGTAACCTTTTCACTTTCTTTTGAGACCTTTTGTTAGTTAATTTTTTAAGTTTGAGAGTTGCTATTATGATATTTACACATACACATATATTGCAAACAATTATGATGGTACCAAAAACACTTGTTCTTCAATAAATAATTCTTTATTTTCCAAATTGTTAACTTTACATTTTTAGTCTATATTAAATTTTCTCGTATACCAAAACATGACAAATCTGATTGTGGAAAAAATATAAAAACCTACATACATATGTTTTAAAATAAATAAATTGTTTTTCATTTAAAAAACTTAGAATCTGTATCTCAAGCCAGCATGAGCACTATTGTCATTGTGTCTGAAGTTCCTTGAAGCTCCTCCGTAGACATCAAAGTTTTTGCTGAGTTGATGGTTATAATCAACGGTTGCACTTGAGCCTCCCTGACGGCTGTGTTCAAAGGTACCGCTCACAGAGCCTTGAGGTGACCTTGCTTTCCTTACAAGAACAACATCTTCAGCTACTGGAACTATATCTCCATAGACCTACATATATGAAATAAAAGGAATTTATATACATTTCAATATAAAGTTTTCAAAAAGTCATACCCAATCGGATTCAGATTCAGCGTACGATGGTGTTTCATCAGGAAGAGTGAATCCCAGAGTTACGGCCAAGAGTCCAAAGAAGATTAAAGTTTTAAGAGACATGGTGAGACAAATATTTTTATGCTGCCTTGTGTTTAATTAATTTCAAATTGATAATGCAAGACTGATTGCTTTTTGAGGTATTCTCTTCTCTTTTATAGGAAACGTGTTTCTTATAAAAATTGATAACAGATGCTAATCGTCACAAAATGTATATTTGCTTATAGGTACTATCTGTTCGGGGTTTTTGTTTGAGCTTTTGTTCTATGAGTGATTTCCCGTGTTCTATTTTTAATATGGTCGGGGAATTTAAAAATTTTAAGCTTTTGGTGGTTCACATATTTTAAAATGAAACATAGACTTTAAAATATTATTAAGATGGTTTGATGTACGGAAGTTATTGATATTTGATGTACGTATATAAATGTGTTTGGCAGACGGCTTATAGGCCATGCTCAAAAATGAAAGGAAATTACTATTTATTTTGTAAATCACTAAAGAAAAATAAATCATCTATTAAATATTAAAAAAATCTGTAAGTGTGTGTTTTATCGCTGTTAAATAATTACTTAAAATGTGAAACAAGAATTTTCTCTCACAAACGGGTATAACTTTCTGTGGTCAAAAATACAGGATAGAGATAATTCTTTAGACATTATACTGAAATAGAAACGGTGTTTTGGAAAATTTGAAGAATGACAGATATTTTGAAAAGTTTTTTACTATACCAAAAGGGTGTTCCATAATTCACGCAAGATTTGTGCGGTAAGGTATTGCCAACGAAAAAAAAGTCAGTTTATAACAGTTTAAAGTTATTAAAAATCAAGCGGTACATGAAAGAACAACAAGTTTTCAATGTTAAGCAACAGTTTGAAAAAGTATTGAATGTTTGGTGAATTTTTTAACAAAATTATTTTCAGTAGGTAATGGGCTAATTTTTATCTTGATGGATTCGCTAATCTTCAAAATTGTTACATTTGGGGTTCAGAAAATACACAAGTGATAGTTGAGAAACAATTCCAACAACAAACTAATAAGGAGGAAATTGAGATCTGTGGTGACATTCTGTATGGCAAAAGCGAACAATCGTTTTTGTTTATGAAAAACGAACGATCGTTTTCGTTTCGTTTATTACAGAATCTGGCCCATGTATCAACGATATTAGGCCACATTTATGCGAGCCCGAAAATGTCAACAAAAGACTATCAGCCCTATTCTGTTATTCATCGGGGGGAATTTTTTTTATAATTTTCACTCATCACTATTCTGCTATTCATTCGAAGTGAATCTGTATTAAAGTCGGTAACGTCGGTAATACTGCGCGGTATTCTGCTATTCACGTGAACGCATTCATTCTATACAATTCAAATCCTCATATGAAATGTAGCGGATTTTTCATTTAATGGGTTGTCTGTCTGGTTGGTTGTTAGTAAAATGTAAGTAAAAACTAATTTATTATGATTAATTTGGAATATTTGATTGTAAAGAATAGATTATTAACATTTTTAGGGGTAGAACGACAAACAAAGACCAATTTACGGCAATAATTTCTGCAATGAATTTTTCTTTTCTTGAAATTGAATCATTTCGCTGCGGAGGTGAAAGATTCGATTCAACAATCTCCAATACATACAGAAATGCTCTTTTATTTAACCGAAAGTTTTTGGTAAACTTATGATTTTGAAATAATTGGTTTATTATTATTTCAAAATACTTACGTTTCGTCCGGCAGTTCCATAATATTTTTTTTTCGATTTTCTAACATTTCTCCGTAGCTCTCTGTTCGATTATTCTCTTATTCCTCTGTTTACAATTGGAAAAAAAGGCCAATACTGTCCATTTCCAAATTTAATTACGAAGTTGAATCAAATTAAAAATTAAAATCAAAACAATTTATCCAAGATTTTGACATGAACAGCTGTTTACGTGAATGTCAAATTGGTTTGGGATAATGTAGTTCACCCGATGGATAGCAGAATGCAAAGGCAGTGTGAAAGGGAATCGAATGGGTGAATCGAATATACGATCCACGTGAATAGCAGAATAGGGCTGCATATTATGTGCCAATAAATCTAAGGCCGCTATAATATATTCAATACTTAACCCTATATTTTATATGTTACGACAAAAATACAATTTTTAATTAAAATACCTGTTTTCTTTGAAAATTACTTCTTGCGTGAATTTTGGGACACCCTTTAATATAATACCAATAATACCAGCTTTGTTGGCTTTTGTTCCCTTGCGTATAGACCTACCTATAACTAATAAGTAAATACAACTACAAAAATACTTGAAACGTCATGTCATGGGGAATCACTTTCTGAATTTGAAAAATAAAAGCACGCGAAAACAGATAACTCGGTTGGTTGCATCTCTTATCAAAATTGTAGAACTTGGTTCTTTATGAAGATTTTGTATAAATATCAAGTGAATTCCTTCCATATTATTCAGTCTTGCATAAGCATTCTTACAGCTCGAAGCATTTTCTAAAATCATATCTCAAACAAAAAAATGTCTTTCAAAACTCTGATCTTTTTTGGACTTATGGCGGTCGCCTTGGGATTCACTCTTCCTGAAGAAAACACTCCATTAGCAGAATCAGAATGGGTAAGTTTGATTTTGTTTTTTTATAATAATTTAAACGTATAATTATTTTTTTTAACTATCACAGGTCTATGGAGATGTTGTGCCAGTGACAGATGAATTGGTCCTTGTAAGAAAAGCAAGATCGCCTCAAGGTTCCGTCAGTGGTATCTTTGAACACAGCAGGCCAATGGGTTCAAGTGCAACTATTGATTACAACCACCGGATAAGCAAGAATTTCGATGTTTATGCTGGAGCTTCGAGGAATTTTAAATTCAACGACAACAGCGGACATGCTGGGTTAAGATATAGGTTTTAAGAAATATTGATATAAATAATTTTAAGTTTGTAAATACATAATTTAAATATTTCATATACATATAGATAAATATTTATTTTTGTCAACTAAATCCTTGGTTTTTTTATTTCAACTCTGCCTTTGAAAAATTAGAAATGGTCCTTTAAAAACACAAACATATAAATTTATTTTATTTGTATTTATTTATTTTTAAAAATACTATATGGCTTACCAATAATTTCAAATTTTTAATAATAAAAAAATATGTTTTTACGGAGACACACGAAAAAGCGATTAGGTGATATGCTAACTTCTTTTTTTAGCAAAATGAGTTTTCTTGGGAGTTTAAGTTCTATTAAAAATCTGGTATGAGCAACATATGTAAATATGTGCATACATAAATACGTTACATAATCAGCTCTATTCTGCTATCCGATCGAATTTTTCGATTTACGTGAATTTACGTGTTCAATTAATTTGTCACAAAATATTCAAAACTCCTCTCTTTCTCTTCGAATTCAAAGTTGTATCAGTTAAAATTTAAATTGTATCGCAATTTATATGGTTTTTGAAACATTCGTTTTCCTCCGACGGATATACAAAAACTCATTTTCGTCAACTAAAACGATTCGATTCGTATTCACGCGAACGTGTAGCAGAATAGTTAAATATGATGGTGATGCCCATGACATTTAAAAAATTTCACATATTTCACTTTGCATTTATGTGCCTACTTTGATAATAGAAAATTAGCAGAAGATATACATAGCACATAGAATTAATTACAAAGTGTAAACAAAAATATTTTTTTTATTTATTACTTTTTATTCTTTGTATCAGAAACATCGTACTTAAAATATCCACTGAATGTTTTTTTTTTTAATCATCCCCAAGTCATTTTGTTTAAGTGTTCTTTTAACCTTAAATTAAAAAAAATAAGTTAATATATTTCAAAATTAAATAGATTATATGTAATATTAAAAAATTTAACTTATTAGTATTCACATCACCAACCAAATTTTGCAATACAATTTAGATCACTTAACTAAGATAATATCAATCTACATAAAACCATATAAATAATACCCACTTTACCAATGATCCGATATCAAATAACATTATTAATTTAAATCGGTGTAACAATTTATCATGCGGGTTCTATCTATCCCCCACTTAACTAATTTCGTTGCATTGCAAAGAAAATTGAATGCATTTTTAATAAATAACCTTTTTACATGAAAATGCAGTTAAAAGTTATACGTCTTCATCTCAACAACACGCAACAACGATGTTCTCTGAAATTTTGAAAAATCGTTTGTTACTTTATTTTTATTTATTATTGTTGGTTATTCAAGAATTATTATTAGTGGTTGTGGCAAAAGTTGCTCCTAACGAAACAACACTTATTTTTTACTATGGGTGAATATAAACAACCTAATGAAACTTAAAATTTATATTAAATCGTAATTATTCTTTCTAGACCTCAATTTAACGATTCTATGCGTTATAGTCTCTCGGATGCAACTGAGATTCTTAAAAATACTAACTTCAACAAAAACGAAACCCATTTGTATTTACATGGATGGAAAGAATCCCAAGATTCCGAAAGTATTCATGTAATTGTTGATGCCTATTTGAAACGAGACGACATCAATCTTATAACAGTCGATTGGGCTAAGGCAGCTGAAGAACGATATGTTGAATCTGCTTTAGTAAATATTGAAATGGTAAAGACATTTTTTTAATTTTTAACGAACTTATTCTAAAAATTATTAAATTTTAATTTCGCTTTGCAGTTGGCTCCCGTACTATCTGATGTGATAACAAATTTATATAATAATGGCATAGATAGTAAGGACTTGACGATGGTGGGACACTCACTTGGAGCTCAGCTAGCTGGAATGACGGGCCGGAATGTTATATTAAAGTCGAAAGGAACAGTTAAAATTAATCGGTTTGTATTATTAAAACATAAATTCCGTACAAAATTATACAAATCCATTACGTCAGACTCATACAATCAGCTAACTTTCAGCCTTATTCTGCTATCCGATCCGCGTGAATTTTGATTAACGTGAATTGCTCACTTGTTATCTATCAATAATTATTTTTGAAGTTCTTGAGACAAGCTAATTGTTAAAATTTTATTTTTATCGGAATTTAATATATGCTTTTAGGACCATTGATTTCCTTCGACGGATAGCAGAATACAGAAATTTTCTCGAACGTTTAGCAGAATAGGACTGTTTTTCAAATTGTTTAAATAAACCTTATCGGGAAATTTGCAGGAGGATTTTGTTTCACCCGGAATATATTTTCAGCTATCGCCAATCTTTCTCCGAAATAGATTTCCCCTGAACAAAAAATCCCATCAAATGGCAGCAAAATTCCCCTGGTAAATTTATTTCCGATACCAATAAATTTCCGAGGGAAATTTACGAGCATCATTCCCAATTTTCGAAGGAGGAACATTTTGTTCACGATTTCCGCCCCGCCCCTCATTATAAGCTTTTGTAAGTGCTTCACGTTTTTTGTTTTTAAATGTATCGAGCTGGTTTTATACTTTTTAGTGCGTTTAAAAAACGTGTTTTACGATTTTACGAAATGTGCGAATTAATTGTTTATACTATGTATTTATATTTATGTATATGTAGGGTAGATCCTTAAAATATTTCTCATGTAAAATATTTAATTTTAAATTCCATTACGCTTTTTTTATTTATTTTCAGAATGGCAGTTTTAGATGCAGCATTTCCTCTATTTTTCCCAGCCTTCTTACCAACTGTAAATAGAAACGATGCAGAATTTCTTCAATCTATACACACTGATATTGGAATTTACGGTCAGCCATTCTCTATAGGTCATATTGATTTTTGGCCTAATGGTGGTCTACAAGGACAGCCAGGTTGCCCACAAGGATTATTTGTTCCATTGAGTCCGGAAGGTAAATACTTATAATAACAATTATAAAACAAAAACATTTTTTATAATATTTTGATTAGATCTTTGTAGTCATCACAGATCGTGGCGATTTTGGGCAGAAAGTGTTGCTAATGTAGATGAATCAAGTCCGAAATTCTTCGGATTCCCATCGAAGTCGTATTTACAGTTTTTAACTGCAGGTAAGGCAAATATAAAAAACAAACCGATTGAAATGGGAATCAATTGTCCAATGAGGTGAGATTAATTGTTTAATTTCAACTTAAATTTGTAATAATTCTTTTTTTGTTTTAATTCAAGTGCTAGAGGAAATTACTATCTTAAAACAAATAGTCAAACTCCATTTGCAAGGGGAATGGATGGATATTGAAAGTTATTTTTTATTATATAAATGTACATATTTACGGTGCTTTCATAATTATAAATTCACATATGGTTGCAAATATCTGATAAATGAAAAACCCAAATATTTTGAGCTTATAAAAAATAGTAATTTTCCTGTCCTGGGGTGCCAGCATGTAACTTGATACAATCGAGTTTATTCTGTACAATCGAGCATAAGCAGTTCTTAATTTTGTTCAATCGAATTGAAAACAGTTGAATTAACCGCCTATCCTCGATTGTACCCATTAACTCGATTGTATAATCGTTACGTGCTGACTATTCTTGAGTATAGCTTTGTTTTTTGTTTCCGTTTCGTAATTTTCTTGCCATTACTATTCTTGAGTATAATTTTGTTTTTTTATTGTTGGGTTTGTAATTTTTAATAATTCTTTTGGCAGAGAGATTACCCAAATCATACACTATGTTCAAAAACAGATTTCATGACATAACATGATTGCAAATGATTGCAAATGATAGCATGTCAACAAAGCAACCATTCATTTATGAAACAAAGCACCCGTAATTTTAGCATTGTGGAAGTATGAAGTAAGGGTGGTATGTTTATTTATAGCAAATAAATATAGAGTTGTTCATATGTACCCACGTATTTTTGTTATGAAAAACTAACAAAACGATACATCTCTATGAAGTTGTTAAGATATCCACGTACGGTTTTCTTTGCTCAGTCCCGGCAGGCGAAACAGGTGTAATAATATAATATTTACTTAAAAGTACTATACATTTATTTATTTAATTATTCCAGGATCTTTTCTTTAAAATTTTAAAAAATTTGCTGATTGGCAATTACTATACCATTTATTGTACCAAATAAAGAAATTATAAAGATGTGCCGTTTGTTTTCTGATGAATGATCCAACCGTACCCGAAACATCAAACTACATATTTTACATTAGTTTTTGATCTAAAACATTTTTTTGTAATAGATTGTCCTAAATAAACCCAACATTTAAAATACTCAAACTTTTTCAATTGAAAACAAAAAAAGCAAGATTTCATGTATTTATAATTTATTAATGGTTTTGTTTTTTTTTTGTTCAATTTATTTTTCTTTATTGGTTTTTATTATATTTGTAATAAACAGATGTTTCTATATAATATGCATTTTTCATTTTATTTTTTTTTTATTTTTGTATTTCTGACATTCTAGGTCTTAACTTTATTTTTGTTTTAATAAAAATATTAATAATCTTAGCTGTGGCAACAACGACGTTAAAAACGACGCTGTCGAATGATTTTATATATTTTTTTTTTGTTTTCCTTCAAAATTTATTTATTTCGCTTGCGAAGATTAAGAATTTAAAAAAATAAAAATAATAATAATTAAAAGAAAATTAATTAATATGTAATTACGCTGAAAATACAAAGAAGAAAATTTTTTGTTTTAAATAAGTTTTATATAATTATTTAATTTAAATATAAAGGAAATTACATAGATTGAGAGTATTGGAAACAAAAGGGAGGTTTAAGGTTCGAATAGAAATAAAAGGATAATATTCAAACCAAGCAATTAAGGGGGGGGGGTGATTGAGAATTAATGTTGTTTAAACAATGATAGAAAAACGAAAAGAGGTGGACATAGATTAGGCGCGTACCAGGGAAGAATTTTCAATAAGCACTTTATGCACTAAACGGTGGCAGAATCCATTGATAGGATCCCCTGATTTTTAATTAGTCCAAAAAAACTTTATTATAATTCTCGTACTGAACTGGTACGAGAATTTTAACAGTTCTTCGAATATTTGATTATTAGAGGTCCCACGCACTACATACACAATATTTTTCATCTAGAAAATCTCTGAAAAATGACGGAGTTACGTAAAGCAATGCGGTTAAATATTTAATTTTAAAGACCTAATTGGTAACACATTTGTCGTTTTCCATTGGTCGTCAACCTCAAAATCTTCTTCTTGATTTCATTTCACAATCCAAACCAGAAGGCGTCTGGACGACCAATGGAAAACGACAATAAACTTACTTCGTTCATTTCAACTCTAAAGCCAAAAAAAAATCCAGTTAACAAACAAGACAAGGAAAACTGTATGGATTTAAGCTAACTACACATGGAGGCACCGCGCTTAGTTTATTATTATCTTCTTATTTCAGATAGGTAACAAGCTAACAACAATGGTTCCATTTTTTTTTAATTGCTTAATTTTTAGTTACGAGCATGATACTATTTAACAATTTTCTAATTACAAAGCAGTTTACTTATTTTTTTCTAAATTTTTAACACTTTCTAACACGTATCGTGATCAATTAAGTTTTTTAATAAAAACTTCAGCTGCACTTATCTTCAACACATACAGTTCACGTTAAAAAACTAACCTTTTTTTAAATCTATAAATTTCAAAGTATTATATTGTGTTATGGACTTATGGAGTCAGAAAGATAAAAAGATATTAGCGATTTTATATTTAATAAAATGTAAGAGATAGTAATGCTAAACTTGTTTACAATCAAGAAAATCGTATTTTTTACTTAATACCCAGTACTTATACCTAATAAAATAATTTGGACATCGTACTATATGGATAAAAATTGAGCGCCAACATGTTTTTTTTTTCCTTTGTTGTGCAACAGACGTTCATTTGGTTAAAAAAAAAAGTTGGTTATTCTATTATGTATTTATATGGATAAAAAGTGCATAGATATACAAAATAATCAGTTACCATGATGGTCAATATTTATTTAATGGATAATCAATAAACTAAATCATTGCAGATTACTTTTACAAGGATGGTGCAGCATATTATGTATATTGTTTAAATAAATACTTTAAAGTTAGTTTTAGAAATCACTTACAAACGAACGATATTTTGAATTTATGATGAGATGAATTTAATTACATAGTTTAAAAAGTCCATACTGATACTAGTTTGATAAATAGAAATTTTTATAAATAAATTGTTGTTGTTTTATTAAGACAAAATTGAAAAGGAAGAGTTATCTCTGGATCTAGAGAAACTATAAGGGAGGATTAAACTTTATAAAACTTCTAAAACTCAGCTCAAGGGTACACAGGGTAAATTGAAAATCAAAAAGAGTCAAGAGGCACGGAAGGAAGTATTCAGCCTTATTGTGAGTTTCGCCCGAAAAATATATCACCTTCAACTTTTTTGTTCGTCCGGAATTTTAAAAGCCCGAACGAAATTTCGTTCGCCTACTAAAAAATAAATAGAAATTTACGCCGTCAACGTCGAGTGAAACTCACAATAGGCGAAAAGTGAAATGTAAAATTTTCCGGGTGGAATTTTTTTGGGTGAAACTCACAATAAGGCTGATTGATTATTATAACGATGAAATAATAAGGTAATTTTTTCTTCCCCACAGTGAAATGATTGAAGGCTCTGAAGTTCGTTGGCCTTTATTGCGATTATCGTTCTACGTTCGATGTGACAAAAGTCGGTAGCAACAAAAATTTAAGCCTGTTCAAATTATTATCGAATTCTATCTGCATTTTGATACTTAAGTTCAAAAGCTTGTGTGGTTCTTCGTCCCCCACATAATAGGTCACATTTAAGTGCAAAAATCTCAGCAAATGGACCTTAAAATACTTCTTCATTTCAATAAGAAAATCGAATTAAATTTTGAACAAGATATACCGGACTCCATCAAAATCTATTTGATAATTAGCACAAAGCAAAAGTGGTAAAAATTGGTCAAAAGTTATCAACCAAATAATTTGTACAGGCAAAGTATGTAGATCAAAAATATTCCTTTTTTTCATAAACATTAAATATTATATATTTTTTTTTTATCAAGGTTTATATTTTTTTTAAAATTGATCTAACTACAGTTTGTTACCTTGTGAGATATTCAACGTCCATGTGCAGCTTGTTGAAGCTGAAATTTTGAGTCAACATTTTCTGTAAATTTTTCTATGCAAGCAATTTTTGCTGATTTTGCACTTCTTCTAAAAACTGAATTAGCTTTACGATAGGCAATTAAGTTACTTTCTATTGGACGCTTTTTGAATAATTTCCAGGCATTTTTCTTAATTTTTTGTAGCTCAGCAATTTCATTGTTCCACCATGGTACCAATTTAGCTGGAAAGCGAATAGAATTTATTTGCATAAAATATGCCTGATATCTTTAAATTGTTTGTTTGGCATACAAATTGTTATCAGATAAGACATAGTTTAAAAGTTCATATTATTCTCTCTTTTAGTTTTTCATACATATCTTATTTTGTTTTTATTAAAACCTTGCTGGAATTTAACAATTGATAATAGAATAGGTCTTATATTATAGAGGTGTATAAAACATATAGGCGCTCCTAAAACTTCATTTAAAAGACGCTGAAACCAAATATAGAGTACAACATAAAACTGAGTCAGACTAATAAGTTGAAGTGATTGCCAACAACTCATCGCCATCCCACTTAGACCAATAACATTGCCATTTGTGAACAAAAAATGGTTGTAAGTCTTCAACGTATTTTAATCGAAAAAAATTGTAGAAACCCGTGATTTAATTGTAATTGTGTAGGACTGTCACAGTTTCACACCGACATTCGTGGGATCAAATCCCAGCGGCTGCACCTAAAATAAAAAAATGTTTTTTTCACAAGAAGGAATTATCTAATCCTCAAAAAGTATCTCTTGTCATGAAAAAATGCCTCTCACCTTAGCGGTTCGGATTTGACAAATAAACTGTAGGTCCCCTCTATTCCTGTAGAGACGCACATAGGAATGGTTGAGAGTTGTGTCACTAGGGCTTGGTTCTTCACCAGCTGCCGCGTAACAAAATTAATTTTTTATAATCAAAACACATTTAAACATAATCATGCCAATTATTTAATAGTTTAAAGTTTCAATGAATCCTCAGTGATTCACACTGGAGTGTTCTCTTTTCTCGATACTCATTTGTCCTGAAATGACATGAGAACTCTGCACTGGGAATCCAATATTGCAAATTCCATAATCGGCATAAATGATAAATATGTGCATGTGTAAGCCATCAATGTGAATGAATAACCAAAACAAATATTAAGGATATTCAAAATCACTTATCAAAGTGAGTAGAGAAAATTTACTCGAAGATTCACTATACAATTTTAGTTTGTTAAATAAGCAGATGAGAGAAACTAATCTTATGTAAAGCTTCATAAGACCAATAGACTTGCAAATCGAAATTCAGCGTTTTTATTATATGTTTGTAGTTTGTATTACTGAGCCTGCTATAACTCTATGTTTACTATGTATCTACGCATGAATAACTAAACAAACACATAGTTTTAATTTTGTTGAATTATGTTTAAACTTTTAATTTATACTTGAGAAAATTACATGGAATATTTTAACTTCTTCTTGTTTCTTGAATTTCTTCCTTTTTTGATTGCCCCTCATTGAAATGATTAATTTTTTATGCTTGATGTCAATAGTAAATTCAGTTAAAAAAATCAATTTTACATTTGTATCTTCGTTTTCTAATCAATCTCATCCGCCGAGCATGATTCATCTTCCAAACAAGTACTGAATTTATGTTGATGCGATAATTTACAATTTTTTGTTAATATCCAAACAGAGGTGCATCTCCCCCCCCCCCCTTTAGACCACCTAAACATCGTATTTAAAATCCAAAGTGAAAGATGGTAATGGTAGTAGACAATTCAAACAGACAATTCATTACACAGAAGAAAGAAAAAAAGTGATGTATCACAAATCAGAACGAAAAAGAAACAATTGGATTGGAAGCATGCCTCCATAAAATGATAAAACAACAAGCAAAAAATAAAAAACAAAAAAAAAAAAACTAACATGAAATATTAAATATTTCTATTCCAACTTCATCTTGTGGAATAAATTGATCCTGTTCCATTGGTAATTCTTCAAGATTGGGAGGAATTATATTATAACTGTCTTTTCTAAACACATCAAGCTGCAGATCTAGTACCCATTTTTCAAGTTAAAAGAATAAGAATTGAGAATTTTAAAAAAGGATACAAAATAAAAGGAGGGAGAAAGAGCACATAAATAAAATAAAAAATCATTTAATACCTGCAGCTATTCCAGCAATAGCTTCTGAAGCAAAATGCTTTACATCTACATCACTATCGGCATTCAATTTATCGAGAGCAGGTTTAACTTGTGTCTCAATGACGCTGGATTCCAAAAATGGTGAAATTTTCTGCAGAGTTTTTGCAACATTGAATCGTACATTGGCTACTGGATCTGTTGCCAAAATGAGGACTGTGGGTAGTAAGAGTTTAGTTGTGATTTCAGTGCCACAAACTTCAGCGAGGACGTTGAGACAGAAGAGACAAGTCATTCCTAAAAAAAAAGAAACAAAAAACTTTAATGATTTTCGTTTTATTAAAAAAGAAATATGAAAAACTAACTGTGCAAATAATTCTTATTCCTAGACATAACCAATATCATCGGGATAATCGCTTGTTCAGCCCATTGAGCTCCAAATTGTTCGACGAGTTTTTTCATGTTCAAAGTGGCTGCTTCGCGGATAGCATAAACATGATCATTCAACCAACCCATGCAAAGCCCACGTAGCTTCTGATCAAAGAACTCTTGGCCCAATTGTCCAGCCAGAGCTGGCATGTATTCGATAATTGCCAAACGAACGCGCCATTTGGAATCTTCTGCTAATTCTACAATTGCTGGCAAAAGGGACTAGATTGGAAAAAAAAAAAGATTTTAGTTCTAAATTTATCTCATAGTTTAAGTGTCAGAAAAATACCTGAGACAACTGCTGAATTCCAATAACATCATTGACGCAATCCAAATTTGAAATAATATTTAAACGCACTTCTGGGCATTCGTCCTTCAATTGGACAAGGAATAATGGTAGCAAATGCTCAACTGTATTGTATGCTCCTAACATTGGACTTAATCCCATGATGACAGAGGCCAAAGCTGATTTAACATGTGGATTTGGATCGGATACCAATTCTTTGACATAGGGTAAGATCGATGACATAATGATCTGAACTTGATTTGTCTTATCCAAATTCGAACAAAATTCCTTGACTTTAGTAGCAACTGCAGCACGAACTTCAGCTTCGGCGTCTTTCAACAGGCACTGTAAGAAAATACAAAAATAAAATAGGACATCCTGAAAAATGAGAATATAGTTAACTTACTTGGAAAGCCGGGACTAAGTCGACACGAGTTATCTCAGGGCCTACTGCCTTTTGCAAATCAACAAACTTCTCGGCAACCATATAGCGAACGCGCCATGACGAGTCACTTGCACATTGGCGCAATGTTGGTAAGACCAACTGAAAATAGAAAAATGCTTGTAATTCATCACTTTTGCCAACCAAAAACAAATTTTTTCAGCTTACATGCTCAACATCCTCCTGTGGCAACAACTGTGCAATACTAACACAAGCCTCAACTGCAAGAAGGCGAACTGAATCCTGATAAAAATTCAATAATTATTAAATTCATCTTAAACCACAAAAAAAATACAATATTCATACCTGATCGTCTTGAGCTAATTGGACAAAGTTTGGAATGAGATCCGACTTTAAGTATTCAATCTCAACGACCTTTGCGAATTCTCCCAATTTATTCGCAGCAGCACGACGCACCATTGGTGTCTCATCTTGACACAATTTACGGAAGTTCAAACGCAACTCAGCTTTAACTGGAGCCGATACTCTTGGATAGCAAACTGAGAAAAGTCCACATGCAGATGTACGTGAAGTAAACCAATCGCCAGAAACTAAACGTTGCAAAGTTGGAACAACATGGATTTCCAAATCAGCTGCACTATGCTCGGCAGCAACAGTTCGAAGCGATTCAACAGCCTTATCACGGACAACAGTTTCTTCAACAGTTGCCAAGCTCTCTAGTGGCGGAATCAAGTACATGGCATATTCTGGACCACCCACCAAATCTAGATGTAGAATGAAAAGAAAAGTTCATATAAAAATGAATATGAGAGTATTTTCGTTATATGTACTTGTAAAGTTTCCCAACTGGTCAGCCAGAGCTAGTAAAACCTCGTCTTCATCGTAAATAGTTTCAGTCAAAAACGGAATTAACTCAGAACGGGTGCGTTCTTCTCCAAGAGCCAGGGCAATAGTTGAAAGTTTTTTGATGGAGTTAAGACGGAGCTGAAAAAAAATAAATAAGAAATTGACCAACATTTTTGACAAAATTTTGAAACCAAATTTGAAAAGGTTCAATTTAATTTTGAATTCCATTTTTTAAAAAGGCATCTATTTGCAATGGAAAATAACAGATTTTGTGAAAGGGTTTCGTGCGACCGGAGGTTTTTTTTTTTTAAATCTATGAAACGACAGTTCTTACCGTTTCAACGTGAATGCCCCCTTTTACGAACTTGTCAGGTTTTCAATGGATTAGAACAAAATAGTAGATCATTACGACAAATCTTGGAAAAAACCAAGGAACTTCAAATCAAGCCGTGTATGAAACTATCTGTAGAGGAGTATTTTGGATAAAGGTCTAGTTTTGGCAGCATTTGCCAAACTCTGTTGTTTGTACAAATGGAGAACTTAATCTGCGATCCAAAGTACCAAAAAAGGTTTCAAAAAAGGTGGTGCGCTGTCAACGACTTTTTAAAATAAAAGTTTAAATCGCTAGCGATAAAACCAAAGGCACATACTTTCAAAGATCGGTCCAAATACTCACATACGCAGATATTGAGTATTCAAAAAGCCTGGAACTCGCATATGTCATACGCTTTGTGAGCACTATAAACTAAGACAAAGATAATGGGATAATCTTTGTCATTCACAATTTTCTTTGGCTTGAGAAGACAATTTAGAGCTAAAATGTTCCTTTATAAGACACTTATCATCCTGTTCCTACTGTATGGTGTCTCTGGACGTTGTCAAAGATGGAATGGGACGATTGAGGTTGTCTTTAGAAGAGGAAAATTCTTTGAAAGATTTATGGTCTCGTCTATATAGAAGGTGAGTGGAGAATATACAGAAGCTCGTACAAGGTGTACAGCGGCACTTGCTCAAGCTTATGTTTTGCGCAGGTTTTCATCAAATCTAACATTACGATGATAAAAAATTTAAAAAAAAAATGGACTTTGTCAACCGGTCTGTTGGTCGGTGCTCCAAGCTAGTGCATTAACGAATTTACTTGAAATTAGGTGGATCATTTAAATGCAAATTCCCCGATTTGTATAATATTCATGTCCCTGCACCCTTGAGGACAGGTAGAACGGACAGAAACAATATTTTACTACTTTGATATAGAACTGCCTCAAAGTCGTTTTTGTGTGATAACACACTCCCAGTTAGGCCAGGCGCGCAAATGCAACTAAACAGTTTGGCTATAGTACTCAAAATAGAAACCAAACTGTTTAGTTGCATGTGCGCGCCTGGCCTTAGGCTACCAAACTTTCTCACCATTATATTAATGTTGAAGCTTTGAATGTAATAACAATCACTTGAATCAGCTACCACCAAGTTTATAGGCTGGAGTAACCCAAAAAAGGTACAAATGTTAAAAGTACAGAGAAATACCACACTCATGAATGTTCTTATACATTTTAAATTAAACATTTATATTTCAGTGTAGGAAACTCACATAGGTATGTACTTCAGATTCTTTAAAACTAAAAATTAAAGTAAACTCTTCAGGTTTAATTATTAAGAAAAAAGTTGTTTGTGATGACATTATATCTGCTGAACATAGAAAAAGCACACATTTGAAAATCTATTATAAAAAAAAAAATTTTAGAAAATGAAACTCTACTTTCATATGATTGTATGAAAGTATCTCTATTTACCAAGTTAATAAATTGTTGACCGACCACGATTTTTCAAAGTAGTTTGGTATCTTCGCGGTAAACTCTTCACTAATTTTTGGAATAGAGTAAAATGCTTTCTGTTCTTCCCATTTTTTTAATTTTTAATCACCCCACAAGTGTTCTATGGGGTTAATACCCGGACTTTTCTGCACTTGCTCGCAAATGATTTGCGGACACCCAGGTCGCATATAAGTTTGCGACTTTCTTGCATATCGTGTGAACACTATTGCATATATAATTTGTGACAGTTTGCAAGTTTGCGATGGGACGAAAACAGAACATTGAATCTCCCTCACATTATGGGCAGAGGTATCGTCAAATATTTTTTTAGGCCATATGATAAAAAAAAATAGTTTGGGATATAACGGAAATCTTATTCTTTATATTATTTCTTGATTGTTGGCCCTTTTACGAAAAAGTATAACCACCCCAAATTCTTGTTGACATTTTAAATTTATTTCAGCACGTTAATTATATAAATATGCGAAACGAGAAATATTTACAATCGCATATGTAGGTACTTTAACCACCAAATTTCAAAAAATTATGTAATATCCGCAAACCTGCTCATGATCTCAAATGGGTGATATGCGATTTTGTTGGAATATCGTCTGAACACCTCGCATATAGACCACAGCATATGCGATCACATCTCCGGACACATGATATGCGAGCATCTTGATCGCAAATGCATTTGCGACTTTTTGGGACAGTTTCTGCATATCGTGTGAACACCCTATATGCAAGTTTGCGAGCACTGATGTATGCATAGAATTTGCAACAAATTTGCGACTTTGACGTGAAGTCAGAATCGCAACCGTACGCGACTTTTTATATGCCGTCTACTCATAGCTTAAGTCCATAGATGTATGTATGAATATACTTTGTTTTAATTCAAAGCTGGTGTTACTTTAGCATTCACAAATCGAGCAAGTTGTTGAGGGTTGTCTTTCAAAACATTTTTAATTATAAGTATAATGGTCATGTCCATACAGTTTCTTGTAGACATGGCTGCCTCCCAGTTACCATCAAATGTTATAGTAAATTATTCCAAGATCCAAATCAAGATAAACCAATCCTTTTGATTTAAAATAAGGCCACCTTAGTTGTACAATGGGATAGCTTACTAAATTTGCCTGCTTAATTATTGTGAATTAAAATTACTGAAATGTATCTTTTCAATGCACAAACAAAATAATTATAATTAGACTCCAAGGACTAATTCTATTACTAAAACGCAACCTGTCTAGCTGATAATATCCTACTAAAACCATCAGACTTGATTCGATAAACGAAATACAATTTATATTTACCTACCTACATAACATCATTATTAGTTTTTATATATATTTTTTTATCTAAAAGTTCAATGCGCTAGTCCAATTTCCTGCTTTATAAACAGAAACACATTGAAAAACAATAAAAATATAATCCACTCTTCGTTATTTTGTCAACATAAACTTACAACAAAATATAATTAAAAATATTTTACACCATGTGCCCATACCCAGCCTCTTCCACGCACTTGCTCTACACATTTCGTTCAACAATCAATTTCGCAAAAATTAATTCAACGGAAAAAAAAGTCAATTGAACCAAGCGGCAGCCATTACTCACTCATTCGAAGAAAATTCCCTTGCACCTTGCGTGACTTATCCAGAAAATCTTTTTATTTCCAAATCAATCTTACCTGCACATCCTCATTCTTTAATTCATCAATTAAAACAGCAATGGGATAAAGGGAATCATCCAAGGCCTTGTCACTTGCTGCCATTTTAAGATATTTGCAAAAATATCAAAATGTGTGGTTTCGATTTTTCTTCTTTTTTTTTGTTCTTGTCTCCCGTCTTCTTTTCAGTCGCCGCCCGTGAACTTTTCGTGCGAGTTTTTTTACGTCCAATTTGAGGTGTCGGCAGGTTCAGAAGTTTTCACTAAACTGCACCAAAGTTGTATAGATTTTATGAAGTTATGTTTCGATGATTTAGGATGTTAATTTGTTAGATAATAATCCAAATAAATTTATTCTTTTTTAATTTTGCTTGAATAAAAAAAGTGACACAACTTCTCGCTTTCCGATGCAGTTCGAGTATTTTTCGATTTTTTGTTTTGTTAAGTTGGTCATAGTGGGAAAGAACTAAAAAAATTCCTAAATAAAGGGATGTTTTTGATCAGTGTTTAGAAATATGCTTTCCCAGTTATTTATCTTAATGTAGAAAACACACTTCGAACGGCGAATAGAAATTGGGCGCAAGTTAACGCGTTGAAAATTTTAAAGTTCCCCCACACCAACGCGAATTTTTGTCAATGAAAACAACACGTTATTATTATTGTTTTCGTCGCTACCATCGAAAATTCACGTTGGTGTGGGGGAACCTTGAATTGACAGAAAAAATTTATTTAAGGTCCAATCCCCTGCATAATTAATGACTTAATTTGTCAAATATCCTAGATCATCGAAATAAAAAAATTGATTTTATGAAGCAGATTTTACGGGTATGGGTTTTTTACTAAAATAATTCAAGCCATCCGCTTTAAGGCTGAACTACATTCAATTGACTTTTGTGCAAAAGTAGACATTTTAAGGTACCCTGGACTGAAAGTGTCAATATGAAAAGGACCCTAAAGAAACAAACCACAAAGAAATTATCTTGCTAATCAATGTGAATAACGTGTTATAATTCTTAATTCAAATGTCTTTATACTGTTGACGTTATGTTTATGCGTAAAACACTGCAGTAAAAATTATCATATTATAATTGACCCATAGCCCAAAAAACATTCTTATAATTATTTCTATAAAGATAAAAAAAAAAAAAAAATCGCATTAATTGGTTTACCAATTAAATTTTTTTTAACGAACAAAAACCTTATTAAACGAAAATAATCACTGTAAACATGGCCTTAATTATTGAATTTCCTAAATACTGGTAAAAACTTCCTTATCTCCGAGTACTTTTAAACATACCTAGCGCCATCTCCTGAGATTTTAACTATTGTGTACATTTTAAACCAAAATGATGTATATTTTTGACACCTTATGCTTGTATGCACATTGCACAAATCAGTATATCCTGACTTTAGTAAATTTTCACTTCCCCCTAGTCCCAATTCCAACAACCACATATTATCCACCTTATCTACCCAGCATGAGCACTGAAATGGTGAATGTAATGATTTTAAAATCACAGATTAAACTGTTCTAATAAGATTCTTCTTCACAAAATAAAACAAAATTTCTCTTTTATTAGTTCTCCAGGAAAGATACAAATTCAGTTAGGGTATATAAAAGGTCTTCCGATGGTGTGTGGATTGGTTCGGTGTTGACCTTGATTTTAGGAACAACAAGCGACTGTTGCTGAGCATCTTGTTCTAACTTCCAATCCATTGATTCGCATGCTTGTCTGAGTTGATCCTGAGCAAGAGCCGTTAACTCCATTAGTTTGTTCTCATAGATATAAGTGTATGATTTGCCGACCAAAGTGAAGACGTCCTGTCGAATTTTCTCTGCTCCAAGAAAAAATTTGCTAATTTTGCTACTCTTAATAAAAAAAAGGGATGCATTTACCTTCAAGATCCGTCATAAGGTCTTTTATGGCCGGAGACCAAGTGTAAGAAATTGCTTTAAAGAAATCTGCGGTATTATTATTCTTAAGAGCCAAGCACAAGGTATATAGTTTCTCAAGTTCTTTGTTGCCGGTTTTGATGCTTTGTGGTATTCGTCTCCAAAGATATTTTGCATTTGACCTGGAGCATATTTCAATATATTTATTTTTAAGGAAATATTAATCAAACATTTGGCTTACAAATCATCCTGGTACAAATAGGCAGCAAGGAGTTGTATATATTGTTCAGCAGTAATGCTCGACTGAAAACAAATAAGGAATAATTTAGTCCGAACTCCGTTTGGCTAGGGAACTTGGTAATTCTTACCTCTAACTCCTCGTCCTCCAGTTGCTTTACTAAATCAGTGTATTTATCCAATTGCATACTTCTTATATTGTGTTTTTTATCTTTTTATTGTAAAATTATTAGAATTCCGGCGAAAATTCTTTAACTTGATTACTTGGTATTTGGTTTCAACTTTTTATGAGAATGAAATACGAACTGTCAAAACAGTTATTAAATTTTGGTTTTCTTACGCGTTAGCTTCTAAAGTTAGAAGGAATAAGACAGGTATGTTATTGAGTTCATTCTGAAATGATGGTGACGCAAGTTTTAATAAAAATAAATTTTATTATAAGCCGAGTATACAGTTCTTTTGAACAAAAAAAAAACGTAAGTGGTAAGAATTTTTTTTTCGGAAGAAAAAAAAATCTGAGTTGACAGCATTGAGCTGTCAAAAAGAAAACTATGTTACTTTAAGTGTGTTCCACACCCAGTTTCAAACAGTTTCAGACTGCCAGATAGTCATTTTTAGTCCGAAGTCGTTCCAGACTTTAAAAGTTGTGCTAATTCTTACAAAAGAGAGCGCGCTCGAGAGAGTAAAATATTTCCCCTTCTTGCCAGTTTTAGTCCGAGGAATTTCTTCTGGCTATTTCTGGGCTGGATGTCAAATGCCTGGTTGCCGTATGTCAGATGACGTAATTTGTCAGTTGAGTACAAATATCTATGCCGGACAAGGGTTGCCCAAGTGTTAATTTTATTTTGATTTTAGTTTTGAAAGATAAGCATACTTTTTATCATTTTATTAATCCTTTAACTAATCAACTAATTACAAAAAATTTACACCAATAAGCAAAACTATTTCTTAAAAAGAAAATTTAAAATTGACAATATTGAGTATTACTTATATTATATAGTGCTACTTGAAGAAAAACACGCTTAAGCTTCATAATTTAATGTATAATTAAAGATTTGTTTGTTTGTATATTAATATACTTAATGTAAGCTTGTACGTCTATTCTCTGTTAACATTTTATTTTCTTGGGATGTGATTTTTGAAAATTTTGATAAAATTTTATCACTGATCTACGGCAACCATAGTCGAATATATTTTTTGACGTTAAAAAAGTAGTCCAATTTAGTGCGAAAACCGTTCCAGACATTTTTTCAGTTTTCTTTCTCTTTGAGAGCATTTCATCCCCACTCCTCAAATTTGACATTTGACCAACTTTTAGTGCGAGAAATCTTGGGAACAGACCTTTTTTAACTCGGAGCGTTCCGAGCTCTCAACTTGCATTTCTTTTTTAGCTCAGAGCTCGATCGAGACTCGCTCGAAAGCTGAGCGCGGCTAACTTCATACAATTTCCGTGGTGAGTATAAATTTTTTTCAACAGGTTTGGTTCACAGTTCGATAGTGAAATTTTAAATGTCAAAAAATTTTTTTTGCGATAAAATCACTCCCATAAGAAGTACATGTATTTTTTTTTTTTTTCGAGGAGGAACTGTATACTAGGCTTTAATTGTTACATTCCGCCTCTACGAGACAATTAAAACGCATTCGTATTTATAAACATTGAATAACTTAAGTTAGTCGCCTAAGTTCTGAATAAATGTCTTTAATTTTCCTCTAACAGTTAAATAGTAGACAACATTCTAAATATTGACCAGTGCCTACGTTCTGTAACTCTCGCATTGACAAAATCAGTCAAGAAACGATGAAAACTGAAACAAATCATATGAGTTTTGTTCCATTTTTCAACGTTTCTCGACGAATTTTAATGATGCGAGGGATCCCCACACCCACAGTACACATATTAAAGGTAATATCATTAGCGTTTTCATTTTTGTTCAGTTCTGCGCATCTGTCAAAATCGAGGTATTATGGTGGTAAAATGGTGGATTCAGTGCCCCTTTCCTTGTCTAATTTCAATATTTTGTTGTTGTTTCTAATGATGCGCGTTGAGTTCCTGTGGTCACTCGAACAGCCATTTTTAATTTTTTGACATTTCCAACTTTGACAACCTGCGCAATATATTACCTTTAATATGTGTACTGTGCCCACACCAACGCAAATCTGTCGCGGCGGCGACGAAAACAATAATAAAGGCTCTCCCAAACCAACGCGAAACATTCGCCGAAGACAAATTTTTGTTGTTGTTTAGCGTTGTGTATTTGTCATATTTTGTGTTATTGTGAATGATTCGCTACGATTTCGCGTTGGTTTGGGAGAGCCTTAACAACGTGCTGCTTTCATTGACAACCACGTGTTGTTATTATTGTTTTCGTTTTCGCGTTGGAGTGGGGGATCCTTTAAGAACGTAAAAAAAATTAATTAGTAAGCCAATGGGTGAATTATAAGTAGGAAATATGTATTAATTCATTCATTTATTTACACCGCATGTCGCCTTAAATAAATTTTGTGGTACCATTTTCTCAAAGAGTATTTGATCGATTTCGATAAATTTTATATTGTTGGAAAGTCACAATTGCGGAGATGTGCAGAATATACTTGAGACACGCATTTACACACTGTGGGTCATTTTTGTCTTTGCACTGTCGAGCACTGTGCATATTGAAAAAAATTAAATTAAAAAAGAAAAATGTCGAATTTCGACACAGGGCGATACTAGTACATTTTAAAATCTGTAAACATTTTTGTAAAGCTTGGCAAAATGACAGATTTTGTTGAAATTTGGTGCCTTGCTCACATACACTGTGTATGTATGTGATGTACACGATACACCTCTTTCTTTTCTTCTTATTCTAAGGTTACTCTTGCATACTCTTTCTAAATCTGAGCATAGAAATGGGATACATTCACCCCAATTACAGAATCGGAAGAATGATCTGCGGAGGGAATCAGACTCATTTTTGAAATTTAAGGCCAGTTTGTTCACAGTTGATTATCTTTATATTAATCAAGGATTATTGCAACTGGTAAATCATCGGATGTGCATTTTAAGTAACATTTTTATCAAGGAATTCAAAATCTGAGTTGTAAAACATGGAACACGTAAATCAGCCGATTTTGATTTATTTATATAGCGCTATGAATTAGAACCTGTTTAAGTCATGGTGCAGATTTAACCCACTGTAATAGTAAAAATGTCAAAACTGAGTCTAAAGGCTCTTCCAAACCAACGCAAAAATTCGGTACGACGACGAAACTTTCGGCTATTATTTATTCAATCACGATTATATATAATATATCCACAGATATTAATACTTGTTTAAAACCTACCTTTAATTTAAATTTAAAAATTCTTCGCGTACTCGAACAATTTTAGAAGATTTCGACATACAAGCTGCTTTATATTTATCTTTATTTCTAGCTTGTTTTCCCTGTTATAGGTAATTTTTAAAATTCGTTTAGATTAGTAAAACAGTATACATAAACAGGCGTTACTTGTAGTTAGACAGTGTCTACTAGATAGTTCAAAATAGTTGGAAATGTACCTACTTTATTTGATTAAATAAAAATATGTTGCATTAATCAAGGTTTAGATATAACCGAGTCCGCTGTCGGAGCTTTTTACTGGCTGAACACAATGGATACGGAGCTGCAACTGGAATAGCTGTCAAAATATTGAGTACACACAAATTCAATGTTACGAACACAACGCAACGCAACTGCAGTCGGTGCTGCAAAGGTTCACCAACTTTTAACTTTTTGACGTGCAGCACTTTTGACGTTTCAATTTATATGAAAAAAAAAGAGCCGGAAAAAAATAGTGAAGTTTTTAGTGCTTATTTGTGTCGCGAAAAAAATTATAGATTAAAAGAAAAATATTGGAAATGAAAAAAGTGAATAATTAACTCGTGGCTGTTTTTTCTTTTTCTTTAAAATATACAAAAAGCTGTACAGCTCATTGTGGGCAGATAAAAAAAAAACAACGTACAACAATTTTTGAAAGCAGTTCTGCAGCTGCGGCTCCGATTCCAGTTGCAGCAGGGCATTGTGTTCAGCCAGTAAACATCAAAAAAAAATGTTTATCTATAATAAAGCCTAGTACGCTGTTGATGCGAAACGAAATATTTCTGTGATCTCCAAACAGACAACGAAACGCTTGCGAAAACACAACGGAAAATATCCTTGGAGAGTTTCACTAATTCCAAAAACAAAATAAAACATAAACGCTAAAAGTCAGAGAAACCAATGATGTAAGAAAATAATAAACAAAAAAAAACACAAATAAAACTCAAATGTCATTTTTCCGCACACAATAATTAATAGTCTGTATAATTAAATCAGTGCGAAAAAGGAGCGGAGACTTCTCCAAATAATCTGCTACAATTATGAATTTCGCTCTTCGAACAGCGTACTGCAAAACGAAAAGCACAACGAATTTTTCCGTTTATGATTTCGTTGCGTCATTTTTGTATAGGATTTTTCGTTTCGCATCAGCAGTGTACTAGGCATAAAGTTAGACAACGCGACGGTTATAAGTACCGCCGACTTTTTTTTAAGTACCTACTTCCTACCCACATAAGGAAAGCCTGGTACAATATGTCAGTCAGGTCAGTACAAAAAGTTTTATTTTTAAGCCTAGTACGCTGCTGATGCGAAACGAAATTTTTCTGTGATCTCCAAACAGACAACGAAACGCTTGCGAAAACACAACGGAAAATATCCTTGGAGAGTTTCACTAAATTCAAAAACAAAATAAAACATAAACGCTAACACTCAGAGAAACCAATGATGTAAGAAAATGAAAAACAAAAAAAAACACTAATAAAACTCAAATGTCATTTTTCCGCACACAATAAATAGTCTGTATAATTAAATAAGTGCGAAAAAAGAACGGAGACTTCTCCAAATAATCTGCTACAATTATAAATTTCGCTCTTCGAACAGCGTACTGCGTACTGCAAAACAAAAAGCAGAACGAAATTTTCCGTTTATGATATTGTTGTGTCATTTTTGTATGGTATTTTTCGTTTCGCATCAGCAGGGTACTAGGCTTTAACAATAAATAATATGTACATTGTTACTGCAAAAAGTTGTATGTATGAAATTTAAGCAGTCCTAAGATTCGAAAAATAAAACTTCCATAAATGAAAAGGATAAAAATTTTTTGTTTCTTATAAAAATAATCAAACAAAATTAAAAACAGATGAAAATGAAAACAGTTTTTCTTGTTTTTCTAAAATTCACAAAAAAGTGACAAAAATATATGTATATATATATATACATATGTATACGTATTTTTTTCAGTTTCAACGGATGATATGTATGTACATATACCCACATGTAGCTATTTTTGGGTGTGAGTGATAGCAAAAATTCACTAGTATTATTAGATAGATCTTTAATTTTCATATCCAAATATGAAATTCTTGCATGTCGTAGTTTAAGAAGCACCAAGCGGGCTTTCGCGGTGGTCGATCTTGTGCCGATCACATTATTTGCACTTTGCAAACTATACTTGACCAATCTTCCGAGTATCGAGCACCGCTCTACCTCGCATGTTTGTTGATTTCGAAAAGGCTTTTGACCGGGTTAATCGGGAATGTATATGGAGATCTCTCATTGCGAGGGGTATCTCCACAAAGATAGTTCATGTCATCAAAGAGTCCTACAATAGCGTAAGGTGTTTCGTTTTGCACAATGGACAACTTTCCTATTCTTTTGTGGTACTTCAAGGAGTGGGACAAGGAGATGTTCTTTCTCCTATCCTGCTTTTACTGGCAATTGATGATGTGATGACTGCCACAGTGAGTTCAAACGAGAGGCATGGAATACAATGGAGACCGTTTGACAAGCTCAGCCATATAGACTATGCCGATGATATCTGTCTCCTGGCAAATAGCACCGGCGCGGCGGCTTGAATCTGATGTGTCAATCACTGCAAGTAAACGGAGAGGTGGCTGGCTTAAGGATTAACGTCAACAAAACCAAAGTAATGCGCACCGGCCAAAACATTAAACAGCAAATTATTCTAAGGCAGGGGATCATTGAAGAGGTCAAGAAGTTAAATTATCTGGGTATAGTTGTGTAGCAATTGATGGTGGAATAGACCTGGATGTTAACATAAGAATAAGTAAGGCCCGACGTGCATTTGGAATCCAATCTCCTGTATGGAATACTAATAAAATAGGGATATTTTACTCAACTCTTCGAATCCAACGTAAAATCTGTGCTCTTTGTTATAGGTATGTATGCCTGTGAAACATGAAATTGCTTTGCTAACATCTCGAGCAGGTTTGAAGATCTACTCTGGGATAGAACCGGGAAGAAAAAAGTGGATGTAGACATTATGCAACGAAAATGGCTGTGGATTGGCCATACATTGAGGAAACCTGACAATAACATCTCAAAACGATCTTTTAAATGGAATCCTCAGGGTGCAAGACATGTAGGAAGAACAAAAACAACCTGGAGTTCAACCTGTAATGGTAGAAGCAAGGTCTCAGGATATTTGTACGATGGCCACAGTTATAACCGCTTGCGTCAAATCGTGACAGATGGAGGGATTTTGTTGCTGCACTAGGTATGCTCCAGATGGAGTTGAAGTACAACTCAAGTAGCCGGAAAACATATTATTATTGCATGCCACAATTGGGGCGTTTGTCGGTGAACTGCCTTATTAAAATGCATCTGGTAGATAAGCAGGCCCCATAAAAAAAGGCTTGGATTACCATATAATGTTATCAGAGGGGAAGCTTCTATCAGTGAGAACTTATTTCTAAGTGCTATATCGCATTTTATTTAGAGACCGGTTTCATATACTCATCTTTGGGTTCGTCTTGAATACAGAAGACCCCATCCAAAACGTCTTCATGTCTACGGTGCTCATATCGTTTATTAAATATAATGATTAAGTTGCTACATACTTTTTATCTAGGCTTTAAAAAAATAGCATTTTCAATTCACGAAATGCAAGACTTTCACATTTGCTTATAAAAAGTTAAGATCTACATAAAAATACCAGTGAATTTTTTGCTATCATTCACACCCAAAGTTTGCTGTGGGCTCTCGGTCCTTAGGTATGCACCTACGTACCTATGTGTATCTAGTTTTGAAAATAAACATTTTTGCTAAAAAATTAAATTTAAAAACGAACAAAATATATTTCGTCTAAATTCTTTAAAAAACGTTCCATATTTTCAAAGTGACACTATTTAACGCTTGATTTTACACTAGACGGTAAAAACACCAACGCAACAACTATGATTAGGTACATTAATTCTATTAATTACCCTTGCTTCCTTAACTACAACTATATAACTAGATCCTCATCTCTCGTGTACAACTTATTTTGTAGATTACCCACTTCACGTACATTTCTCGTGCAAATCATTTTAAATTAAAACTTCCATGACAACACAAAATGGGCCAAAAGTCCTAAAGTCCCATGAAAACTTCAAAGAAAACTCTCCCTTAACTTTAGTAAATATACACAAACATCCCCCCAGAGAATAATTTCCATTTTATCCGTTGCCTCATCACATTCAACCCTCTTACCTTACTGTACGAGTAGGTATACTGTCCGTTTATATTTCGCAAAACAAACTTTCTAAACTTAACTCGAACGCTTAACACAGGTGCATCAACAACATCATGCATAGAGCATATCCCTTGCATAAGGATCCAGGAACCTATTTTGATTTCTAATTGATGCCCAAGTGGATAGATAACAAGTGATGCCTGCTCGTTCTGTCTTTCATCCTCTCAATACACAGCCACTTCAAACTATACCGCAAGATGGATGAAGGGATACTAAAAAAAAAAAATTAAAAAAAAAACTCTTTCTATTTAATCAGGCTGCAACGAGAATCATCAAGGATAACTACCTGTCCACCTAGCCCCATCCTCTGCCAAAGATCAATCCAAGCGCATCGCTCAACCTCAAAAGATAGGTGGTATATACACTCAAAAAATCCCCTTCTTCGGGCCATACATCTTTACTCTTCCGTTCATCGGCACGGTAGGTCCTATTATAAGTCGGTATGAATTGAGGATGTGATGCCGAAGCAATATTCCACCATCCATCCATCCCAACCGAGGCCGAGGGAAGCTATAGCAAAGGCATGACAAGCCTTAAACCCTTCTACACTAACCAACACCAGCAGTCCCCATTAAAAAGAGGTTTTCAAAGTAAGTTCACCGCAAAGCTTTTTGTGTGCCGTGTCCGTCTGATTTATGCAGAACCAAACGTTGCTACCGCTACCGTGCACCCCCACCTCAACCTACTACTATCTATAACCTGGTCTTAGAGCTCTTCAGACCAACTACGTGAAAATAATCTCCTCCTGTGCAGATGCACACCGTTATATATGTAGGTACACGACACAAAGCAGCAAACACGGTTCAGCATCGGCAGCCGAAGGAGCAAAATATGCTACGCCCATAGATAAATCCATTGCCAGCCACCCTCTAAATCCTTTCCAGCTTTCTTTTTTTTCGATGACTCTGTGTTGCTGTTGCTCCTTTTCTTCTAACTTCCAGGATCAAATCCACAGCACGAGCCATCTTCACTTCCATGATGACAACGACGAACACATGGATCCAAAAAATAAAAAAAAAATTACTACAACCAGGATATGGCTCGGATACGACGACTACGATCCTTATACTGCCTCGACTACAACTCAACTGTCTGGGTGGTCTTGGGGCGGTGCCGGTGGTTGGGCAGAAAGCAGAGCATAACTTGCTTGGGAAATGCTTTCACACCTCTGAATAACAACGAAACGGAACGCTTATAGTATCTGCGGAGTATTGACGTATGATTATACTCCACAGATACATCTATATCACTGGGTGCACGAGTTGAGTTGGCAATGGTGCCAGAGTTGGTGCCGCACGTATTTAAGCAGCAACTGCTGCTGTTTTCATACATATATCCTACCAACAACAACTGTATACAGAGACTACGGTCGGAGGAGCTTGACTCGGCACTCTGTCCCAAGTGCCATGATTTCATATCCAAGAGCATCGAGTTGCCAGAGCTATATAGTTAGATAGTTATATGTATATGCAGATACTTATGGCTCGGCGCTTGTATTAAGGACCTGTGAGATGACGGCAGTCCAAATGAATAGAGCGAATATGGGTGGTATGGAGGTTGGCAAATAACTGTGAAGGATATAAGTTTGGGGTTTGGGTTTTTGCCTAACACGAAGGAGCATTCCCAGCATTGAACTATCTATACTTTCAACCCAATCTATATGTGATGTATCTATCTGCCTGTTGGCTTGGATTGTACACTTGTGCTTTGCAGGGAGTTCACTTTTCGTTTATTTTCTTTTCGAGATATTTTTATTTTGTTCGTCGGAAACACAATGTGGATCTGGATGTCAGCATCATCTGCGGCTTGCTGATGGCTATAGTAAAGTATCCTGCAGTTGTAGAGATATATATCTTTGTATATAAATGTATAGAAACTTACTGTGTGCCACACAGTTCATGCTAACGTAAGTGATTTGGGTTGAGATGAGACATCTGATGTAATGCTGTTAGGAGTAATCGTTGGAGCACATTTCAAAAAAAATAATAATAATTTCTTATTTACGAGGATAAGCTATACTAACTAACTACTTTTGTACCTATGATCAACTAACTGATGATTCCCATTGGGAAAAAAAATTTGCAAGTGTAAGACAAAAATGTCTAATGCGATGTTTTGATAGTTCTTTTTTTGCCATTGAAATAAGTCACTATAGGTTGTTTTTAATTTTTTTATTGAGTATACGCCATAGTGTACGAAATTGACAACGGTTATGACTAACACCACTCAACCTCGTCTATGAATTATGGTTTCAAATCCAACCACAATTTCTCCAAAGTGATGTACAAATATTTATGTATATATCGATGAAAGAAAATATAAATATATATAAAATATAAATACATATATGTATTTGATTTAATTTTACTCACTTGAATTTCTTTAATAGCAGTTGCTCAACTGTACAGGATTCGTTTTAAAAGAACTCCTCTGAATAAACTTCCAATAGCTGGTGCTCTATCACAGTCCTAGTTTTTAGTTTTATAACAGTATCTTAGAAACACTAATTTTATATGTACCACAGACTAAATTCGGCACAAATTTATCTCAAAATAAAAAGATGACCTTGTCGTCTTGGCCCTTGACATTATGCCTGTTTTTTGCAACAAAATTCCCAAAACTTACTTTTTTTCCTATGGGTTTTGACAGAAAATTGTGAAAATTTTTTAAATTCTTTACAAATTCGCAAGAAATTTCACCTTACCAAACAGAATTATTATAATGATGATAAGAAGTTTTCCTTGACTTTGAAATTTTGTGCATTTTTGTGAATTACTTTTTGTTATATAAACTTTGACAGACTATTGTTTAGAAATTCACACAAATGCACAGAAATTCAAAGTCAAGGAACACACCTATTGATTTGTTGGATTGTTATACAATTATTATTACACTTTGGCGCGTTTAAAAAAATGAGATCTCAGAGATTTTTCTCACTCAAAAAGTGAGCAAGCGAATCCAACATTTTTTTCATCAGAGTTTTTGACAGCATATCTGAGAAATTTCGCTGAGGAATCCTGTATGTGTAAATGAGATTTCTGCGATCTCCGAGATCTTAATTTTCCTGAATAAGCCTAATGTAAAGTTGAATATGAATTGCAACTATATGTATACATGACAGTAGATAACATTCCAAATTGGGATGCAATTTGACAGAAGTTGTCAGCTTGACACTTTTTGTATACTAATGGGGTTTTTGATTGGTAATCCGGAAGAGAAATTCCAATCGAACGTTTTTAACGATTCTAAAGTATAAGTACTTCTGGTTTCGATTCTGAAGTCAAATCCAGGAGCATTTGCTCTTCTATCTAGAAGAAGAACTGTCATTTTGTGGGGTTCAGAAGGTCTCTGGGCGACCAATCCAAAAAGCCATAAGGGTATATGTGCGATGCGATATCTAAAGGGTGGCTCTGATTATAGGCAGCAACAGGCTGAAATTGTGCATTTAGCAATTCAATTAAATAAGTTTAAGGAGCTTTTACTTGCGATAAAATTACCAAATAAGTATTGCAAAAAATCTACATCGCAATAGAAAACTTTTCTCAAAGACTGAAAAACAATCATGTCCTGAAAGATTGTTTTGATGATAACAACAAAGCACACTTTTCGTTGAAAATTATTAAAAATGTGAAAGACATAATTACCCATCCAGGATACCTTTCGTATTTTGTAAGCATACATATATACGTACATACATATTTCCGTTGTGTGAATGTATATGTCTGAAAAGCAGAAAAATATTTCTCTCTATCTTTTATAAATTTCTTTTATTTTTTTTTTTGTGTTCAAATTTTTTTCTGCCACTGAACCCAAAGCCCCAACGAACAATCATCGGGCATGAAGAAGTAAAAGTTCAGAAGCAAGCAAAAGTTGAGCAACTTAGTTAACAGCATTTGGGTTTGAGGTTAGGGTAGATTGAGTGGTTTGGGTTGAAAATAATGCAAAAAAAATAAAACACCCTCAATATAAGCAACCCGTCCGCCGATATGCCGCCCTACAGCTGCTGGCAACCGACACACAGCAAGAATACTGAGGGATCACACGAACGTGGAACAGAACTGCCGGCACTTTTAGCATGTTGATGCGGTTGGGGAATGGAATGAGGCTATATGGGATGGTAGTTGAAATTTTGTGCCAGAAGCGAGGGCAACCATTAAACAAATCTCGTGCACAGTTCACTTCACAGTCTGCACAATCCGTCGCTGACAAATTATTAAGACTAAAAGGGATGAGAAAGGATGAAAACGATTCGATGCCTTCTGTGCAGTCGAAGTGGGTAGTTATGGGACGAGAAAACACATCATCATCGTCGTCGTCGTTGTAGTCGTAGTCGTCGACGTAGTCATTCTCTCGTCGGCACCAACTAAGTTGGAATCGTATAACTTTTATCCCTGTCGTTGCCGGTAGTCATTGTCGTTCTGGATCAGCGTCATCGTCATCAGCCTGGTTATAATTTTTGATGCTGGTATACGCTATCTAAGCCATGCACAGTATACAACGTTGACAGTATGTTAAAGAAGTTTGATTTAACACAAAGATAAGGTTCAAAATATAGTTTTTTTTTGTAGATTATTTTAAATGTTAAGGATAAACTATTTTTTAAGTTCATTTTGAGCATTAGGTTTCTTTTGGGGCTTTTTGCTTCATACATATTGTTTTTTTTTATTTTTTTCATTCTCTTTAACGACAAAATCAAAATTTCAAGTTAGAAACCAATTCAAAGTGTAAACTTAACCTCAAGTTAAGTTAAGTTCAAGGACAAATTAATATGTATATGATCAGTGCTGCCAAAAGTCTGATGACCAACTTTATCAATTATCCGAGCCCGCTGGTAAGAACAATCGTCAGCGAAGAGGGACATCCCTGAGCCACGATACCTAGATGTGACAGCACTACTGGACGAAGGAATTATTTCTACCACCGACGACGAGGCAATCATATTCTATGGGACACAGCGTCAAACTACCACCGTGGCTAGAAGCCACCCTTACTCCACATCCCACCACAGAGACAATAACCCGAGATGAATCATCAAGTATTAAATAAATAGTATAAAACAATCAATGACAATTTTTTGAAATAATTTAAAAAAAAATATAAGACAATGTATAAAATTAGGCCCCTTATGTGCCAAGGGGCACAAATTTCCACGAAGGATCAAGGTTCCAGGAAAGATTTTTTTGTTTTTTTCGTTAAGTTCAACCCTGCGCAACTATTCAAATTTATACATAAATGTAAATCATTCATAAAATGAATCGGTTAAAAAAAACTGTAACTGCGAACACGTCTAAAACAGTGTCAGTTCAAGCAAAACAATAACCGTCATATTATTCACTCGATTGAACCAGATTAAAACTTAAATGTGGATGTATTAACATTGAATTTATATTAATTTACATCCTGATTTAAGTTTTAAACTGGATTAATCGAGTGAATACAACGCCTGTTTGGTAAAATTTGTTTTCAACAAATTTTCCAAAACAGAGTTTTTTCTTATGGGTTTTTGACCTCAAATTGAAAAATTTGTGGAAATTCGAAAGAAATTTCACTTTACCATAACAGACCTAAATATGGCGGTAAGCAAACAAACCTTTTTTAACATTTATAAATGTCAAAGTGACATATATCGTCTCACAAACTTAAATTTTTTCAGGAGAGACGAAAATGTCTCACTACAATAGAGTAGTACTGGAGTAACGTGCTATGTAAAATTTAAATTTAAGTTTATTTAGAGTAAAAAGAGGGATAGGTTGCTGCGCTGACAAATTTTCTATAAAATAGTATTCAAAACTCATTTTCGCTAAAAGGTGGAGTTACGAGGTCTGCTTATGAGGCCGACGATATGGAATTAGTATGATCCTTAAATCGATTATGCTTATAACTTGGAAAGAACATTTTGAGTATGCCCCATAAGTATGGATTATATTTTAAGAAATTTATAAAAGGCGTATTGAAGCAATATAACAAAGGTTATTGCGCTTTGCTTTCGTATAAGCTGCCTTAATATGAACATAGGCTCAAGCTTTTTTCTAAAACTTTACATCGAATTCCTATTAAAAATGATTTGGTGCCTTTTTACACAGGCCTTTTACTGAAATCCATCCAGTGCGACAGGTAGATTTTATGTGCGTAGAAACGAGAAAGATTTTGGGATGGAATCTGTTCTTCTCGTTTCTACGCCACACATAAATCTACCTGTCTCACTGGTTGCGCCTTTCAATAAAAGGCCTGGGTAAACAGAGACTTATGTAATACTTTTTTCTTCAACATAAACAATGCTTAAATTGACGAATTGACGCGCCTAACTTATTAGCTTGTATTGGTAAAAATAATCGTACATCACACCACCGTACATATAGATTTGAACTCTTTAATTGAAATAACTGTGGCACAAACGAACTTTTTTTTAAACGTATGTAATTGTAAATGGAAGATTTTTGTAAGTTTAAATGCTTCCTCTGTAAGATGAGTAAAATGGGATTAATTCTTTATGAAAAGAATGATTATAAAATCATGATGGTTAAACATTGCTTAAATATTTTAACATTTTGTCGGTCGAGTTATTTCGAAACTTTATTCTTTCTCTTGGTTTTTCATAATTTAAAAAAAAAATGGTGTCAGCACAATATTAACACGATGCCAGTACCTATATAATGGCCTAACATTTTGTTCAGTAAACTGAAAGGAAAAAGTAATTTATCCCAGTTTAACGGTGGTGTCGACAGCTCATTTAAAGAAAAACATTATCTATCTAAATTTCCTGTTCACAATGAAATAAGCTCGTTTATCAATTTTCACTTTCAAGCCAAGGTATAATAACTTATTTTCGAACATTTAGTTTTTCCCATAGGTATAACCTCTCGCATTTAACTTCAGTAGATTTCTTCCCCATTCCACTGTTATTTATACTTTTACGCCCTGTCCCCACGTTGTCAATAGCACAGAATTAAGGTGCTACGCCATAAGGCACTCAGCTCAATTCTCCTTAACTTTTGAGTTAGTTTCATAAAACTTTGATTTTTTTTTTGTTTCTTTTTCTTGCTATCCGTTCATCGTCCTTCTTCATGCCACTGCCATTTATGCCACCATCGTAAGTCCTGAATTTAGCTGTAAGTGTAGGCTAGGCAGTGTGCTTACTCTTGATATCAAAGCAGAGTGACAAAATAATAAAAAAAAATAACACAGAAAAACAACATAAAACAAAACAACAATATACAGCCAAGCCCGCATTCGTTAGCTACTTGCCTCTCTAATGCCACAGACGTTACGACACGGCACCAAACGAGCTGTGTCATGCCACGGCGTATTTTCATCACAAAAACTTCCCATACTTTATGCCATCCTCCATCAACCCCACATAATCTGCCAACGACATAACCACTGCCACCAGTCGTTGTTGTCGTTGTCGTCGTCCATGGTGCTGTATAGCACTTTGCCCTGGCGACGACCGACAACGATGGCTTATAGCATATAGCAGTAACAGCATCAACACCAGTAGCAAACAAAAATAAAAGCTTCTCAAGTTCGATTTTGAACAACATTTACCCTAAAAACATTAGCATTTTAAAGGTAATGTCCATATTTATTGGTCTATATCTATCTTTTTCTGTATGATCATACTAGAGGATTTTCCAAAATGGAGAAGTTGATACAAAAATTTAAAAATCCAGTACATTAAGTTTTTTTTTAAATATTTCATAAGGTTAGAGTTTTTGAAAGCTACAAGGCTATTCCAAACATTCGGAAGGGCAACGAAACTTTCGCCTGTCAAAATTAATTTTCATGGCGATAAATGAAATTACACACATTGGCGCGATGAAGTCGATGCAATATCAAAACTTTTAACATTCGCATTTGAAAACGATTTTATCGTCAGTCGTGTCGTTTTCAACGCAGGGAAAGCCAGCGCTTTGATGTGGTAGACTCGCGGATTTTGAATTTTGAATTTGAATTACATACATACATGTTATCGATATGTTTTTTTCTGTGATGGGGTCGCTAATCCCCGTTGTCGTTTTTTTCAACCAATTACCCTGGGCTTGCAAAAAAACACGCCTTATCTGGGTTTGGCTAAGCCCGAAAAAGATTTGTTGTTGTTGCATTTAGCATGGAAACAGTGTTGCCGCTATGCGACTTGAGTCGCATTTTCACCCTTCTTTTGCCTCATGCGACTATGACACGACCTTTTAAAATAGTGGCTTTTTTGAACCTTTTTTAAAAATCTTGTGACTTTTCTGACCCCATCTCTAGAGAAATGCATGGAAAAGATAAGTTCTCTTTATTGTTGAAAAAATCTTCCTAACCAATTATTGAAATTAATATTTTCGTTTAACTAACTGCAAGCAATTGTACCTATTCCATATCACACAATGTCAGTCACACAGATTGTTGAAATGTGTTTGGTTCGACTCGATCGCATTGGCGTTCTTGTCGATTACTAAAAATAAACATAATATCTATATTTATTTTAAAAGAAATTCTAATGATAATGAATTAATTTATTTTTTGTTTTAACTTTAAAGAACGAGTTAATATTACATAGATCATTTTTTGTAAATGGACTGAACACTGACCTTTTAGCTTACCTAAAGTTGAAGATGTATTTTACTTTATCAACTGAAAACTGATTTAGGGACAGTTTATTCACAGTTAATTATCTCTAATAAAGGATTATTATATACTGGTAGGTACACCATCAAATATGCATGTTAAAAAAATTTTTTATCAAGTAATCCAAAATTTGAGTTATTAATCTTGGAAATCGCTAAACAGATTTTTATCGATTAGCACCATTTTATTAGAACATTTTAAAGTCACGGTGCAGATTCAACCCACTGTGAAGTGGTCCTTAAAAGGTGTGAAAAACTGATTTATTTTGCTTTGATTATTTTTTTTAATATAAAACTAAAATAACTGTAAAGCATGTTTTATTTATACGGATTTGGTTTGATTTTGCTATATATTAAAATTATTTCAAAATGCGACTTTTTTTCTCGTGGCCCCTTTTTTTGCGACCTTTTCAAATTTCTCAGCGGCAACACTGCATGGAAATTATTTTGTCCCGCATCGTTTTTTTCATCCAATTCTCTCTGGACTTGGAAAAAAACACTCCTTTTATGTAAAACAAAATTAATCAGGAACCACACTTATCTCGTGTTGTGTGTCCCTATCGCTTCAATTTATTTCATATGCGTAGAGCCATATTTATATCGTGTGATGTGCTGTGGTGTGTTGTGTCGGAATCAATCTTTTTCCGAATGCGCCTAACACACTGTGTCGGAGAAAATGTTGTCGAAATTTCGAGCTTTTTTGACACGAAAATTTCATAGTGGTACGGTGGCACGAACAAATTCAATATGCCACGTTTTTCTTATTTCCAGATTTTGCTTCGAATAAAGTGAATTTTAACGCAATATGATAAAAATTGCTCTATGAGCAAATTCTTAAATGCAACATTTGGAAAACCAAAACACATGCAAACCAAATCTAAAAGCAAGTTGAATTGTCAAAAGCATATGTTTGCATTGCATGCATAGGTATGCCATTTCTTAACGAATTTTTATCGATAAAAAAAATTATTTTTTGAATTTCTGTTAAAAAATTTTGCTTGATTTTTGCCTTTTTCCACCGAGCTAAAATCCTGTTCGTTTTTCAAATTTATGAAATTTTTATTTGCAGGTAATGTTGTTTTTGAGTCTTTTAATAAATTTAACTTACTTTTCTTCATTATTTTGCAACCATTTTCTTTAAAAACAATAAAATAAATTCCAGACCTGACAATAAACAAATTCAAATGCAAGTGAAGTGCGCAAGATATTTTTGACATTTGTACGCTGCTGATTTGAAACGAAAAATCCCATACAAAAATGACACGCAACGAAACCATAAACGGAAAATATCGTTCTGCTTTTCGTTTTGCAGTACGCTTTTCGAAGAGCGAAATTTATAATTTTAGCAGATTATTTGGAGAAGTCTCCGCTCCTTTTTCACACTGAATTAATTATACGGACTATTTATTGTATGCGGACATTTGAGTTTTATTTGTGTTTTTATTTTGTTTATCATTTTCTTACATCATGGGTTTCTCTGATTTTTTGCGTTTATGTTTGATTTTGTTTTTGGAATTAGTGAAACTCTCCAAGGATATTTTCCGTTGTGTTTTCGCAAGCGTTTCGTTGTCTGTTTGGAGATCACAGAAAAATTTCGTTTCGCATCAGCAGCGTACTATGCTTTAGGGACGATCTGCTTAGCAGGGATGTTTACTTTTGAATTTTGGAACAGTTGCTTAGCACAATTTGCGCGTAATTTTCTTGTATTTTGGGAACGTAGATATTAAATAAAATATTAACGGGCGTTAAAGATGGCTTCCACATTCACCACTAACGTCAATGGTATAAACATATGTCGAATTCCTTTCAAACAAACTATGAAGCACTTCCCGACACCGCAGAATCTTGTTATTTCGCACAGCGGTAGGTCTTGTGGTGCATACAAAGGAAAAAATAGAAAATTTGAAGTTTGAAATTTTGAGGTTTTCCATTTAGGGGGCGTGGTATCCGCCCACTTTCCCGGAATTATTATAAATTAAATGGAACACTTCCGATTGCTGTAGAATTATGAAATTTGGCAGAACGGTAGGGCTTTAAGTTTATACAAAAGAAAAAATTTAATATTTGAGGTTTTCCATTCAGGGGGCGTGGTATCCGCCTTCTTTCTCAGAATTGCAATCAATTAAATGGAGCACTTGCGATTGTTGTAAAATGATGAAATTTGGTAGAGCGATAGGGCTTAAAATGCATACAAAGGAAAAAATAGAACATTTGAAGTTTTCCACTCAGGGGGCGTGGTATCCACCCATTTTCTCAGAATAGTTATCAAGGAGCATTTTAAATTGCTGTAGAGTGATGAAATTAGGTACAGCGGTTGGGCTTGAAGTGCATAAAAAGAAACAAATTTAATATTTTAGGTTCTTCATTCAAGGGGCGTGGTATCGGCCTACTTTCTTAAAGCTGCGGCCAATTAAATGGAGCACTTCCGTTGCTGTAAAATGATGAAATTTGGTAGAGCGGTAGGGCTTAAAGTGCATACAAAGACAAAAATAGAATACTTGAGGTTTTCAATTCAGGGGGCGTGGTATCCGCCCACTTTCACAGAATGTTTATCAATTATATAAAGCACTTCTGATTGTTGTAACATTATATTAGTATAGGTATCTTACGAGGTATTACCTGACAAAAAATAAAAATCTTTGCAAAAAGGAGTGAGATCACAACAGAAAACATAAATGTTAAAAAAACAGCCAAGTTCTTCTATATAAAAATCTGTATATTTAACAACTCAGCCGTGAAAAGTAGTGAGATCTTAAAGTATGCCAAGTTCTAACTTTATGAAGGTTTAATATCAAATATTTTAAGAAGAGTAATATTGAAACAACACCAAGTTATTAGAGAAATTTATTATTTAATGATTACTGACTAAAATTTGGGGTTCACTTGGCAAGTTTTATTTTAATTACTCACAATTCAAAACGTTTTGAAAACTTGACAATGTGAACCCCCAAATTTTAGCCAGTAATCATTAAATAATAAATTTCTCTAATAACTTGGTGTTGTTTCAATATTACTCTTCTTAAAATATTTGATATTAAACCTTCATAAAGTTAGAACTTGGCATACTTTATATAGAAGAACTTGGCTGTTTTTTAACATTTATGTTTTTGTTGTGATAATAATTTCCAAATTGAATATTTTCTGGAAATTTTACTTCAAAATTGCTGCTGTCAAGTGCCACTCACACAATCACAAAAAAAATCGATTCTTTTTGTCTTTTCGTATTCCTTTTAACGAGAGAAAAAATTCGATTCTTTTAAGAAAAAAAAGATTCTTTTGTTGAAAGAAATTCGACATTAATAATTTGCATTGCTGTCAATTTCCACAATATGTTTACTTGTTGTTAAAAACTACTGAACAAAGCTAATATACCCTTAAAGAACAAAAAAACAGTAGGTATACATAAATACATACAAAAAAAAAATTCCCACTCTCAATCATAAACCAAGCTGCTATACCCCACTTCCACACAAGAGTGCAAATGAGCACCCATGGGTGAATGTTTGGAGCCATATATAATATACGAGGGAATCATTTAATGTCGACTATTTCTACCATATCCACCCATCTTTTCCTTAATGGGTGGCTTGGCATGATAGCAGCGTCGCCAAAGTCGTATAGTCGTTTGGCGGCATGTGGTGCTCCCTCAGTGTTTTAAAGGGAAGCCTATACAACGGGAACCCACAATGGAGGGTTTTTTGATCCGTTCATCCATCCACATGGCATTCCGTGTCGACATGTGTATGCACATACAATTATAATTCCCCATTGTGGGTGGGTGTGTGGTGGGCGGCGTTGGTAGTGTCGACGGCGGCATAAGAGACTCTAACCCATACCCGACTCGTCGAGTCGACCCTGGGTGTTTATATCGTTGCCGGTGCTCAATCATGCCTGGAAGCAGTCGGTTGATGGTTGAAAACACCTTCACCCGTTTTGTATTCAGATTTCATAGTGCGGAAAAATACCTCCGCGACTTTTAGCATAATGTAATCTCTTCCTTTTTGCAAGTTGGAGTTCTGTATTGTATGTATATAGTATAGGACTGTGAGGGAGGCTTTAGCTCGGTGTTCTATAGGTAGCTTCGTCGTGACTCGTGATCCTTTGGTGGGAATTTGTTAGTTAAGTATATTCGTCATCTTGCTGTGTGGGGCGTTTGTGCTGCTTTGTTCCCTGCAAAAAAAAAAGAAACTTCAAAAGTTGTGGGTGCGATATCCTTACCCAATGTTTTGCACACACCAAACTTGTCATTATGATACTTTAGGGACGGGGATAAGAAGGAAAAAAAAAATAAAAACGGCAACGACGACACCTTCAAACGACAAACAAATGACGACGTGAGATGGTTGGTATGTTCTTTGGTTGCTGGGAGATGGGGGTTTGCTGAGTGAGTGTTGAATTGTCAAGGAGTCGTCTCTTTTGTCGTTGAGGTGTTTTTCTTGTTGTAGGTAGTTGTCCTTGTTTTGAGTTTTCGGTTTTTTTTTTTTTTTCTTCACCAGTTTATTTGCTCGTGATGATGATGATGATGTTGCAAAAGGGAGTAGAGAAAGGTATATATACACATAGGTACATTGTGTGTGATTTTAGACGGAAATCCACATAAGCACACTTAAATATCGACAAAATTGTATGCGAAAACGCTGAAGCTATACTCTGAGGAAGCAATAAACGCGATTATGGTAATTTTATACTTCCGGGGGCTTATCGTGTAAGAATTTGTCAAACAAGGTTGCAATTAACAAAGAGATCGTATTGAACTTTTCGATGTTGTTGATTTGTACTTTTTTAAAAGATACGTTATATGTACTTGTATATGTTTATGAGATTTTAAAAGAAAGTAAATCATTTTTTTTTGTTTATGGTTTCATTAATGGAGGCTTTATACACATATTGTGTTTATTTTCTGGTACAAATTTGTATATATGTATGTACCTACTTTCACATTTAAACTTTTACTTGGGGACTAGTTCTTCCTTAATAGTGCATACAATTTTGTTAATAAATGGCGTGTTTTTTTCCAAGAAGGAAATTAGACGAACAAAAATAAAAACAAGTCGGGCTAAGCAACTCGCATGTTAAATGTAACAACAAGTAATCACCTTTGGGGTTATCCAAACTAAGAGAATCTTTAGGGCTTAATCTCTTATCCAGGAGAAAACTGTGTTATAGGCGAAAATTACTTCTTTTTATCGATATAGTTTATATGAAAACGTAAATTTTTTTTCGATTACAGTTTCTATAAAAATAACTTAGCTCTGATTTTTTTAAAGTCATTCGATTGTGTTAACCGATATATATTTACTGTTTAGTAACTATACCTAATTTTTATAGCTGAAGTGATCTCTATCAAACCTGTAGATTAAAAGCTATTTATCGGACAGGACCAATACACGTACACTTGTGACTTGGGTAGTAAATGCTCGGATCTATTGTTTATGGAAGCAGGTATTCCACAAGGAACGATTCTGGTACCATTATTATTCTCATTATTTATAAATGTATTGCCAGAAGTCAAAATTATTTCTTTGCATATTATTGCAGCTACGATGGATAAGTATGATCTGCCTGTCATAGTAGCCTTGAGAAGGACTGTGTTTTCTGAATCAAATACGATTTATAAGAAATTGCAAACTGATAAAAGAAAAAGTAATCTTTTCTAAGCTTGGTATGATTTTTTTAAAATGAATTATTGTAAAACGAGATTGCACTTCTGACCTACTTATAAATTAAAAGATAGTATTAAGTACTCTTGATAAAAATTCAATTCTTTTTGAATTAAAAGAACGCAAAATTTGGCAAGGCCACAATAATGAAGATAAATCAATTTTTATACCAAAAATATCAATTACAAGAAGTCTTGGGGAAAACACGTACCTATATAATATATTTCTATGTTAGTCGATGTATAAGATACAGATTTTCATAAGCAGTTTCTCAAACAATTCTAGTTATACAAACAGTTTCATTTTAAAAATGGAGTTGGCGGTAGCGAACATATTGTATCATATAGATGTTTTGAATTACACATATAACCACTCACAGAAGTCACCAAAAACCTTTTTTGACATATATATCTATGTGCCTGTTTTTGTTATCACGTCGCTTTATTTGAAATAAATAGTAATTTTTGTTTCATTGTTTATTGTTATTTGGCGTTCTTTATTATTTTTGTTTTCGATATTAGATGTGTTTTATTCATTGCTGCATAGCCAGCGCAGCAAAATTTCCCTTGGCAAACAAAAACAATTTGATTGCTGGCGAAAAGAAAATCAGTAAAAAAAAAGATGGCTGTGCTGGTGATAGAGTTTTCAATTGAAATGAACGTATAGAGTGAGTGATCGTTTCATTCAGACTTGTGCTGCGCTGGCTATGCAGCAATGAATAAAACACTCCTATTATTAATTCTTACATAAATATTGCAGATTATTGCGAATATATAATGTCTCTGTGGGAATTTCTCCGTCCTTCAAAAATTGGGCACCTGAATATTTCCAGGACAATTTGGCTGTCATTAAATGGATTTATATTAGAGAGAAATTAATTTTAAGGGAGATTCCCGATAGCAGAAAAATTATGGGGAAAATAAAATTTTCCAGGGGAAATATAATTCGAGATTCTCCATAGGGCGTATATAGCTGTATTAACTTGGCCCCAAAATGTTTCCGATTTTTTTTTTTTGTAAAAGATGATCAATTAGATTACTATTTTTGACCACCCATTAACTTTTTTTGACCACTCATTAACTTTTTTTGAGCACCCACAGTTATAGAATATATCGATTTTGTAAAATGGTGACCAAAAGAACGTCACCCCCAATAAATCGATTTTTTCAAATTTGACTTATATTTTCGATTGATCTATTTTTGTACATTATTGACCACACTTTAACTTATTTTGACCACCCCTAAAAATATTTCATTTTGAATTCTCAAAAATTGCAAAAAACATAATTATCTCAAATTACCACCCTTTAAAATTATATTCTAACTCTTTTTTTCAAATTTTGCAATTAAAATAAAAAGAGAAAAAATGAGAAAAAAAATTATCGATTTTTTTTTCAAAAATCAATAAAAAATATTTTTAGTGGTGGTCACAAAAAATTTAAAGAGTGGTCAATATTTTACAAAAAGAGACCAAACGAAATCGATTTTTTGGGGAGCGGCGTTCTTTTGACCCCCCATTTTACAAAATCAATTTATTCGATAACTGTGGGTGGTCAACAAAATTTTATGGGTGGTCAAAAATGTCCATTTAACAAAATCAAACATTTTTGGGTCAAATTAACGCAGCTGACCTATATTGTAAGACTAAGCTTGTTTTCAACTTTGAATAATTCAGTGTTTTTACAATGTACTGAGAGATCGCAGCAGATTTTTGACGAAATATTGAAGGGTATCTAATAAGCCATGTTTAAAAGTTCTTTTAGATAGTGAAATGGTTTAACGACAGATAAAAATAGCCACAACCAAATTCTTTCAACATCAACTATTCAACTTTGATGACGATATATATAACATTTCCTTCCACACCAACTAATGAATATTGAAAATAGCGATGTCGAAACTAAAGTCCAATTAGTTCGATTGTGCAGGATAACGATGCACAAATTTTACTCCTCTGTAAAATTTTTCAAGTAGATCACCGAACCCCTTGAAATTTAACGCTAGTAATTCATTCTTTAATTATGTTTTTAAGTGAAGTTATTTTAGTGCTTAGTTTTTGAATAAATGATTTTTAAACTCAAAATTTTGAAAATAAAATTCGAGGAGGCTATATACAAAAATCCAGCTTTTCGGGGTTTTTTCCAAGTCAAGTGCTTTATTGACTGGACTATTGGGTATGCTGTAATTTTGCAATTATTAGCTAAAGACTCTGAATATAAGCGACTACTTAACGATAAATTCTTTAAAGTTTAGTTAAATGAGACATAAAGAATTTTAAGGACATAAGGATCACGAAAATCAAGACGAAGAAAATCAAAACCAAGCGTCTTAAGCTTTTTTTATAATATAATTATTGTAGTGTAAATTAATTCTTGTTGTAGCTTCTTTATATCATGTATATGGCGTTGTCAGATGTTGTGGAAAATGGTGAGACGTTCTATTTTGGAACTCCTTGTAGAATAATTCATTTTGGCCAAAAAGATGGTGAGTTGAGAAGATAGAATATTGAGTCTGGTACTTTAATATTGAACGAAGGGTATTTTGAGTAATTACGATGAAGCATTTTCTCGACGAGAGTTAAACGAAGTATTCCAATTTTAGTTTTAATATAGTTTTTAATATCGAAACCATTTGTAGACGGTCCATGTTTCGAAATAAAAATTGTTTTCTATCCTTCCACAATTTTTAATCCACTCTCAATAGGCGGTATAAAGTTATCCTTTAGAAGCGGTGGCAAAATTCGGAATGGGTTGGCGGGAGGAATAGATGATAGTATTACAAAGATGGTCGGTCAGATGTAGTAGTTTTTGTAAACGTTATTGTAGAACTTATTTATGTACTTGCTTCTATGACGATCAGATTGTGGTTTTAAAACCTCAGTACTCGTATAAGCTACAAATTAATAACTATGGGAGCCTTTATTTTGTACAAATTTATATACAAAATTGATACAAATCAAAACATGTACCCATGAAATAAATTGAAGAAAGAACTTCTGGGATTTTGTTGACACTAATTTTAAGAATCGTTGGACCAATTTAAAAAAAATAATTCTTTATTATGTACATACTTACTATTTTTTTTTAAGTTTTCAAGAAAAAAATACCTAGAAATAATTGGAAATAATAATTAACTAACATGTAGTAATTTAATTTAAAAAAAAAAACATCACCCTGTTTTTGAAATATCGAATTTTTATAAAATATTTTTTTAAATTCATGATTTTTTTGAATATTGACTTTTGCGAAATCTCACTGTTACTATAATTATGAATGCTTTATGTTTATATGGCTAATGTTGAGCCAAGCAAAACGCAGTTCCCGTTAAAAAACAAAAGACATTTTATTTTATTTGGGAAGATTTTTGTATGTAAATTGTTTTTTTCAACATTCATATAATATCTTAATAATATAATGAATTATTTTACTTCTTACTATTTCATTTTTTTTTTGACCACACAAGTTTTTCATTCATACTCAACAATACTCATAATAAAACCTGAAAGGAAGGGCGCTAAAAAGGCACCTGTATGCCTAAGGGCTAGTTTGTTCACAGTGGTTCAAATTCGCACCGCATCACTTTAATAGGTTTTAACTAAATGGCGCTAATCAATCAAAATGGGGTGATTAACTATAGCCATGATTAACAGCTTAATTTTTGGATTCATTAATAAAACATTGGTTAACGTGCCACATTCGATGATTTACTAGTTGCATTAATTCTTGATTAAAGATAATTAGCTGTGACCAAACTGGCTCCAAGTCTATGTATTAACTTTAAAGAAACAACTCCCTGTTTTAGGTTGCAGCCGAACATACAGACAGATGGACATAGACAAAAATAAATTTTCGTCTTCCAAATCTAGAATTAAATGTTATTTTTACGAATTCATACCATGTCATATAGAAACCTATGTATGTATATCAATATACACAATAGGTGTGTTCTTTTACTATGAAACTCTGTGCATTTGTGAAAAATTCTACACATTTTATTTTTTATTTATATGAACTTTGACAGACTTTAGTGTAGAAATTTACACAAATGCACAGAGTGTCAAAGTAAATGAACACACCTAATATTTACATAAATTGAACCTACATATTGCCACCCTTTGAATGAAAGTGACTTAACTCAAAATGCCTATAACTTCTGATTTTTAAATAAACTGACCTTTAAAAGCGTACTGTAAAACCCGATGGTAAAAAAGGTACTGAATTATGAGTAAGAAAGGGACATGAGAGAGATACATTTCAACTTCCTCAACACTATAGTTTTTGAAGACTTTCTTGATCATTATAAATTGCAATTTTTTAGATAGGTCACTTTCATTTTAAGGGTGCGAATTATATCGCAACTAAAAATGTGAAAGGTTTTTCTGACAGGTGGGACACGTGGTGCATATGTATAAAAGTTCATCGAGTCTTCCAAAGTCTTCAAAAATAGTAAAAAATTCAATAAGTTTGTTCCGCTAGCTTCTGCTGTTTTGAGAAAAAAAACTATAGGACAGTTTGGTTACTTAGTTCAAAAATAAATTCAGAAATATTTTAGCAAAGGGGCTTTTAGGCCTTGTATATACTAACTATACTTACTTTGTGGTTCTGCTTTGACATTGAAAGACATTTTTATATGTTGGCTTTTTGTGTCACGTCACGTTTTTTGTTAATTGGAAATGCACCTGTGAATGAATTTTAATGTAATTTAAGATTGCTCTTTGAAATGAGTATAATATGAAAGCACAGAACACTGCACACTCCAAATAGGTAGCAAATATGAAAAAAGTTTTTGAAAAGTTGAATGAAAAACGAGAATATTTATCTTCAGATGAGAAATTGTCTCAGATTTCCTTCAGCTAAAGAATTCATTGGCAAAAAAAACTTACATTACATATGTCAATAATGTTATTCATAATATACCTAACAATAAATTCGAAAAAAAATTAACTGATAATGCAGAATGAAACTATAATTTAACCTTAATTTTCGGACAATTCGGAAGTTCAAACTTAACTTCATGTGATTTTTTTGTGAATCGAACATTTCAAAATACACTCTCTCTCACGCGAAATAATTATCACACATATGTATGTATGTAGATATGTAAAAAAAAACTAATAAACTCAACAAGTAATTTGATCACGTATACGCCCCAGTGTCCCACAGAAAAATATTATCTGCGCAGAATACAATTCAATTACTCAACTTGGTAAATTTCCACTACAAATATACATACACATGGATACTTATATTACAAAAATTTCTACAACGTAAATTGTGCATCCATCATCAATCGTACAGTCACATTATGTCTACAAAATTTATTCCAGTATAAAATTCGATGTTTTCAACTTCCAACCAAACAGAGAAAATCTCTATTGCCCGTCGGAAAATCATCACACATGAACAATCGCAAAAGCAGCTATGCGAGTATAATATATAAAACCAACTGAAAAAAGGTCAGCGCCAGCCATAAAACCAGTCATAATTTAAGGCAATCATTGGATGCCTTCGAGTTTCCTTGTTAACTGCATACGTTTTGGTGAGCGAACCATAAACAGCTATAGCCAAGGTCTTCATATATATACTAAGACCCTTTCCGAGTTTCATGGTCTTTTTTGTTTTTTTTTTTTCGTTTCTTTGCTGATGCCCAAAAAGCATTTTGCGCCAAAGACACAAATCCTTCTGCTTACTCGAGTGGGTCTCTTATACTGAATGCTTGCCTGCCCACAACACATCATCGTTATATACGTTATATGATTCACGCTCCTCATAAACCACACAGTACTTAGTTTCAAATGCCCATCAGCCAAATGTGCACTGCCACTTTGCGAAGTGAAAGGATCCCGGTTGCCGTATCGTATATGGATGTATGTATATACTGGCACACTCTACTCTACAAACAAGGCTCTTGCTCCTCTGAGAAGGAGGAGAGTGGAGGTTATAGAACATATGAAGTTCACGCTCTTATGCTTGCCAATATGGATTTGCATGTTCATCGTCTGCATGAAAGAATCAACCATGGGATGTGTTCTTATATATACGCTCATATGAGTACAGTGAGAGACATTGCTATAGATTCATGTGTTTTTGATCTATATCGACCTGTGATATAAAAAACTTGTATTCCTATTCAGTCTGTTTTTCCAAATCAACCTGGAAGGGTGCAAATTATAAAATATTTTTTATCAAAATGGGTGTTCTTTTCGGGCAACATTCCGAGCGATTCGTCCAAAATTGTACGGTCGATATAAACGTCCTATACCTAGAGGATTATTCGCAGTTTTGTGAATAAATTTCAGTCCACTGGTTCAATAAACGATCAACAAACACCCGTACCTTAACAAAATCTGCCAAAAACATCACCGCTGTCCGTGAGAGTGTGCAGAAGAATCCGAGGCAGTCGATTTCGTGTCGGTCACAAGAACTCATCCTTTCTCAGACCACATTTTGGCGCATTTTGCGTCGTGAATTGGGCCTGCACGCGTACAAAATTCAATTGACACATGAACTGAAGGCAAACGACCATAGAAAACGACGTGTGTTTGCTGAACATGCGCGTAGTTAAGGGTGGGCAAGGGTGGGCGGCGCCCACCCTAGAAATCGTATTGCCCCCCCTAGAAAATCGACAGTACTAACGTGTCATTCATTATAAAGACGACAAAATTTATATTTTTCCTACATTAAGGTTTTTTACCAGCTGGTCGTCGTATTTTTCTCAAGGTAGTGTAAAAAAACGCAAACATAATAACAACGTATCACTATATTCGTACGTGTGTGTAATACGTGAAAACTAATTGCAAACACAATACCTACAAACAAACGGGTAATTCGTTTATATGCAGGATCGAAAATCCGACCCTAATCCAACTCGATCTTTCGTTCTTGCATTTAAACCAGGTAGTATAAGTTATAGATAGGAAATATGGGGTGTCATTTAGGTTTTGCAGGAGTATGCGTTAAAAAAGGTATACTAGTCCAAAAATATTATGTCCACCACGCTCATCTATGTTTTCAGCTCTTACTGCAGCATACTAATGCTTAGGTAATGGATAACATTATTTGTCAACTTTAAACGCCGCGCCGTTTTTAAAACCTACCATTAGCAAATGCTGTAGACGCTTTCCTGAAATTAAACATGATTACCTACTGCAGAAGATTTTATTAACAACTATAAAGATGTTTTTAAAGTTGATTGTGTAAGCACTGAGTGCTGAAGCTTTGATATTAAAAAATGTTTCAACTAAAACAAAATGTTTCAAGAGAGATGTTTCCAAACTTTTACGAACTTCTTCAGGCAGCGTTAGCTCTTCCAGTGAGCCCCGCCAGCTGTGAAAGGAGTTTCTCAGCAATGCGGCGAGAACAACAATGCTCCAAAATCGTTTCTCTTATGTATCACTACTTAATATTGAAAATGAAATAGTTAAAAATAAAATCACTTCCGAAAAAGTCCTGAACCAGTTCAGCCAAGAACATGTAAAATTAAAACTTAATTAAAAAACAAAAACTAATAAACAAAGTCTTTTTTTGTAAAATTTGGTTATTTTGTAAATCTTAATTTAGTGTATGCAATAAATTTTGATAAAATATACCAATTCTTTTTTAAATATCAACTTTTTTAGAAAACAATATTTTTGATTTAGCAGAGTATAGTGTGGTGTCGCTTCGTATGAGAGTGAACTAACTCATTTATTACAACACTTATGGTTGTGACAAAAGCTCTATCTATAAAACCTGATGATTTTCTATTTAAAAGAAATATTTTTGAAAGTATTTTTAAAAATATTATTAAAAATAAAATTTAAAACTTGCGGTGGTATATCAACTGGCTGGCTGCCCCCCCTAGACAAAATTCCTAACTACGCCAATGTTGCTGAATAATCATAATTTTCATCGAAAAATCATCTTTAGCAATGAGGCCCATTTTTAGATGAATGGGTACATCAACAAACAAAATTTTCGAATTCGGGACGATATCCAATCCACATGAGATCCAATGTCCAATGTATCCCGAAAAAGTCACTGTTTGGTGTGAATTTTGGGCTGGCGCCATCGTCGCGTCGGTCAATTTTTTTTTAAACGACGTTGGTCAGGCCATCACTGTCAACGGTGAGCGCTATAGGTCGATGATTACCAACTTTTGACCTGGATTGGATGATGTGGACATCAATGGTTTCAACAGGATGACGCTACGTGCCACATAGCTCACGTCATATTGGAAATTCTGCACGAGCGATTCGAGGGCATGGTCATTTCACAAGGAGGTGATGTGAACTGGCCACCAAGATCGTGCGATTTGACCCCGTTAAACTTTTTCTTGTGGTGTTTTCTGAAGTCGCAGGTCTATGCAAATAAGCTACAAACCACAGCGGCTTTCAAAGCCAACATCACCCATGCCATCGGTCAAATTTAGACTGATTTATGCGCCATATTCATGAAAAATTGGACGTTTCGGATACGCACTACCTACAGCGGCGGACATTTGAATTCCATACATAATGGCATCGATAGGCCTTTTTAACGAATAGATACAAAAGTTCGATGATATCTCAAACACACTTTGTTTTATTTCAATTTAAAGAAAAACTTATCGAAAAACTCTGTATAAGACGCTGTTCACATTAAGCTGCTTGCTTTCTTCATTTAAAGTAGTTCAAACACACACTGCTGTGTGTGTGAAGAGGAATGTCAAAAAAATTTCCTCAAATCGTTGACCGGGTAGATTTAAAAACTGCTGGAAACTCAGTTTCCTCAAGGGGTGAAAGGGGACTTAAATATATTGATGGCCGAAGTTTCGTCGTCGTTCCGAATTTTTCGCGTTGGGTTGGGAGAACCTTAAAGTGGGTATCAAATTGCCTGCTGTCACAACAAAATATTGTTTAGTCTCGAATGACACTTACTCTAATTGTACAGTTTTTAATCAAAGGCCATACCTCTGTTAAGACAAGAAATGTTATTACTTTTGACAGTTTATGACGCGTATTTTGTTCAGTGAAAATGTTTTCTTTTTATAGAATAGTTATAAATTGTTTTTATATTGGCAGTAGCACATGGAAATCACCTCTTTTCATACAGCTGCATATAGTGTCGCCATCTCTGGTTCGACGAAAGCTCATTTCCATAGTGTCCCACTTTGATTTCAATAGATTTTTGACAGCTGAAATAAGAGTTGTTGATTCTTCACTGAAAAACTGATTCGGAGTAAACTCAAGTTAAATTTATTTGCAAGATAAACTAACTCTGGGTTAACTCACAGTTAACTCAGGCACTGCGATGAATTAACCTTTAAAGGGTCAATTAATTTCATTGAATTTCTGATTTCAACTAATTTGTTTAAGCTTTAAAGTATTTTTCAATAATTTCGCTGACTGTTAATCCGAAACTATACTATATCTCTGCTCATCGATGGAACTCCATATATATAGTTCCTCACCTAAACCAAATAAAAGTAAAAAGATAGTACTAGTAAACAACAACAACAAAAAAGAACGAAAATAAAAAAAAGAACTTATAGCAATCCTCTATCCTTTCAACTTGATTCAAAAATTCTGCTTCTGCTGCCGCTGCTTCCGCCACAGTTGCGGTGTCCACGATTTTCAACATATAACCATATCCTATTCCACACAAGTGCACGTTCTCGCCTGGCACTTTTATTCGAATATACCTATATTCTATCTATATAAATATGTATGCGCATAACCATAACTTTCTGTTCGGATTCCATAGTGCCACTTCAGTTTTCACCCAGCAGGAATAGTGCTACATCGTTTGCACACATTTTCCTCGTCCCATCTCCTGCCATTGGGCTTACATGCGGATACGAGGGTATAGTATAAATAATACGGCATTTCCTTGCCTTAGAGTTTACCCCATCTCTATCCACTTGACTGCTCCCAGTTGCCTGCCTCCGCCTCGCCTGCTTGTGCTCCTGCTGACATCGGTCGTTTGTTGGATCACGAATCTCTGTATGGCAATATAAAAGACCAAGAGCTCTGCTCCGGTGCCTTGTTGAGCCTTGCGATTGCGATGGCATGCCATGCCACGCCATTATGCCAAACACACTTACACACAGATACACTCCTTGTCGTCGTCCTCGTTGTCGACGTTGCCGTTCCATAGAGTACAGAAGAGAGAGGAGTTGGTGTGTGCCAGCGTCAGGCCATGCGACTGATGATTATGCCTTTGGCCTTTCGATTTTCACGCTGGTTTCATCTCCACCACCCAATCACCCAACCACCATCCAACACCCCCTCCTCGCTACGTGTATGAAATGTATGTATGTATAACTTGGTATAGAGTGTGTGGTAGTGTCTGTGCACTCATGGTCCTGATCACTTCTGCCTATTATACCCTGAAGTGTACTCTGTTACAATCCCAGACCACCATTAAGAGTGTGAACAATCAAAGCCACATCACCCACAGGATTTCGCTTCTCCGACTCTGATGCCATTCGTTTAAGATGTTCCTCGGTTCCTCCATCTAGGAGCTATGGCATGTTTGTATGTTTGTAAGTATGTATGTATGTGCTGCTGCTGTTAATATATTTGTGTGCTGGCAACACCTCAGTATAATATCTTTATTTCCCTGAGATATATGTACAAATTATCCGCATATATAGCTACATAATATACGTTCACACACAGAGGCACAGTACCAGTGGATTCAGATTCAAAGTCTGAATCGTCCTCATCATCGCATCGTTGCTCGTCGTTGTCGTCGACGTCCTCGTATATTAGTATGGCAGTCTCTTGTTTGTCCTTTTCAAAATGGTTAAGGCAACAAAAAATAAATGGAGTATGGTGTATGGTGTATATGGCGTACGGGTCATGAGGGAGCAGGAGGGTATGACAACTTCAAGGATATCTGGCAGAAAGATGTCTCCCGAGTCCCGACCGACGTTCTTCGCTTCTGTTGTGTCACCATCACCACATATTAAGTCAGCTATACGGCGACACAAACAGGAAGGTATACTGTAGTGTCGTGTCAATGGAAGGACGAACGGATGGATCCCGAAGGAGGAAGTACGCCAGTGATGATAATAATGCAGGATATTTGGTTGGTCATATAGGGAACTTCCAATATTTTTTATATATATGTATGTTCGTTCACAAGGATAGAGTGATTGCTATATGGCATAGCAAGGGAGCAGAAGGACCAAAACTGAGTGGCATGTAAAGGTTACCTACCAGAGAAAAGTTGACAGAACACAAAAGACTAAGTTAAGAATGGACTATAGGTATATAGGTGGATACACATATATAAAATACCTACATACATATTACATAGATGATGTGCAGCATGTTTTCGTTTTCTATAATTTTTTTTTTACTTAGATTGGTAGGTATTTACATATACATACGTACGTAATTGATTAGATGGGGTTAAAGAATCAAGATTGCGACAAATAGGATGGGAATGAACTTCGTTGAGGGACACAAGTATAAAAGTTATTTTTATCATCTACCTATATATTTAGGTATTGTTTTATGAGCTTGTAGAAAGGGCTGACGGAGAGTATAAACATTGATTAGCGGTAACATCGCTGAGTTAGAATAGTGGTTTTGTTGTGTTCATTTCATCGCAAAACAAGTCAAACTTATGTACCTTCTCGGTATTTGTACATATATTTAGGTACACGACTTCTTAACTTAAAATGGTAGAACATAATCAAAAGATCAGTTAAACTAGACCGAGAGCCATTTAGCAAACTTTCCGCAGTGGATAATTGTGCACACAGCAATTTTCTCAAAAATGAGTATGAAATTCAAATTTGTCGAAACATTAAAACCGTAAAATACTTTAATTTCCAAAATTCTTGTAATGAAAAAAGAAACATTTGTATGACATTGCAAAAAGTAGGTACCTACCTTTGCAATTTTGAAACACTGAATATCGGAAACCAAATTTTGGCACATATAAAACTACACACATAGTTTGGGGTTAGTTTGGCACAAGGGTAAGTTGAGCCACTCAAGATCCTTAGCATGCATAGGTGTGTCCAGTACACAAAAGTTCTTCCATAGGATTTAATGTAGGATGTAATAATTTAGAATCGGTTTCATTTGAATTTTATTAACAGATGGAAAATTTCGCGAATTTTCAGTTTTTTTAAGGTTTTAACTTGAAGAAGTCCTTATATTGCAACAAGATAAGGATTTTTATTATGCTCTGTTATCAAAGTCTAGTATTCCGTATGCTTAATTTGAACAATTTTGCGTAATTTTATTTTTAAGATGCATATGTTCATATCAAAGTACATAAGTGTTGGATGTTTTAAGTCTTGGTGGAAGCTTAAGGGCCAGTTTCACAGTGAAGTAAGTGTCACTTAAGTGCCAAATATGGAAAACTAATTCCCAATTTCACAGTGTAAACTTATCGGAATAAGTGACACTTAAGTCTCCCATGTTGGCCACTTAAGTTCCACTTACTCAGGTAGTAAAACTGCGGCTTAAGTGCCAAAATGGGAAAATTAAGTGCCACTTATTTTGTTAAGTGTGCACTGTCCTAGTCCTTTCCGCAATTGTTAAACGCACTCAAGTAACAGTCAACCGATTATCTCAAATAATGTGACAGTTCAATGCAAAGCTAAAAAATTTCTCTAATGTGACAGATTAACTATCATCGCAAAGCTGCAACTTCAACGTTAAAGGTTTTGTTGCTTATGTCGAATTCCGATTTTTTTTCTGAACAATTCGAATTTTTTCTGTCAAAACAAATCCTGCTTATTTTGCAAGATTCAAGAAAGATCTTACACCGAATTGCACACACAAGATTTGCAAGATTTGAAATTTCTAAAATGTCAAATTGAAAGCCGCGGTGTTTTAAGAAAACAAATTTTTTTTATGAAAACAAATTGTGTTTTTGGTTGCAACGAATTTTCGGTGAATTTTATAGGAAATATTTATGCGTTGTTTTTCAATTAATAATAATAATAATAATTTCCAAATTGAATATTTTCTGGATATTTTACTTCAAAATTGCCTCTGTCAAGTACCACACACACAATCACAAAAAAAAATTGATTATTTTCATATTCTTTTCGACGACAGAAAAAATTCGATTCTTTTTAGAAAAAATATTCGATTCTTTTGTTGAAAGGAATTCGACATTATACCTACATGAAATTAACGCGAATGTCAAATAACAAATATCAATTCATTCAAAATTATAACCATGCTACCAAAATAAAGTTGTGTTCTGTTGTGTTTTATAAAGAGTGTCGTCTCTTTAATGCTCCTAAATCATGATATATTTAAAATAACTAAAAAAATTTAATAATAATCTACATTTGTATACCTAGAAAATAATTGAGAATAAAATATAAAAAGACGGTGAAACTAAAGAGGATAGAAAAATATAGTAATATAATCTATACAGTGGGTGATCAAATTATTACGGCCACTAGAAATAACTTTTTTGTTTTAAATGTTTTTATCTTTTTTTTTAATGTAAGAACATACTTAGAAACTGTTGAAAAAAAACTTTTTGTATCAAAAAAAGTTTAAAAACAATTAATACTTTTTGGCATACAATTATTTTTTATATGTGCCACACTTCAATGAGGCGTTCTATTAATGCCCTCTTATTTATAATTTGTTCTATTCCTATTTCCCTCTTCATGAGCTCCCAAAGATTTTCTATGGGATTCAAGTCTGGAGTTACCTGGGCATTCCTTAATACGTCCACACTCTTCTCCTCCAAAAAGGCAGTCACTCTTATTTTGCCTTGTGAAAGGTGCAAAAACGTTTGAAGTTAATTGGTTAAAATATAATTTCGGAGTAAAAATAATATATGTATTAAGTAAAAAATAATAAAAGTCACTACATAATTAAAGAATTTAAGTAAGTTATTTAATGCATTTTTTCGAACTTAATCCTGAAAATAACATTTTTTTATGGTGGTCGTAATAATTTGATCACGCACTGTATATACCTCGTCGATCGCTGAAAAAAAAAGTACACCATTGTTTTTGATTTTTGGTGCTAAGACCGTGTGTGAATTTTTGAATTTAAACTAGAAGTCGAGTGGAATTTCACAAAAAGAATTTAAGAAAAAGAAGTATTATGTTTGTTTGGTAACTCGAAACGTTGTACGACGTCGTACAATTTTCTGCCAAATCCTATAGAACAAAATGACAAGTAGCAACTTGTAGCAAGAAGTTGCCAGTAGCCAAACAGACATATTATCAACAAAAGTTAAATTTGTGTGTATACCAAAACTCAAAAACTTTAATTTTCAGTTCATATACAGTGATTTTAAACTATCTTTTTTGTTATAGATACATATAAGTCAGATCAGTTTATAAAATTATTTTGTTCTCATAGTAAATCTGTTTGTTAATTAATTAATTTTAACACTTTAATTTTTTTTTAATTGATTGTATTATATAGGACCTATAGACAATTAATGGTGGTTGTATGGATTTCTAAAAGTCCAATCTGATCGTTTTACTTTTCAAGGGGTGTGGATTGTGAAATAAAGTGGTGAAAGTGGGAGTAACCCGAACGGTATATGGTCCTATTGGAGAAGTTTTAAAAATAGACCAGCAAACATCCACGCAGTGTGGATAATATAGCAACACCACGCAGCAGCGCCCTATAGTATGGTTAAGTCCATCCTCGTTTTTTTTCAAAGATTTTTGTGAGGTTAGAAGTATAGTTCGGACGCAAGATCCCTCATATTCCGGTGAATTCGAGCCGAGCCGATCCTCGCAAGCAGGCCGTGTTCCCCAGATTAGACATTCCATTGCTTACTTTTCTGTTCCCCATTCCTACCATATCCTTTTTCCTATACCAAACCTCATTATTGACCCCTCTTGCCACCTAACAACTTACTTGTCGAGCAAGAATCTTGATGTGTGTCAAATAAATTCAAATAACTAAAGGGCAATGATGTAAAAGACTAGATAAGTTTACAATTTGGTTAATAAACTGTCAACTTTTATATGAAAAATGATTTATACAATTTGGTTAAAATTCCTCAAGGATTTTACTGCGGAAAATTAAAAAAAAAAATGTTTGATAAACTTATCCAAATGTCATTGTGACTTTTAGAATTAGGCATGTTCAGAAATATGATATATTAGATATCTCAGAGGACTAAAAAAAAACTCTACCCGTGATCTATAAGTATCGCATTGAAATTAATTGGCGGTAAAAGTTGTGAATTTAAAAATTAATTAGGACGTCTACACTTTCTGAACATTGTTGATCAGAATTGTTAATTTACACAAATCCACACAATGGGCCATATGGATAAACAAAAGTAAACGCTTTGACTTGAATTTGTTATGATTTCGAATTGTCATCGAACTTAAAAGAATCATTTCTTTTTTTTTGATTCCTCTTTCACCAAATTTCAGTTGAGTTGAGCTCGGGAACACTTTTACTTCCAAAAACAAAAATGAACTAAACTGAAGGAAAATTAGATATCCACCAATATCAGCGCCAATTATTTGTTTGTATTCGCTCATTTTCGTTTAATCACTGCTGTGAGTTTGCAACTATTATAGTCCTACCTTTAGCCCCGAAATTATTTTCTCATCTAATTCCCTTCGGGCTTAAAAATTTTTGCTAATTCGTTTGAAAGATATATTTTATTTTAAATTTGATTTGGAAATTAATAGCTTTTTTTTGTTGAGTTCTCTTTCTGTTTCTGTTTTGTATACATCAAATTTTGACATTTTCAATAATTTCCACCATGAATGCATTCCACTTGGTTGTATTCATAGTTTTACATAATTTTCAACCCTTGAAATTTGTTGAAATTACCTCATTCCAAAATGCGAATTGGTATGGGAAATGAGAATTGGAATTGAATTTCAAAATTTCGTTTACGAAATTACCTCATTTGCCCCAATAAAAACGTACTATAACCAATTGAATTAAAAGGGCGTTCATATAAACTTTTGTGTAAACTTATCATTTTACACAATTTGTAAACTTATATATTTCATATTTTTCAGTTCAAATAAGAATTTTCACAAAATATCGGCAATAAATTAATAAAAACTAGTTGATGTGTAAACATCTATACTGGCGGTAGGGTGAAAAAAAACGTAACGTATCTTGTGATCGTGATTCTGTGATTGTGATTAACGTTACGTTACGTATGTTTACACATCTTAACCGTGAGTCCCGGTATTTACACTTTTTTTTTATATTATTTAATTAATCTGACAACAAAATTTACAATATCGCTTTTTTCAACCTAATCACGATTAAAAAAGTCCCACCATCCGCCTTTTCCTTTATATTCTTATTAGTTTTTTACATGGGACATGTTTGACAATATTTGATGACTCACCATACATGTTGTAAAACATATTCCTGCGTTACAAAAAATGGAAATAAATTGCAGCAACTTAATTGGACGGGGTATTTCCGCTATGAGGAGTAGGTCTAATGGTATAGAAGCAGTTGTACGAAAGTTTTAGACAGAATATACGTTTAATGCAATGCACATTCATTACACCTCGCTCTTGGGTATTCTTGTCAAATTCAGCCTATTCGCAATACGATTGACATAGTAAAATTTTATTTAACTATCGACAGTTTTGACCTTTGCTATATTATTAATCATGCCCTAGGTTACCGTTACACTTTTATAGATTGAGTGATTAAATAAAATGTACATTTTTTTATCTTTTTAGTGTTAAAAGATAACTTTTTGTTATAAATTTAAAACTTTAAGATTATCTTATCTTTAAAAATTTGAATATATTATTGTTTTTTCTATTGTTTAATAAACAAAAATTAAAACTAAACTTATTATATGAAACTTTTAAGATTTTTTTGAAAAATAAAACTTTAACTTTTTCTATGTAAAAAGCTCGAAATAAGTCAATTTAGACAGACGGCAAAATATTGTCATGCTATTATTCTTAGATATATATATAAAATTGTTAATTTATTTATTTATTATTTATTTAATGCTAAAATAAAAATGATAAAAGCTAGTGATGCCTAAACATTTTGTTTTCGTACACACTGCTATACTATGTTAAATTTTGCAATCCCCTTCTTGTGACCTAGTGTCAGCTTGGGACTACATAAATTTAGTGACAATACAGTTCTTGGAATTCGAGAAAATATTATTTTTGAATTTTAAGATATTTTGAGATTGCGCAAGGTCTTTTAAATATTGTGGAAAAATGAAACTGAAACCTTAAAAATTCCACGAGCTGTATCCAGGCAGTAGCATAGGGCCAATGTAAACGAAAACTATTTTAGGATAGTTGTTTTGTTATAAACTCTTCTAGACGACTTCATAACTCAGCTTGAAACGCAGTACGAGGATCATACGTCTGATATATCATCATTGTTTATTTTGATCCCTTTAATACTTGGCAAAAGCGAATAAAATTTAACGAAGAAAACTTTAAATTTTAGAGAAGGGCGTACCCTCACAAAATTCTTCGGGTAGACACTTAGTAAATATTTTTAATTCACAATTCATTAAGTGGTCACAAGGAAAAACAGCAATAATTGACTTGTGTCAAAAATGAGTGTACTACAGTATCTGATGCGCAATAATCGATTCTATTTGTCATATTCGTTTCGTATTTTTAATCTTCTTATAGGTTTTTGAACTGTTTCGTTTCGTAAACATTTAAATCGTCGGTGAAACCTGAAAAGCGTGTAACTCAAAATTTTATGAAAATGAGATTTTAATGCTATGCGTTAGTTTAGGCGCATATCTACAAGTTCTTAAACCGGGAATCCCCATTTCGCTAAAAATTATCGCCTAAATGGCAGTTTCGAAAATGGAAAATAATACCACTAAATCAGAAAATATGAAGTTTTAACGGTCTCCTGTAAAATTTGTCAAAACGGAGTTACACACTTTTCAGGTTTCACCGACGAAATTGCTCTCCTGAAAACTTTCAAAAAACTTACTTATATGTTGTTTTTCCTTGTTCACACAAGTTTGATTTCTCAATATACATAATATCATTCTGCAAACAAAATTTGCACATTAAACCACTCTTGAATTTAAAGCCTCAATTATATCATTGGTCTCGTCTCAATAGGACGAGTATATAATATATACGAATACTTAAACAGGCAGACCCTTAAAACAGTTTTACGACCAACTTCCAACTTCTCTATAACATAATTATATGTATTTAGTAAAATTTTGGGTTTGACTTTGCTCTTTTCGTAGATTAAAGGTGAATATTTACCTATACGGTGAAATTTATATGAGTGTGGCTTTACTGTTAGCTGTAAAGATGTTAATAAATAAATCTTAATTCCGTAGGTTTAAGAATTCTTAAGGGATCTCACAATAATATAACAAATGAGCCTTATACCAATTTTCAACACAGTATGCTCGAAACACGTGGCTCATATTTCATAAACACTGAATCAGCATTGTTACTGAGGTTAAGTTAAAGCATTTAATCCATAAATCCACATCAATATTATTTTTTTTTTCTAAAGATTCAACAACTCAACTCATCCAACCCAATCCAACCCTCATTTTATCCTCCTTCAATCTATCTTGGAATGGGTGAACTCAAAAGCTACAAAGTTTAAAATGAGCGTCTGTTTTATGACAGAACAAGCATCCTTGTTGCCGCCACCTTAATTGCAGCAATCAACGGAAAGAAGTCCTATCGACAGCGTTAAATTTCCTAAAGAAGGACTCTGCTAATCAAAGAGACGGCTATCAAATAAACGACCAAATTGCTGCGTCGTCGGTCGTCTCCTGTCGTTTTACGCAATCATAAAAGATCTCTGTATATATACGTTCGTTTGTTCGTTCGTTCGTTCAATGTTCAATTCAAGGAATCCAGAGAAGGGTCTATATTCGTATAATATAATGGAAGTGATGGCTGCTTTGTTTGGGGACCTTGCTGATGATGGTTAGAGATGGTTGCTTGGCGGCAATAGGCTGTTTGCCATTCCTATTATTGAAGTGTGTGTATCCATCTATCCTTCTTAGGCCAACCAGAATTATGTGATAATGTCCTTAATGTAGTGTAAAGGGATCCAAACGAAATTCGAATCGAGTCATGGAAGACGATGATGGAGGCGATGGTGACGATGACAACAACCAGGGATGAATAGGATTGCATTTGCTGTTCTGTTCTGTTATTGCTTTGGATTTAATGTCTAGGCACTTATCGTCAGTTGCTGAGTAGCATAGTTTGTGGCAAGTGGCAAGGAAGGACTCACTTTTAACGAGGTGACCGAAACAGCTAGTCATCATCCTTTATAAATGTAAACGCATGAGTTATGGGAATAATCATGTGATTGCTGATTGGGTTGAAAAGGTTGACGTGGAATGGTTTTTGATAATCGCTTTCTTGACTTGAATAACAAATATGTAATATCATATAGGTAGGTATTGGTGAACATAATGAAACCTCATCTTATGGCTTTTAAAATAGAAGCAGTGGTAGTATAACATAACAGGCAATTGAGAAATTCAACAGTTAATTGAGAGTTAATATTAGTGTTTAATAAAGAAAACCTATAGATCAGAACAGAAGAGAACAGAATAACATAAGATGTGTGAATAGAATCCATCATACAATCGGTAAAACAAATACGGATATATACAAATGTAGGTACGCAAGGCAAAATGTTCTCAGCGACACATGCACGAAATACAAAAGTAGGTACTCAACGGCTGATATTCTCTCGTAACATGTACGCAAAGTGAGTGTGAGTGTTGGACGAAAAGTCTTATAAAGGGTGATTTTTTAGCTGGTTTGGTTTTGGCAACACTGGTTTTGACAGCTGACGTGTGTTTAGTACCTTGTGTCACTGTCAAACAGCTTCAGTTTGGTTTGCAATTTAACCATGGATCGTCTTACAAATGAACAACGCTTGCAAATTATTGAATTTTACTATCAAAATTCGTGCTCGGTTCGAAATGTTCATCGCGCGCTGCTTCCATTTTATGGTCGGCATTCTCGACCTTCTGAGCAGTCTATTCGGAAGATTGTGACCAAATTTCGCACCAAATTTACTTTGTTGGACATTAAACCACCAACACGTTTACGTACTGTGCGTAGTAAAGAAAATATTGCGGCCGTATCAGCTAGTGTGACAGAAGACCGCGAAATGTCGATTCGGCGCCGTTCCCAGCAGTTAGGCCTTTGTTACTGTCAATGGTGAACGCTACCGAGCGATGATAACAAACTTTTTTTTGCCCGAAATGGAAGTTCTTGACTTGCATGATATGTGGTTTCAACAAGACGGTGCCACATGCCACACAGCACGCGAAACAATGGCGCAATTGCGAGGCGAGTTTGGTGAACAGTTAATTTCACGTTTCGGGCCGGTCAATTGGCCGCCTAGATCGTGCGATTTGACACCATTAGACTATTTTTTGTGGGGGTATGTCAAGGCTAATGTCTATAGGGACAAGCCCGCTTCGATTGACGCACTGGAAGCCAACATCCATGCATTCATTCGTGAGATACCGGCCGATATGTGTGAAAGAGTATGCCAAAATTGGACTCAGCGGATGGGCTACCTGAGACGCAGCCGCGGTCAACATTTGCATGAAATTATCTTTAAACATTAAATTGCAAGGTTCAAACTATCGATTCAAATAAATATTTCATTCATTTTTTCGAATTTTTTGTGTTTTTTTTTTTTTTAAAGTTCTAAACCTCTTAAAAAATCACCCGTTATAATGAAGTTTAAGGTCTTGCCTCATGACCCTGTGCCAAAATAAAAGCTTTGTACATGTGTCGAGTCGTTAGCATGCTTTAGCAAATCTGTCGTTGGGTACTTTTGTATTTCGTGCCTAAAAAAAAAGATTTTGAATTCGAATTAGATATGCAATGTGCAGTGTAGAAACATCATCGCCTGTCTTCCAGTTAAAACTAAAGAAATCTGTACAAATTTTGAATAGTTGATCCTTTGACGTTGCTTCAAACTGATTTTTCAATGCATATTATGCATCATAAGCCGTTTCCTTGTCCATAATCGTTTGATAAATTGTATCCGTCACAGAACTAGTTACTATTGACTTTAAATTACTATTGGCCTTTCTGTACAAATCGCACTTCATCTTGTATTCTGCCCTTTGAGGTTATGTGGCATTCGCAATCAATGCTTAAGGTTTTGCTAATATTCCATCGATGACATCAACAGCTTCTTCGTGATAATCTAGAAGATCCCTCATTTTCTTCTTCCATATTGGCCAATCTGTTTCAACATTTAAGAGTTTTACGTGCTTGACTAGATCCATCTTCTGATTAATTATCTTTAATGAATTTCTTATGACCAAAAAATAATATATTTTTATATTATTATTTTTAAACCAGCTGCTGGTCCCATAACCTGCATTTATTTATTAAAAGACTGTGTTTTATAAATAAACAATAAACAAAATAATGTATTTAAAAGATTAAGTTCTGATTCTGATAAAAGATTTCATATAAGAATAACAATTGAAAAATTAATTTTCAGTTATAGAAAATTACAAACTTCCTAAATATAAACAAAACAAAGTGTTGTTATAAAATTAACTGAATAGTAACATATTCTTAACTTTAACAACGTTTTGTACCAAGAAATACAAAACTATCTGCAACTGCACCAATTTCACAACGCATAAAGAAAGTGAATTGAATACGTTCAGAAAACGGAAGGAACCGAAATGCAGAACATCAATTTTAATTTTCACAATTAGCATTTCGAACGAATTGTGGAACACCCAAATTCAATTTTGTCCTGTGAATTTACAATAAGTGTGTTTTATTCATTGCTGCCTAGCCAGCGCAGCAAAATTTCCCTTGGCAAACAAAAACAATTTGATTGCTGGCGAAAAAGAAGTCAGTAAAAAAAAAGATGGCTGTGCTGGCGTTCAAACTTTGAATTATTGAAATGAAGATGGCGAGTGAGTTAAATCATTTTATTCAGACTTGAATGCTGCGCTGGCTATATCCAACAATGAAGTGTAATGCCAAACATAGGCAAATTACTGATTAATGCACTTAGTTGCAATAATCAGCTAATTTACATGAATAAACTTCTTATTGATAAAATTTTGCATTTAACTTACTGATTAAAGATAATTCATGTTTCATTTTATTAACAGGGGTGTAGTTGTTTAACTAATGAGCAGTAAATGCATAGAAAACTTTAGGAGTTTTCTTAAGACACTTAAGTTAATCACTTAGTCAATCAAGTGTCACTGGAACACAAAATCCAGTTTTTTTATAATTTTTATAACAATTCACATTTCGGTTGAACCCATTTTTATCTGCAGTGTAATTTCACTTTAAAAAAGCTATTAAAGATGGATGCCCCTAATTTTGACAGTTCGAAGTAATTGCGAAATTTTCTAAAAAGAACGAATTGAAGGACATGAAATTTCAATTCACGTGAAATTGAAATGCGATTTCAATCCGATTTCATTCGAAATAGGTTATTTTCCTGGGCTCACACCAAATCAGAAGTAGGTTAGATATACTTCTGCAAAATGTTCATAAATGTACATAAATGTTGAGTCGCAACCGCACTTAAGCCTAGTACGCTGCTGATGCGAAACGAAATTTTTCTGTGATCTCCAAACAGACAACGAAACGCTTGCGAAAACACAACGGAAAATATCTACCTACTATATCCTTGGAGAGTTTCACTAATTCCAAAAACAAAATCAAACATAAACACAAAAAATCAGAGAAACCCATGATGTAAGAAAATGATAAACAAAAAAAAAAAAACACAAATAAAACTCAAATGTCATTTTTCCGCACACAATAAATAGTCTGTATAATTAGGTGTGTTCCTTTACTTTAAAACTCTGTGCATTTATGTGAATTTCTACATCATTTTTTTTTTATATGAACTTTGGCAGACTTTGGTGTAGAAATTCACAAAATGCACAGAAAATCACAGAGTTTTAAAGTAAAGGAACACAGCTATTAATTCAGTGCGAAAAAGGAGCGGAAACTTCTCCAAATAATCTGCTACAATTATAAATTTCGGTCTTCGAACAGCGTACTGCAAAACTAAAAGCAGAACGAAATTTTCCGTTTATATGATTGCGTTGTGTCATTTTTGTATTGAATTTTTCGTTTCGCATCAGCAGCGTACTATCTTTTATCACGTGCGGTGTTTCCCTGTCGCTTCAATTTATTTCATATGCGTAGTCATATTTGTCTCGTTTGATATGTTGTAGTGTATTGTATCAGAATCAATCTTCTTCCGATAGCGAAAAAACACGCTATGCCAGATACATATTTTTTTAGTGGGAAAGAGCAAAGACAGAGTTTGGCGAAAGAGAGTAAAAAGTAAATATCGAAAGCAAAAAATTACAGTTTTCAAGGCAAAACTGTGGTAATTGTGCACATTCGGCGAGACAACACACTAAACCATACGAATAGGTGTGGCCTCGGCTTTAAAGATTACATAATTGCATGGTACATTTTTCTCCGAAAAATATTCATCTATTTAACATTTTCGCAATTGAAAATCTTTTCCGTCACATAATTTCTTTGAAAAATTTCACTGCTTTATTGCTCCGAATTAAAAAAAAAAGATTCTTTATTTACGCTTAAAGTTGGCTGAAATGTAATTGCGAGAATCCTAGATATCATTGAAATCAAAATGAAAATTCAGTAGGTAGAAGTATCACTCTTCAGTCTTCGTCAATTCTGAATAATTTCGTTTACCCCCTTTATAACTGAAATCTGCTGAAATAATGTTTTGTATTCTCTTCTTCGTGTTAAAATGTTCTTTTTCAACAGGAAACACAGACTGATGAAAGGGGTTCTTCATATACAAATAATAATGCCTTACCCAGCCAATTATACCAAATTGGTTCATTGCTTCGCTCGTTGTCTCAAGGGCATTACCCACAAAAGGAGGTAATTATGTATATATAGGATAGGGCTCGTGTACCTATAGAGTTGTGCTAAGAAATCAAATACGAACTCAGATACCTAATATGTACCTTCTAGCAAATGAAAATCTGCCTTTTTTTTTGCCGAAACAAAAAGCAAACGTCTCAAGGGTTTACACATGACTTGGGAGATAATTATTTGCATGTACCTATCTAATTCTGAATAATTCCCAACACATACCTACGTTGGTATATAAACTTCGACAGTCGAATCCATTTTTTATTTTGTGTTTTTTTTTTTTTTTTTGTTCTTGTCACAATCTTCAACATCCTTTTGTAAATCCACACTCGATCAGGATTCCAAATACGTCCGACACAACGGCTACCCACATATCCCGTATGTTTGAAGCTCGTTTATAGTAGATGGTGAGGGTATGAATTTTAGAAATACTATATAGAAAAAGTGAAGGCTCAAGTTAAACAGACATCCTGTGGCGAATTATACCTTTTTTTACGATGTCATGTTCTGGGTTTGCTCTCTATTGCCATCTTCAAAATCGTATATCCATAAAATCCCTTTTTCGGGTTTCACTTGTTATTTTCTTTTTCCAAAACCCATTTTTGCCATATACCTACCTATATCAGTATAAAGCTCTCTACCTTTCGTATTTTATCTGCACATACAATATAGCACACCCCGCCCGCCCGTTACAGGCAGACACATCACATTCACAGGGCAAAAGGATATACCAGCACCAATTGGAGGTGGAGATGGAGGATTAGAAACAGAGCAGCACCAGTAGTCCTTGTGGTAGTGGCAGCAGAAGTAGCACCAGCAGTCAGGTATAAAGTTTTTTATACCCACTCAGCACTCCTGGGCTTGGCATGCTTGCTGCTGCTGCTTACCCACTGAATTATACCACGTTATGCTATCGGCAGTGTTCTAGAAAAAAAAATAAAAAAAAATAAAAAGGACGAGGAATATCAAAACAAGAAAAAGAAAAAGGTCGAAACGAACAAACACTCGAACCTCACACCCAGACCCAGCCACCCTCAAATCCTTAACCGTCATTCAACCAACCGACAAGCCGCCCACACCCCATAGTCATCATCATCATCGTCGTTGTCGTTGTCCTCGTACTCGTCCTCGTCCTCGTCTGCTCCACCCACCAGATTCCTACAGATCCACACACAGCCCCGGAGGGATATAATCCGGCACGAAGATTTCAACCCAAAGCACACGCAGCAGTATAGCACTGCTCCCAAATCGCTCCTTGCATACATATAGTGCTATAGAGAAGGATGTTTGGCAATGGCAAGGATATTTATGTGCGACCAAACGTAAAGTTTCATACTGCTATCGTTAGCTGCTTTCTGTTGATGGCATACGGCTTTCAAAGTGAACTTGTGAACCACATAACCGGATTAATTTTCTTCAAGGCCTATCTTTATGCATAGATATGTATGAAATTTTTAGATGATTTTATGTTCTACAACTTTGTTCTTAAGTTTTTTTTTCATAATAGCAACTGTAAGAAAGATATTTAAGAAAATCTAAAAATTGCATACTTTAAGGCGCCTTTACCTTCTCTGCAAGTATAAAACCTATGCAAAATGTTTTGTAGAAAGGAGAAAGGGATGTATGTAATTAGAAACTCAATTACATACATACATTTTTTGTACTATGAACCGTTCTTGAGATATTTGTTAAAGCGCGTTTTTCCAAATAGCGACAGATGCACAACATATACATCTGTGCCATTTTGTACTCAAAAATAACCCAACTATCAATTCCAGTTATGAAAAATGTTTTAAAATAAATAATTGTCATAGGGAAATTTTAGAATCTGTCAATGTCAAGTGACAGCCATCATTTTGCGGCTACTGACAATTATGATAATTGGCGTTTTTCTTTTTTACCTAAGAGCAGATCACCGAGCTGTCAAAAATTAATTCTATGTTTCTTTTTTACCTCAGACAAATCAGAGCACATAAGTCGTTTCTTTTTTCCATCTGAGCTAGCTCGGAGCATGATCTGTATGCTCAGAATAAAATGACCGATATAGATAAACAATTTTCAGTTGTCATAAAGTGATGATTTTGACGTTTGTAAATAAACGATCGAGACGGATATATTCCTTGCTATGTTTAATGAACCTATTCTGCAAAGAAAAGATCAGAATTGTACAGGATCATAAACAAAAACCTTTTCCTAAAATGTTTTACATTCTGTCACTTAATGTCCGATGAAGTTTTCCAGAACAGTTTACAACAAAATTTTCTCCGCCCAATTTTTGTATGATGCTTGGTTAAAAACAAGATTTTCCAAATTTTAAACGAGTTAGACCATTCTCTTTTTTCAACATTTTATTTAAGTTAAAATCCCCAAATGCCTATTTAAACTTTTTAGTATCATACTAGATCTGTTCGCGTACCTGCCCGAAACTGCCAGATTCTACCAGTTTTATTTTTTTATATGAACTTTGACAGTCTTTCGGGTTAAAGAAATGGGTAGGTTTGAGACGCTTACGAACAAGGTTACTAACTCCAAATGTCATTTTGACAATTAAAAATGGTATGTTTGATTACTTGTTTGCACGAACTGTCACTTTTTTAGGCGTGTTTAGCTAAAGTTTGTTAAGGGAATAGGGTAAGTATGATACTAGTTTAAATTAATGTTTAAAATTGGGAACAATTTAGTAAAGAGTTTTAAAGTAAATAAATTGTTAAGTAGTATCATACCAATAGCTTACCATGAAGCTGTTCAAAATTTTGCGCTAATATCACTGCACATCTGTCGAAATCGAAGAGTGGTGGATCCAGTGCCCCTTCACTTATCTAAATTCAATATTTTTTTGTTTTTAATGATGCGATGAGTAGTTTTTGTGGGCGAACAGGCATTTTTAATTTCTGACACTTTCAGTTTTGACAACCTGTGCAATATATTACTTTTAAGTTAGAAGCGAAATAAAATAGAACTTTAATTACGTTCGTAAATTAAACATTGAGCATGGGCTTTTGTGAGGATGAAATCATTTGTAACTGAATCAGCAGCAGGTTTTATTAATTTCATTAAAAGTCTTTTTATTGATATGTATGGCTTATGAAAATATAGAAAAACTTCCCTAATATCAAAAAAAAAAGTTGATTTAAAAATCCACTCTGAAAGTTCAGATGTAAAACGTAATGCATTGAACGTACCCATTATCTCTTCAAAAGACAATTTGGTAATATTCGGTACCAAGTAGTGTGGGAATTGTACCGCACTAAGACCACCGGGATATATCAGGACCAATCTATGAATGATCGACAAAAGATTTTTATTTCTTAATACAAAATCGCATAGGGGGAAATTTAAAGTTTTAATACTTTCCCATCGTTTTTTAGACCATCAGCTCATGAGGCTTAGTCTCCGAACATTGTCTCGTACATTTAAGACAGTCTCCATCTCGGAGTTAAAACGACTATGTAGACGCTGATTACATTTTCTAACAACTTCTGGAACCATTTCTATTTGTGGGTCACGATGTCAATCGCTATTTCTTAAATACCAAGGGGCATTTATTATTCCACGAAGGACTTTGTTTTTAAATTTTCGGATGGTTTCAGTATTTGTTTTCTTTGAACAGCCCTACAGTATAGGATGCTATTAGTCCAAACGGGTGCCAGTAGTTGATTGTACAGCATTATTTTGTTCTGGATAGAGAGTTTTTATCCAGTAACCAATACATTTTTCTATATTTCAGGTTTAGTTCTTCTCTTTTCTTTTTGATGTACTCTTTCCACTTTAGCTTGGCATCCAAAGTCGTTCCACGGTATTTGGCAGTATTGGCGTAAGGTACAGCTTTACTGTTGATAAAAATTGTAAATTGCTTTTGAGTTTGTTGTTCATACATTTCAGTTTATGTTCTTTTTATGTTCTAGATACCTCTTTTTTGTGGTTGGTGCCCTATTGGAGTCTTTGCCTATCTCATTTTTGATAACATTGTTTGCATCGGAGCTTTAAAGCCTTTTTGTACAAGGTCTTCGACAATTTGACAATAATTATTGATAGTTCTTACACACAAATTGTGTAGTTTTTTCTTCATTAAACAAAGTTATATTTTTATGAACATATTACTTGCATGAAAGGTTCCCAAGTATCAAAATCCAACGAAATGAGACAGAACTAATTACCTTAAGCCAAAAGAAACCCAGTTTATGAAAATCAAAAAGTCAAACATACATATACCTACCTAATAGCTGAACGTAAAGAGAACTTAGCCACACCAAGCTTAAAATGACTTCACAATAGGTACAAGTGTTCTGCATAGAGTGTTAATTTTATTCTTTAACCAAGTTCATAAATAATAAATGTTGAGGTCGTCTCTATTTAAGAATGAGCCTCTATTTTGTGCCATATGTTTTAATGCAGCCCTGTGTATATATACAATTGGATGCGGGTTGGATAGCAAGCATGCCATGCCATCATGGTGCCATTGGGGTTCGTGTGTATCTTCATTTCCATGGCATAAATGTATACGGCAGCTAGGGCAAAAGGGCAGGGAGAGGTAAACTCTGTGGGGATATCCTGAAGTTGGGACTAAGTGACATGCTGTTTATTGTTGAAGGGTGTTAAAATGTGGTGTGCGGCGTTATAGCAGCGTCCATGTACGCCCGTGTGCTGGTGCTTGCTGCCATCAGTACTTGCTGCTTGTGTTGTGTGTTTGTAGGTATGGTACACTTTGCACTAAATTCTCGAGTACTATACTCTCCAGCTCTATACTTTACTATAAAGGTATATATGTATGTGATGTGCTGCTGAGCTGTGCGGTGGTGTATAATGCCGATTCGTTGTTTTTTTTTTCTACTTCTTTCGTCCTTTTTTTTATTTTTATTTTTGCACAGAACACAGTTGTACGCCAGGAACACACTTATTTTCCACAATGGAGATATGGCTCAGTGAATAGCTATCCAGTTGATTGTGGATAGAGATACGTATATGTAGATATACATATGTATATAGGGGAAGAACTGTACAGCTGGAGTGCTTTGATTTTGTACAGAAACCGTCGTATTCATCGTCTCGTCGTATAGTCGTTGTCGCCGTCTTCCTCTCACTAGCATGCGAAACAAAATAGATAGATGCAAACAGTTGAGGGAAAAGGTTAAGAATCATTAGATGTTATTTAACTATTTGTTGGGTTCGAAATGATCATCATTTCGTGTAAAAAGCTTAACATTTGCTGGGTTCAATAAGGCACAGGATTTTGTTGTGGTGAAAGAAGGTTACTTTATATACGTGAATTCTATAAAACACATTAACGCCAAAACGAAGGCTGGCAAATCGGAACCTCTTTCGCCTATGAGCTATGACCTTAAGTCTTATATAGAAAGATGTTATCAGAAAAGACAATATAGGTATTAGATTTGCTTATTTCTTCTTATTTTTTCTTTTTTTGAGTATAGAAATATGTTATTGATGAATGTTGTTTTTTTTTTTTATATTGTGAAATTATACCACTAAGGCTGCTATAATTTGTTAATTTCCGTTGAATAGGTATACCTAACTAATTATGTAATGTACTAATTATTGAACAATAATAAAATACCTATAGATATAAGGTAGGTTCCCATATATGTATAGGTATTTGTTTTACTTTCACAAATTTACCGTTATCCCAACGAAAACTGCAACATAAGAGATTTGAAAAGCTTCTGCTTCAGAATGTCGTCAAAAACGCAACAAGCTTTTGAGTCTTCGTGTCTAGGCTTTATTGCACTTTAACTTAGAATGCTTTTAGACGACTGCGTATTTAAAGCTTCGTTTTCCTTTTGATCTTCTTTCGGTTGCAGATATGCTTTTAAATAGTGCGAATCTAAGTGGTTGCAATTTTTGTTAAATGAAAAGGAAACATCTCTTCATAAAATAATAAAAAAACTTAATTCACCTCTAATCCACGAGTTTACTTAGCCATATGGACTAAGAGTTGATTTGTGAATTAAAATTTTGTATTAATAAAACCAAAAGTTTAATAGTAGATACCTACCTAAACTGACGTCTATTGAAAATCCTTTTAAAAAAATCTATTACAAATTAGTAGAAATTTTCTACAGTCCATTGAATTTTAACATTGACCTGGCATTTTGGGCAAGGCAAGGTTTCTTTTGTTGTGTGTAACAAAATGGCTTCTTAAACATTTATCCCTAATCACAAGTTATCCGACAAAAAACGGAGTGGGTGTATAAATTTGGAAAGTCGGTATTTTCATATTACATTTGAAGGTTGACGGTTGACATTTTAATTGTGAATTGTTTCAATATACCTACCACAATAGAAAAATTAACAAGCTCAAGAAAGTGAACTGATGGTACTTTAATAGTTCAATTAGTTCACGTGCAAGTGCAAAAATAATTAAAAATTTTTAAAATGAAACAATAATACCTTGAACAAATCAAGTAAACAAAACACATCATTTTTGATTCGTCGTACTTTTTATGAGAGATTGTCTAAAATATATGGCTTGATGGCTTTGAATTAAACTATGTACCTATATCATGGCCCATTTTTGAAAACATCAAATCAACGTCAATATGATCGTCAAACAATCGTAATTTTTGGACGCAGCGGCAGATATTGCTATCGTCAAATATGCAATCGTGGTGCTTGCACAAAATTTGTTTTATCAACGTCAGTAAATATTCTTGCAAACGCATTTGACGTTTACGCAACACGCTATTTGTGTTTTCAATACTCTTGTCGTCAACTGCAGAACTGCACCTCAAATGATGTATTCAAATATGTACATAAAATTAACAAATTGCGTTATCGAAAATAATGCTTTTTTCAAGGAAATGTAAGAGAAAATCTACACCCACAAACTCAAACAAAAATATGTATTAGTTCTCTAAAGTGCAGGGGGGTCATTCCGTAATTTTCTAAACGATAATCGTCAAGAGGATAATCGTTGACGAGTTCTTCCATGATTTGCTTCACGTAACTCAACCACTATCATCTCACCTATCGTTCGCAGTTTGAGAGCGTTTGGTGCATTTCAGAAAAGTTGAAAAGTCAAATTGGCCGTCATAATTTTCAATAAAATGCACTTTTAGTGTTTGTTGGGAGGCGGAATTTTTGAAGAAATACATATAACACAAGAAGAAGAAAAAATAATTGAATTAACTTCAATCCAGTCACCGGTTCCGGGATTTCTTCTCAAGTTTTAGGTGCTCCAGCTCCGTCGTGCTCAAATAAAAAGAGGAAGTAGATGATTTAGAGAAAGTCCACAGCGATGATCAGGGATTTTATTTATCTGTCAATTGTCGTCGCATACGTATCAGTTGTATTTTTTCATTTTCAATTTCTACAATAAGAAAACTGCTTCACCGAAGCAGTTCAGCGGCCATGTTCTGCATTCCACTTATTGTGAATTCACATGGCGAAATTGAATTTAGGTGTTCCACAATACGTTCGAAATGCTAATAGTGAATTCTAATTTCGAACATGAAAATTGATGTTCTGCATTTCGGTTCATTCCGTTTTCTAAACGTTTTCAACTCACATTTTTATGCGTTGTGAAATCGGTGCATTTGCAGATAGTTTTGTATTTCTTGGTACAAAATGCAAGCAAACTTTATGTTTTTGTTTATTTATTTATTATTATTTTCGTAGGAAACATAAGAACATACGAATAAAAAAATACAAAAATCAACAGAACCATTCATATTTAGGTAGGTATATTCAAACCGCGCCATGCGTCGCGTCGGGCAGGTTTTTTCTTACAAAATTATTCGGCTAATTTTTTCTTTTGAGTTCCGCTTTCTTTTTTCCCTGATAAATGCCAATAATATAGAATTAATTTTCATCTTCAGTGTAATTTCACTTTAAAACACAATTAAAAATGGAGGGACCTTGCATTTTGACATTTCGAACTAATTGCGAAATTTTCGAAAACGAACGAATTATAGAACATGGAATTTCAATTCATGTGAAATTGAAATGCGATTTCATGAATCGCATCGTGCGTCGCCCTTATCGCCCTGTAAATACATTTCGACAGCCGAAATTTTCATCGTGCATCGTTTCGAATCTTTCGCGTTGGTTTGGGAGAGCCTGAAACTAATACATAATTTCATTTCATTTATTTTAACGTGAGATTTTCGCACCGCCAGAAAAATAAAACACATTTCTTCTTCTTTCTTTTGAGGGTCGCGATTATTTGGTACCATGTGCGGTTATTCACATTGAAATTCTTATGCTTTATTTTTATTCTTTGAACAGTAGCGCGATCGAAATCTCAAGAACGTCATTTTTGAACATACTCAGTCTTATTTATAAACCCATTCCAAAGTATGTCTAACTTTGGACAGCTGTCCAACTACAAAATCTTATTTATAATCATGTTCTATCGAGTGTCTAACTTAGACACTGCAATTGGCTGAGGGTATGTTCAATGCACAAAAAGCTGAAAATTAAATTAAAATGTTCATTGAACGTATCCAAATCTTCACGAAATTGACTGATTACAGGGATGTTTGTGAGTGTTTGAGAACATATTTAGACAGCTGTTGGAATGCCTTTATAAATAAGGAGATGTCCAAATATTTAGACAGTGGCTAGTTGGACAACTGTCCAAGAGTGTTCTAAGGAAATCTAATAAATACGACTGACTATGTATGAGGCTTTGACAGAAATTTGACGATGATTACCTAATATTAATTGCGCATGAGGCATTATGTAATTCGATCCGCATTTAAATAAATTAGTAGGTATATCTTGTACTCTACAGTGGAGTACCAAAAATTTGTTTTAAATTTAAATTAGGTTCTGGTGTTCGAAATTTTGTGTTTGACCTAATTTTTTTAAGTAGTTATACATACCTATATTCATTTTTAAAGGCTTTGTATTTTGAACTTTCCGCATAAATTATTAGCCATTAGACGTTTTTATTCGCATACAGATTTTTAAGAGACACATCATAAAATTAACGTGTGTTTCATAAAAGTCAAGGTTCAAAAAACATCAAATAACCCTCCCTGATGTCTGATAATAATACAATATATACAAACAGTACCCTAACTTTCCTTTCTCACTGTTTTGGTAAGCTTCATATACATACATATATATATGTGAAAAGCATATCCCATAAACGACATGGACGACATGGTCTCTGTCCGTATCTGTATAAAGTGTAAAGTACGAACAACCGAGAAGGATGAATCTGCAGTTGGAAAAAAAAAGAAAAACCCAACAAAATCCCCAGTCCTAAAAAAACATAAAAAGTCCACTTCAAGGGTGGAGGCTACAAAATAAAAGAAAAGGAAGAAAAAAAAACTTTTTTTTATAGAAATCATCGGCTTCGTTAGATGTGGCCTTAGTGGTAATTGCGGGGCATTTTATCTCTCTATAGATATAGCTAGAGCTATATACTGGTTAACTTATACAACCATCAACGTAAAGAGGGTGAAGCCCAAGGGCGAGGGTGAGCGCACACGAGAGTAATTGTGGCAAATGCCAAGGGATGGGCGTACTGCCTGACTGCCAGTGCCATGCCTTTGCCATCGTCGCCATGCCGTCATGAAGTGATAGTAATGGATAAAGAATTATATAGTAAATTGGCTAGAGCAGGTTATGTATCCGACCGACCGACTCGAAGCCGAGAACGACCAAGTTGTTGTCGATGTCGTGCTACTGGCACTGTGATGGCTGGGGTATATAGCAGGCAAGCTTATCTATAGTCACATCTACACGCTGGACAGTGTTACTTTCTTCGCCAATTCAACCACACAAAGTATAAAAATTAACGAGGGGGGATATGCGAACGTCGAACGAACTTGGTGGAGCTTAAGCACAAAGCCAAGTGGAGACTCACCTTAGATGTTAGTTGATGGGAGTCCCGCCATTAGCTGGCCCAACCCTCACCCAATTACTGATGACTCAAATTATGGAAGGTGTTCTTTTTTTTTTCCTTTCCTCTAGCTGAAACGGGCTTATTTGCACTACCCTCTGCCACCAACCATACCCTAGTCCCAAAGTTTGAATGAATTATTGGCACACTCTCTTTGGAGTTTGCACAAGGGGAGACTTGCCGCTTATTATCGGCGGAATCGGGGGTGGCACGGCATGTCGTCGTAGCATGACATGGCATGGCATTGTGCTCAGCAAACGGATAAAAGGGAGGGAGTGAGACATTGTCGTGTGCCGTGAACAGAGTGTGTAGCCAGTGTCAGAACCCTCCTGGTTCACACCCCATCCACCCGCCACCGCCACTGCCGCACCGAGCCATAATTGCCTCGGAGCTGACATCCTCGTTCACAATTTGCCGCACACTCAATTGTTGTTATTGCACGGAAGCGACGGATATGCGGGGAAGGGGTGACGATGGTTGGTCTGATTTCACCAAGGCATTATTTTTGGTACTCTGCTCGTCGTCATCGTCGTCGTGCTGGTTGTTATGTTTTCACATAATCAATCTAAGCTTAAGGATCAGACGGTAACTTGTTTAGAACGCTGCCATGTAGATGTATAGAGGATGGATGATGTGCACAAACTGCGGATGAAGCACTGTGACTCTGGTTCTGAATTTGGCTCTGGAACTGCCATCATTGGGTACGTTGACGCCAGAATGAAACCAATGTCGTTATCATAATGACAACAAAGTTCTATTGTCGTGGTATATAGTCTGTGTCGTTTGCTGGGATGAAACTACAGCACCGAACTCTTTGCTGTCCTTTTATGATGTCATAACGTCCCACTCGACTTCATGCTGCTTGTGATTCTGATTCTGATTCTACTGCTGCCTTCTGCTTGCCCTCCGGATAAACTCTCCATGCACAACCTTTCATCTACATTCCGCCCAACACACAACAGCGTTGACAATCCTACTCACTATATATATATTGCCCCATAGGCGATGGCAGTGATCCTTTATAGCATAGCTGTGTCTCTACAGCACAACATGGGAGATGATGCTCCTGATGGCTTCCCCCACTGCTGATGATGCTGGCTGCAGCACGTACAAACTCTGTTCCGGAGTAGTTTCACAAGTGGTAGCTGGCACAAGTATATCTACCAGAATTAGGACCTAAAAAACAAGGGTGAAATCCCCCACAAGTAAAACGTGCTTTCTGGACTTTCATGGCATATCCCGGAATTTAACGTGTGATGCTTGGGGATGGAGAAGGTATTGCTTGCCATCACCATCAACATCATCCTCTGCAGATTATACTAAAGGATCACGTTGAGGGTTGACTGGCAGAAGCATGCGGTGAATTTTATTGAGTCGTAAATGAAAAAAACACCAGCCTGTCGCTGCCATAGTCGTCGTCGTCGTAGTCGTCGAATTCCTTGTGGGTACCTGATTTAAGGTTACAAACAAGTACCTATGCCGTTTGCTATGCTATCCTGGCTGCAACACTCAGTGCCATTTATTTAAATGCAAGTCAAGAAGTGTAAGAAATTTGCCATTTAATGAGGGTTTAGGTGTGGGAGGACAAGGATGAATTTTCAGCAAAAAGGACGTCACTTGGGGCAAACGAAGAATAAAATCCATGCTGTATAATCTCAATATATATGTATATAATATTGTATAATATATCTATATATATCACAACAACGTTATGATGGTGGAAAGGAATCAAATCCCGAAGCAGTGAAATGTATTGCCCCTGCCCTGTGCGATTTGTCGTGTTCGTGTCAGTTGGTTTCGTTGTTAGTCCCTCTCCCCATTCGACTTTAGACATTTGGGAGCATGGTAAAGCCCTCATGTGCCTTATAATTGTATGAGATATACGTACACCTACATAAGTATGTACATACATATATATAAATATATAAGTACACTGGTTTGTATGGCGCACTGGTGCCATGAACAGTCAATGCTGGATGGTTTTTGTGTGTAGGAATGTGAATATCTGGGAATGGAAAATGAAAAGTTCCAAAGAACCGAACAAGCACCAGAGTGGCATCAGCCTACATTCACACAAAATGATAGTGAGATAAATATACGTAGGAGGTCAACTTTTTAGGTTTAAATTTTGATTAGCTTAATATGAATTATTACAAATTATAAGTTCAAATGACCTCAACTCCAAAAGTGCGTTTCGCCCAGGTACGACAGCATCTAACTGATGAGCCCAACTGCCGTACCTGGGCGAAACGTACTTTTGGAGTTGAGGTCATTTGAACTTATAATTTGAATTACAATCAATCGCTGCACCTAGACAAAAGTAGTTTTTGATGTGTAAACATCTATACTGGCAGCAGGGTGAAAAGAAAACGTAACGTAACGTTGTAATCGTGATCGTGATTCTGAGCTTTACGAAAATTGAGTGCGTTCAACAATATATACGTTCAGTAACTAAACGTTGAGTATTTATATACGAAATCGAAAGGTCCGTATTTTGTATTCTTTGCACCACTTTTTTTCAATTACATGACTGCTTTGAGACCAGAGCGGTTTTTCTATTTTGTTTTCATTTCAGTTCCAGAGATTTTTGATGTGTAAACATCTATACTGGCGGTAGGGTGAAAAAAAACGTAACGTATCTTGTAGTCGTGATTCTTTCTTATCTTGTAGCAGTGGTTGTGATTTTGATTCTGAGCCAGAGATTAGTCTGCTATTACACGATGCATCTAGAGGCATGCGACTTTTGGTATTACATAAGTGCAAAAGAGAAAAAAAAATCGAAAACATGAGACAAAAAAAAGTGACAGGTGTCGCGTGAGTAAAATTTTCGGTGCAACTATTTGACGTTTCTCTTTTCTCTTGTCCCGTTTTTTTACTATTCTGCTTCATATGAGGGGTATTCCCGATCTATCATCCACACCCTAAATTTGATGTAGGCTCTCGGTCTATGAGGCATTCGGACGAATGTTGATGTTTACACATCTTAACCGTGAGTCCCGGCACTGACACTTTTTTAATTTTCTTCACCTTCGTTATTATATATTAGCGACATTTTAAAATTCATTTTCGAAATCTTGTATTATCAAAATTTCTCATAATCATTGTCTAAATAGTTGCACATCCCAAAATTAAAAAAAACGCATTCAAATAGTTGTCTAAATATGTCTTCAGTGAGTATCACTGACATCCCTGTTATCTGTCAATTTCGTGAACTTTTTGATTCGTTCAATTCTAAAGGGAGAACTAGAATAGGCGGAAGCCAACGTACGTGGTCGTACGAAACCGAGCGAAAACAAGAAATTAATATGACGCGCACGTAATTGCGATCTGGAACTTTTCGTTTAGTTTTCGTTAACTTTTGCCGTCGGACGTGAGAGCGCTCACCGACCGCTCTTTCGTACGTGGACTGACAGCTAGCTTCAAAAATCAAAAAAATCACTTCCAACCACTCAAGTGCATTATGGGTGACTTATGAATTTGACATTTTGGAAAGCAACTTTTCGTTCGCTTTTGACACTAGCTTCCGACAGCTACCGCCTATTCTAGTTCTACCTTAAAACTGATAGTCCCAAATATATTCGTTAAATTAACTTAAGACACTCTTGGACATTTGTGCAGCTGGACATTGTCTAAATAGTTGGACATCTCTTTATTTATAAATGCATTCTAAATATTTTTTACGTCGTCGTTATATTTTCTGCTCCGACAGTATGAACAATAAAGGCGACGAAATAAATGTAATTCCTTAAGCCACCTTCGTCAAATTGTTTATATGATGCATCGACTATCGTTACATGTTTATTTGTTTTGGATTGTTATGTAGGATGCTGATGGCACTTGCGTATGAAACTAATGTAGGTATTGATCCATCCACGTCACTGAGTAGATATGAAAGAAAAAATATTTGCGTGCAAGATAATACGTTCTACATTGAGATACTCGATTACAAAGCAAAAAAGTTGTATCCCACTTCTGATACCAAAGTAAGCAAATCACATTGTTTTAACATCTTTTGAGATTCATATTCTTTATAGTTAATAACAAATGAGAAATCTATTTTAAAATTATGAAGTAAAATCCCAAACTGAATATTTCAGTAAAAATGAGAAGTAAATATCCACACAATGCTGAATACCATCATGCTGCAGTATACGACACGACAGGCAGCCAGAAGCAGGACTTTTTAGTAGCATCTGTGTGTGCGCTTGTTTGTGCTCCCTTTGCTGACTGCCTCTGCTGCTTGTGCTTCTGGTATTATATTTTTTATATAGACACAGATATATCAACGCTTTGGACTGGATTCACATTTTAGTGCTGCCGTGTGCGCCATCAGCCATACCCACATTCATTCATCCATGCTCCTTACATACAAATATCTGCACATATAAATAGATACATACATATTGCATAGATATATATATACACATCCACACAAGGCTGCGTTATACACTTTGCTTGTTATAGCGATATCTAGCGCCACCTATAACGTATAGATTTGGGGGAATTTTATTCCATGGAGAGTGGTAGTATAAACATTTGGCACTAGACTCGTGGTTCAAAGTGCCGCGATGTCGTGCTTTACAGCTTTTGTTGCTTTGTTTTGTTATCCTGCGCGCGTGCTTCCTCTCACCACACTTACGTGGTAGTTGGTCGGGTTGGCAGTGGGGTGAATGAGGGTGGTTCCCACACCTACGTTGGACAACCACGACGACGACGACGCTGGCGATGACGACGACAAGACCACTTTTTTCACACCCCATTCCTAACCCTTCGCCCCCGGGATACTTTCAGTGTTCGGTTGGGTAATTTTTTTTTTTTCGTTCTAGTTTTTTTTTTGTTTTTATTCTGTGCACACTCTTCTCTCTGTGCACAGGCTGGGAGTTTGATTTTGGGATGACTGGATGGGGTGGGATTTTTTTTTTTCTTCACTTTGGGGTTTTCCTTTTTTTTTGCTTTGTAACTTTTTTGCGACTGTGAGTTACTCTCCGCACCGTTAGATATTGTGTGTTGCCGCGCTGTCGGCATCATTGGTACTGGCCAGGGGGGTTTACAAGAAGGGTAGGAAAGCTTAGCAGTGGCGTGTGATGGTTGTTTTCATCCCAGAACGGCACTTTCAAGTTGAAGTCGCCAATACACCCGGGATGGGTGGTGGTTGGGTGATTTGTGGGTGGTTGGCTGGTTGAAATGGGCGATGGGATAAGTATCTCTGCTGTGACGATATGGTAACCTCTGTTGTATAAGGGTCGGTGGCGGCAGCGGCGGCGGTGGCTATTCTCTCATCCCTCATCTCTTGTAGAGGTGATCCTCATAGATACACAAGTAAACATACACACATAGATATACACAGAGAGATAGATACCAAAGCCAGAGACACACTCTTGTGTAGAGTAGAGCTATATCGTGTGGGAGAAAGTGTGTTGTGTTGGCTGGCAGGCAGCAGCAGCAGCAGCAGTGGCAGTGGCAGTCGTCCTCGTCGTGTTTGTAGTCGTTCGTAGTATAGAAAAGGTTCGACATAGAGAGTCACATGCCGGAGGACGACTAAAGGCACACAGGCAGTGTGGAGCTTTTCACAGTCATCCTCGTTGAAGTCGTAGTCGTTCGTGCTCGTGGTTGTTGTCGTCGTAGTCATCGTCGTCGTTGTCCTCGTCAGTGTCGGTGTCGGCTCTTTTTAGCAGGATAATGTTTCAGTGATTTCGATTCGGTTTAGTTCAAAGGATGACTTCTTGCGGTAAGGAAGTGTTTCGGGCTTGGCTCCTCCGTGATTACTGTTGTAGTTTGAGTTTGATAGTATATTATCTCTGACTCTTTATACCTACCTAGGTGGTGGATTTTATTTTGTTTTTGTTATTTTTTTTTTGTTTATTTTCACGTGAAAACGCACTTGAAATCTAACCGTTTTGGTCATTCGAAAATGAAATCTTCTCTCTGTCAGTCGGGATATTTGTTGTGTTTTGATGTATATTTTAACTGAAAGATTAAAGGAATATTCTTGAAATTACAAAAAAAAACGAATTTTCTTAATGATTGTGGTGCATCTTAATATACAATATACAAATAACCGATAGCTACTGAGTTTGTGATTTAAAACAAAATAAAATAAAATTAGAACCTATAAATAAAATGACTGCAAAACGCGAAAAGGATTACGCTAAAAATAAATCAACCACTGGTAAACAACAATTTTTTATTTGCAAACAAAAAATTTTAACAACAAAAAAATGCAAAAAAAAAAAACATTCCACCCCCTTACCACATACAAATGCAAAATGTTATCAAATTTTTGACGACTATTCAATGAATGCATCATCATCACTGCAGTCTATATAGGGGCTGTAGGTGTTATAGCTATTGTGTGTACTTGAAACGGACGTTAAATTTATCCTCTTTGACACTTTGATAACCGTATCTCGAGCATAGAATGCAGTTGACATATTTTTTTTTAAACCACTTCGTGCGTCGCTTCGCTTGTTTAATCGGTGTTAATATAGGGAGTGTGAGCGTTTTGCAACCTTATCAGTGATTTAAAAATAATGCAACGTTTTTAACGGTTTTTGTTCTTTTTTTTGGGGGAGGTGGTTTGGTGTTTTTGTAGGGGTTTTTAATCTTTGTCACAAATGTGCAGTGAAATTCCTAGATTAGATTTTTTTTAAAACCATTGGCTATATACGGTTACCATCTATTATATTATGTTAAATTTCCTGTTTTGTGAGGACTTTGTTCAACAATAAACTGTAAAAAAAATATTGTATTAGAACTTATTTTTAAAACTTTCTCGGAAATCTCGTTTTAAAATCATTATTTTCGAGATTTTTACTTGAATTTATATAGGTACAGGTTTTTGTGAAAAATACAAACGTTCTTTAGTTCGTAGGTATAGACTGACTTATTACAAGCTGAACCAACTTCTATCGAAATAATTAGTTCCAGACTCCAAATACGATTTACAAATCAGTTCAAAATCTTCAGAAGTTATAGCAAAATTAACTTTAAACATGTATCCGAATTGGTAAAAAAATTAGTAAAAGCACGATTTAATATAGCTTTGGAAAACCGTTAAGATCGAAACGGAACAGTTATTTGCATTTAATATCCTATTTACCTAACTCCCTGAATAAGAAAATCGCCAATCACAATTTTGCTTTTTATATGTACTTATCTTGTCTTTCTTTTAAAATATATACGTTAAAAAATGTTGGTATTATAATTAGGTACTTTTTAGGTAATTTTGCTTTTTATAGGTATCTTGTCTTTCTTTTAAAATATATACGTTAAAAAATGTTGGTATTATAATTAGGTACCTATAGCGTTTGTATTATTAACAATTAAGATTTTTAGAATCCTTTAAATCTTTGCAGCGGCTTCAGTGGTTTTAAGAGGGTTGGGTTCGATATCCCGCTGTTTATAATCCCGTTTTTTAAAACCCCGCTTTTTATAACCCTGTTTTTTATATAATCTCGCTTTTTCAAGATCCCGCTTTCTATAATCCCGTCTCTTATAAACCCGGTTTTTATAATCCCGTTTCTTATTATTTCGCTTTTGCAATCAAAACTACTTTTTTTAACTCCCACCAAAATTTCGTTGGGACTTAGTTCATTATGAAATAAGTCCCAACGATTTTAATAAACAGTGAGGTATGTACCCCCTGCTTGGGCACACTATAGGATTTGGGGTAGGTGCAAGGTTGGGTGTATGCAAAGTTTCTTTTTATCATTTGGTAATTTTTATTTAGTGGGACATAACCCTTCATTTGCATTTTGTGACTTAGTTCATTTTATGTTGGGAGTTAGTTTCAAAAATAATGGGAATGAGGTCATAATGAACCAAGTCCTAATTTTAGTGGGGGTTAGTGCATTGGGAGTTAGTTCATTTGGGAGTTAGTTCATTTGGGAGCCAATTTTTTCAATGAGTAAATATATGTATACTATAATTTTGATTTTGTGAATTGTGAGCAAAAACAAATGTGGACAGTAAAAATCAAAAAACACCAAATATTTTCTTTCATTCGAGTAATTTTTATTTTTTGAAATTTACAAACACATTATAATTTTTCGTTTAATACCCAAATGAATTGCGGAAAACGGGATTGGCGGGATTTTAAAAAGCGGGATTTTAAAACATTAGGATTATGAATAAGCGGGATTTTAGAAGACTGGATTTAAAAAAACCGGTGTTTTAGTAGGCAAGATTTTAAAACTTTCTTTTCGGGACTTTCGAAAAACGGGATTTTAAAAACCGGGATTCCGATACGCACCCGTTTTAAGGTTTTGTGTCGCCCATGGGCTAATTAAATCCAGCCATACCGTTTCAATGAAACAAATCCGAATAATCTTATAGGATCCAGTCTTAAAGGCACAGTGTCTTATTTTAACCCATTACCAAGTATGTCTAATCTTAAGACAGCTGTCCAACACAAAAACCTTATTTATAAACATTTTCCATCGATGGTTTAACTTATACACTGCAATTGGTTGTCCAAACCTATTCTAAAATTTCTATGTTCAATGAACAAAGAATTGAAAAGCTATCTTGAAATGAATGAAATGTTCATTAAACGTATACGTTCACGAAATTGACAGATTACAGGAATTTCATGTGAGTATACATATTTATACAACTGTTGGAAGGTGTTAATAAATAAGGAGATGTCCAACTATTACTATTATAGACAGTGGCTTAGACAATTGTCCAAGTACGCACTTAATTAGGTAATACTTAAGGGTTTTCATCATTTCATGGCAACCTTGTTGAAAGCTGAACAGACATCCTGGCGGAAGGGAAAACGTGCTTCAGAAAAATTAGTGCAACCAATTTCTTCAAAAATAAAGACAAAGCTCTGGAACCAAATAAATCTTACCACAGCACAAGAAAATTTTCATTAAAAAAATCGTTGACCCTATACCAAATAAAACTGCGTCTCTGTTCGATAAAAATGTACACGAAAAGAAAATACAAAAATATGTATATTTTTGTTTTTTGACTAATTCATCATTTAAAACAAAGTTTTAGAGATTTCATCGGATTTTTCAAAAGATAAGAAATAAATTTGCTATACCCTGGGGTAGAAACCAATTAGCTTATGTATAATATATAAATGGATATAAATATGCTTAAAAGCTTGAGATTGGACGCTTTGGAACCTGAGACCCATACGCAAGAACCTAAAGCAAAACTTGATGGGCGATTTTGATAAAATAAAAATAAATACTAAGGCATTGATAATAATTGAAAAACTCAAACAAATAATATAATTTTATAATTTTATTAACTGTAATGGCGCTATCTTTTAAAAAAAATATCAAATTCCTACTACTCTGCCATTAAGTTATACATTTTTAAAAATAATGAAAATAATTTTTATGAAAACTATTTTTAAGAAACAAATTTTTTGCTCATTCAATTTTATAAAAATTGTTCGAAAAAAAATTATTTCTCTTTCTGCATTATATGAATTTAAAACCAAAAACATGGTCACCGTAAAAATGACACGCTTTATTAGCCGGATAAGAGTGTACATTTTTATGCAATGTATTTAAATACAGGGCTTTGTAGATATTTATTAATACTATTTAGCCGATGCGATGTTTTGTTCAAGTATTTAATTTTAAAACGGTTACGTGCTTGATATTTTGTTAGTTAACCTTTTAAAGAATATTTCAGTGGGTACCTTTTCACTAAATACTAATTTGGGGAGATTTGCAGGTATAGATTTTAGCTTGTAAGCTCATTTTATAAAAGGATTTGTCATTGTGATGTCATCTTATTCAATTTAAGAAGGCTTATTCAGCATATGCCACCTAAAACTGAAGTTAAGTGTTTTTCACGGGTTACTAGCTCTTGCGAGGAATTGACAAATCTTCCAAGAGTATCTCTTGTCATGAAAAAGTGCTTCTCACATGAGCCGTTCGGATTCGGCAAAAAATTGTAGGTCCCCCTACTCCTGCCAATAACACGCACTAGGAAATGGTTGAATTGTAAGTCGCGGCAGTTCATGCAGAACCGGTGCCTTCAGTTTATTTTTTATTGATTTATTAACCAAATTCTAAACACATTTTTGAGGATCTAGCATTCAAAAGCGAACAGGCAAAGTAGGTAAACAACTTCAGAACATAATATTATACATCACAACCTCATGGCTGCTTTTCTTTAGAAAGGGTTTGTTTACGTTTAGTTTGAGAAGGTATGAAACGGTTATGAATGAAAATTCTTCAGAACGTAGAGAACCCAGAAAAGTAAAAAAAAAAAAAAAACAGTTAGTATGAAAAAGTCCTCTTTTGTTTACCAGTTCCTTATTTTGAATATTCCGACGGCAAATCACAACTTTATTTAAAAGGCGAGTTTGAACTTTCTATACTTATATGTTAAAGTTATTATGCTTATTAATAGTGAGGATTATGTAATACCGCATATAATACATTTTACAAGTTGAAATAAAGCAATAAGATATCTCGTAAATCAAAATTTAGAAAAAAGAAATTACGCACTTATTTTTAAAATATAGCGAAAAAAGAAATCTTATCTACAAATTATAATAATCCTGCTTTTCATAATCTCGAAATTACAAAATCTCCCTTTTACATCTAGCACCGAAAAATCTCGCAGTAAAAAACCAAATCTAGCAAATTAAACGCCCATATGTTCTGCATTCCACTTATCCATGACGAAAGTGAATTTGGGTGTTTTACAATTCGTTCTAAATGCTAATTGCGAATTTCGAAAATGTTCACTTAATTCGCCGTGTTCGAATGATAGTTCGATAGGGTATCTAAGATCGTTTTCCATCGGATATGTTTTCGAACGACCAATACCGGATTGGATAGGTTTGTCTGGTATTTTATATTTTATATTTATTTTGTATTCTATATTATTTTATTTTTTATTTTGTTGGGTAAAAATCAAAATCTATGTAAAAAAAACACAAACTAGAAATCCCACTTGTTCTTTGATCGATTGCCACAGAAAAGTCCTGTTTCTTTAATTTTTCTGAAAAGTTTGGGAAAAAGTTTGGGCTTGGGCTTTTTGATGTTGTTGTTGTTGTAATTTTTGACCAGAAATGAAAAGTAAGGAAACGCATTTGGGATGTTTTTGATTTGTTTCTGGGTGAACGACACATTTGACAACAAAAATGATCAGTAGTTTGACAAGCAAGAAATAGCAGTAGGTAAAATGTTCGGGTAGATTCTTACTGGAAAGAAATTAAATAAATTAAAACAAATTAAAAGCTCATGGCATTTTCGTGCCAGAAAAAAATAAAGAAATACATTTTGGGTAGATTTGGGATACCACGGGATCCCGCGGGCGAGTAAAGAAACAGACCTAAAGTGAGAGACTAGACAGCTAAAAATCAGCTGACATGTATTTCAGATGTCAGCAGTTTTTTTTTCATAAAAATCCGAAAAATTTTAGGATACCTTTCAGATTTATTTTGGACAACAGCTAGTTTGTTCATCAGCTGTTTTTTCCTATATGATTACAACAACACCAACCAATCTGGATTGCTTTGAAATTTTACTCGAACGTCGCCATTCATTCGATAAACCAAGTTCGTAGTAATTACGAAATTTTCTAAAATGAATGGATTGTAGAACATAGAATTTCATTTCGACTGAAATTGAAAGTCAATTTCGTTCGAAATGCAGAACATGGACGCAAATCTCGGAATTGAAAAATAAAATAACACGTCTACTTACATATAATTATGGAGTCTGATCAAAACAGCATAAGTCCATTTGTCGAAATTGGAACAAATATCAATTTATAAGAGATAGGTATATACTGTTTTTAAGAGCACACTGTTTATGCGGCTTCGCAGCGCGCGCCGTGCCGCACGTTCAGGGTCCTCTGCCTTTGGTCATACTTCGGGAAACCAGGGTTTTTATCAAACCGCGTTGATGCGCATAAGTATGCACTTTTATAGTGTCGATAAACTGTTATAACCGTTATAAATTGTAATTTCTATGGGTACATATATTTGTATATCTCTCCCTAAAATTTTCGAGATTTTAATTTTAAGCATTGCATTGAATTGTCTGATTACAGTCAATAAATTCATTCAGTGACTTAAATCGTCGCTAGTTTCGCATTCAATAAATTAATTTAGAGTCTGCGAATAAAATAAATGCAATCATAGTTGGTTTTTGCATTCAATTGATTTCATTCATTTTTATTTAAAGATAATTGGATTTCGTGTAAAAAAACCTAACAAATCCTAAGGTTATGAGAAGCCCCAAAAAATAATTTGCGAGAGAAAGTGTGGCAGGTATACTTTTTACATCATATTTGATGGCAATAAAAATACAAAAACCGAATCACATTTATTTATAATATAGAATTTCTTAAAGGTATGGCGTATATTCCTTGTTTAAGAGTTAAAGACATTTACAAAGAAATTAGAAAATATCTTAAATTGAAGGTTAAAAAATATTGACCATTTTGGGTCTAGTTTCTCATCAGACATCCAAACTTAACGACCAACGACCCCGACGATAGAATTGTAGTTTTTTTTCGAATGTGCTGAAGCAAAATACACAATGTAATGTTAATGAACGTGTTATCAATTTTTTCTATAGAAATTGATAAAATGTAGTATGTATGTTTGTATTGTATATAATGTACCTATGAGCAATCAGTCACAATCAAAATATTCGAAAGTCTCCGAATTGTACCACTTCACTTCTATGGACTATTGTGATTTAAAATTGTGTTTTTTTTTCTATTGCAACCTAATTGATGTCTGATTTTGACTTACTTATGTATACCTATGCTGTAAAAAAAATGGTTAAAAATATGATCTCAGAATATTAAGGTTGAGAGGTCCTTCTTCACCATTTTCATTTTCTCATAGAAACTGTGGATAAAAGGAAAAAACTTAGCAATTTTACAATTGGTAACATAAAATTTAAAATATAAATTTGAGAAAGTGGGAATGAAAGCATGAAACTCGTTCTTTAAATTGCTAAGAAAACGTCTAAAAAAACTTTGAAGCTCAAAATTCTTGCATTCGTGAAAAAAAATTAATTTGTAAAAATTAAAAAATCTTTAGGTATGCCAATTTTAAATATTTAATAATATACAAATAAAAACCTAATTTAAAAAAAAAATGATCAAATTTTAAAAGCAGTGAAAGATTTACCAAAAGTCTATTTCGCACTTTTTTAAAACTCGGTGAAGGGTCAAAAAAGAAATAAACGTTATAATATTTTGAACGGTCTCATAGAAAACTTATTTAAGATTTCAAAATCGTGCTTAAATTTTCTGTGACATCATTTGTTACTAAGATATTAGTGACCAAAGTTTGCTTTTTCATACATTCATGTCAAAGCTACAAGTTTGCTTTTTCATACATTCAGTCAAAGCTACAAAAAATATTAAATTAGATTAAAGAAGTTATCTCATGAATACATTTCATTGATTAAACAAAAATTATACTCTAAAAAAAAAAAACAAACAAAAATTAAAAAAACAAAGTAAATTTTGTTCCCGTGTCGTTTCTTATGACTGCGCTATAACGGTATAAAAAATGATTCTATGACAGGTCCCAACAGTTTTTTGTACATATATTTTTTTAGCAAATAACAATAATATCAAAATCATTAGAGAGAGATTTGTTTAACCGATTTAAATTATTTCTTTTTATACAAGAGCTTCTAACTAAGATCAAATAATACTGAATATCAAAATTTTCAAATAAACAAGCTTTAGATTTGTATCCAAATAAGTTTTATAATTCGATATTTCAAAAATGGGTAGATAACTTTTTTTCGAAATCGGATATTTAACTCCACTAAAAAATGGGGTACCAATTTTGTCTGAAAAAATTAAAAAAAATGTATGTTCATTATATAAAAAAATTATTACAAAAAAAAAACGGTTCCAATGATTTTTCAATTTTTTTCTCATAAATTAAAATTTGTTTAAAATAGAAATTTTGTTTAGGTAGAAATAATAACTGAGTCATAAGCTTTATATTGGTATCAAAATATTTACTGATTTTTGTTTGAAAACGTCTCAAAATTAACAGTTAAAATTTTCAATTTACGTTTTCAATGAAAGCTATAACTGGCACATTAAGATGAAAACAATCTAACGGCTAAAATTCATGGATTTAAAAAAAATGTAATTGCAATATAAAAAATTTTCAATTATTTCCTTTTCTTCCTGTTCGATCAATTAAGTTTCAGCACATAAATATTTCAAAAAATATAGCTTGACATCAATGTGCGAATTGTTGCTCTTGACCCAAACTGAAAACTAAAATTATAGTACCAAAAACCGATTTCGCAATCAAATATGACTCCTACTCAAACCCCCAATCAAGTCTCTGATTAAAATTTAATTTAATTGTGTAGGTATATTAAAATAAATAATTAATAAAGTTCCGTTTTCTCTCCCTTTTTTAACATCTACGAATTCAAACTCACGCTACTTACTCTCAAGCTCCAAATATAATCACCCTAAAACCAAAACTGCATTAGGAATATATTAACTTAACATACATATTTTATTTATATTTATTTCAAGGCTTAGGAGTCACACAACCCAGCGCATTGCTGAATTCAAAAACAATCGGTTTAGTTACGTCTACACAGAATGTAAGCTCTAGTCAAGAAGTAACGAAACGCACTAATAAACCACTAATGGAGAAACGCCGCAGGGCACGTATTAACCAGAGTTTGGCTATTCTTAAGGCTCTCATTCTTGAGTCTACAAAAGCTAATGCCAAAAGTACCGATGGACAAACAAAGCATACAAAATTAGAAAAGGCTGATATTTTGGAGCTAACAGTTCGACATTTTCAGCGACATAGAAATCTAGATGACCCTAGTAAGTTTAAGAAACAAAAAATTTTATTGATGATGCAACTTTGAATTAATCTACTACTTTTTAAATTATCTACAGCCATCAATAAATATAGAGCAGGATATACGGATTGTGCACGAGAAGTTGCAAGATACCTTGCAACACCTGAACCACCACCTCTTCCAAATCTCCCATCTTTATCTGATCCTGGATCAAAAGCTCGACTATTACGTCATTTGGATCAGTGTATTGCTGAAATCGATGTTGAAATATGCCCACACACAACAGCTTACGCTGACAGTCCGTCAAGTAGTTGTTTTGAGATCAATTGCACCAAGAAACCGTAAGTAATGAAACATTTGTAATGTGAAAATAATGTGGTTAAAATTAAATTTCATTACAGACAAGATGAAAACTCCCTTGACTACAGTAGTCAGGACTCCAATCCATTGGATTTTAGCAAGGCAACCAGGGTAAACATTACTGCTCATACGATATCTTCCACTTCAACTGAGCATGTTAACAATCAGGTACATTTTACTTCTTTGTAATTGTAATGTATATCTATTCTTATATAAACAATTTAATTAAAGGACGAAAATAACAATCGTGGCCAAGAAATGGATATAACAGACAACAACTTAGATAATCTCAGACTACCAATGGCAACATCTTCAGGAATGATTGATGTCAACTCTGGTCTAAGTCCAGGTGATATTCGGAATAAGGTGAGCGAGTATTCGTTTTTATATGTTCACTTTTATATGAAAAAAATAATACTAACGATTTTGTTTTAAATAAAATTTTGCAGCCCTGTAACCTTGATGCATACAAAAATCTCAAAGTGAACGATTCAAGTAATGTGCTGGTCTTACCACCACATTACATGCAACTGGCTGCTGCCTTGGGCCTCAGTACTCAACCAATCGTTGATCCAATTTCAACTCGAACCGACTTTGAGCGACTTATTGAATTAAACAGAAATCAATCGGCGTCGATTGTCAGTGACAAATTGGACAGCTATGACAAATGTCCAATGGATCTACCAAGGGATGAGGCTGGGGCAACCTCTTCAAATACAGTTGCAATGATTCCAGCTACCTCCCTAATGGCTTCCAACTCACCCAGACATAGTCCCATAATTGAACATCAGCTAGAACAGCATCAACAGCAGCAGCAACACCAACAACAGCAGCAGCAGCAGCCTCTACAAGTACACATCGGGCAATCAAACTCATTGGAAATTGATGTTGACATTGAAAAACCTTCAGTGACCCCGCCTATGATGATATCGACGAAATCAATAAATGTCGAAGATGCCGACAGTGATATAAACATGGAGAATTCGGATCAAAATCAAAATAATCAAAACTACCTTAATCGACAGGAGGGAGGTGGCGTTGGAATGTTTTCTGGTGAATCCAGACAAATGGACGATAATATGTGGCGTCCTTGGTAGAGTAGATGAATTCCATCAGAACGTACATAACATGTAAAAAAAAAAACGATCTCGAGAAAAAGAAAGATAACAGAGATCAACATAAATTAAAAACCAAATAAGTCTTTGTTGTTGTATTTCAGCTTTTTGAGTTACTCTACACATTATATACATATTATAATATATTAAACTGTGCCAAAGGAATGCTAGTCATCTCTTTATATGTAAAATTGATACTTTTTTCGTTCCCAAGACCGAAAATAAGAAAGAAAACAAAACAAAAAATATAATTAACCTTATCCACCGTCTATAAAAGCATTTAGCGTTTTAATTACAAGCTAAGTACATACTTAAATAATATGTAATTATCTTGTTTAAAGTTTTATTTTTCTTCTGTTTGTTGTGTTATTGTTATTAAATTCATTATTTCTTTTTATTTAAAAAAATATAAGCTTAAAATAAAATTTAAGGAAAAAGATATAGAGGCTTCTAATTTTTATTTATTAGTTATTAGATAGCTATTTCATTCTGTGAAAAAAATTATTACTTGTTAGATATTTATTTGAAATAATAGTATAATAAACAAAAAAAATAAAGAGAATTTAAAAAAAACATTAACTGAAAATAAGAAATATTATAAAATACATATATATATTAATATGCTGAAATATGCGTATCAATAAAGAAAATTATTTCTTAAAAATTCGTTTTATTTATGAACTTTAAAGAAATTCGACGAATAAATAAATGTTAATTTCAGAAAAAAATATCCATCGACCGATTAAGCAGGTGGTATACAATATAGGCTCCCGTAACTAATTTATTTCTTTTATATAGTTTTTGAAATATTATAACTTTAAAAACACAGTGTGATCGCACATAAGAGCAATTTCGTGCGACCCAGTCTTGCACATATTTTTTGATTTTGCAGTAGGGGGGATCAGTGTGAGTGTGAAAACCCATTTTCGGTTTTTTTTTTCTAGGTATGACGAAAATCGTTCAATACCCCCACCTCCCGAACGGAGGGGGTTTTTGACCCCCGAAAACGGTTTTACACACTCATACAGATCCGCAGCACATCTAACAAAAAAAACTTGACATATCCAAAATGCAAGGCCAAAAGTAACATTTCAATGCATTATATTATGATTCCCTTTTCTATTGAAAAAATTCTTTATTTTTTCGGGGCCTCTGAAAACATATATGGGAGCCATCAATTGGTTTAAAAATTGTATGCATCGAAAAAATGGCAAATGTTCATTCTTAATTTAATTAAAATGAACAAGACGATTGTAAACAAACAATCGTTCAATCGTAATCGTTGAAACGATTGTACTACTTTTAAAGTAGTTTAACGAAGCTTTTATTGAATCGCCTAGACGACGTTGTCTATACGATAAATAGTTTAGTTTGTTACTCGAAGCAAAACAATCGTCGAAACGACGCGACGTCGCCAGACGATCATCGTCTTACGAAATGAGGGAGAGCCCAGATAACTTAAGTTCCGTATTCTATGGTAGGGGTTAATTGATTCCACGGGCTTATATCTGCCATTGCTTTTTCTTGCCATAAGTATTCAAAACTTCCCTAATAATTAGCATAAGGTAAAATACGCTAGCTTCTCAAAAGGAATATAATATCTGCTCGTTCACTTTTTTCCAGTTATTTCAAGCTTCTTAAAGCAGTTGCGAGATGTTCCCTAATACAACAAATTCTCAGATTCTGCATGATTCTGCTTCTCCCCAACATTGACGTATAAATAGCAATTCCTAAGGATGAAATTTTAATTTGCACTGAGACACATGGAAGAATAAATAAAAAACGTTTTTTTTTCTAAATGTGTAAATATAATAATATATTAGTATAATAATATCCATTCTAATACAAATGAGTGGGGACAAAAATTTATTAACCTAATGTGATGAATTTTTATAAATAGGAAAAACTAATTTGCAATCGAAAAAAAAGAAAACATTGTGTTTTACTTATAATAATAATAATTATAACAATATTAAATATTAAGACATGCCATGCAAAAGTATGTTATTTGGATTTGAATGTGTTGGGCTGAGATTTTCTTGGTGCTGACTGCCTCTGTCTGGCTAGGAAAGTTTGCCCTTGTCCCATGAGCATGGCAAGTTTTGTGTCTACTGCATCACGTTGTGCATTAACTCCAAGTCTGTTAGAAAAACAAATGAATTTAGAAAAATGTTAGTTATATATTTTGAAGAGAAATATTTTTGTACCTATAGAAAGCAGTTGTCATTAGCTGTTCCTCCATAGTGCTCATGCCAGTTTTGTTTTCTGTTTCGGTTTCTTGGTTTTTCTCTAAACCAATATTTTCCATAACTAAAATTAAATAAAGTTAAATTAATTGTTTTTTTTTTATAAATTGTATTTAACAATTTATTTATTTACCACTAGCTATTCTAGGATCAAGATTCTTTATGACTTCCTTTGCCTTTTCCACACATTTTTTATACTTTGCATCGAATGCTAATAGTTCCTGTTCTCTTGAAGATACCGTGCTCTCTAGTTTAGTTATCTTTGCTTGTAAAGCAGTATTTTTTTGAAGTGATTCTTCCAATTGGTAAGCTTAAATGATGAAATATACAAAATAAATGCTTGAATAAGAAATATATAAATCGATTATATTACTTTTCTGTTCGTTAAGTTCAATTAATTGCTTAAGATGTTTATCGATTTCACCGCTGAAACGTAAAATAAATAATTTTTGAATATGTTTGTTTTAACTGTGATAGAAAAAGGCTTACTCCTTTAAATTAGGATCGATTTTAGTAGATGCTAATTTCAAAGAAAGAACCTGCTCATTTGCTGACTTAAGTTGTTCCCTCAGATTATCATTGCGCTTATTCGCATCATCAAGTAATTGCTAAAAAATAGTGAAAAAAAGTATATAAGTACATACATACAAATATATCAATTTGTAGAAATAAAATTTTTTTACCGCTAAAGCTGTTTGTCCTCCTTGGCCCTCTCGCAAGGCCTTGTTTTCAGCTTCCAAGCGTTCGATTTTCTCAATCAGAGCAGGTGATTGAAGTTCCTTTGACATGGTGTTGCCACTTTCTGAACAAAATATTATAATTTAGGTTTTAACAACTCTTTAAAAAAAACTCACACAAGCACACAAAAACAAAAAATTACAAAAAGGGGATATTTTTATGGCGACTCAAGCACACACAATTTTAACTTATCGTTTGATTCATAATTATCGTAGGCTTTAAATGTGTTCTTATTTTCTGCAAGCCTACGGCTTATTTAGTAAAAAATACTGTCGGAAGTGATTTTAGATATCCAAATTCTTCTTAAAATAAGATTGTATCTGCCATGAACAAAGAACGAATCTTGTTGAAACACAGACAGTGTTGCCAAATCATAATGATTTATCATGATTTTTCACTCTCATCGCATACAATCATGAATTCATTGAAAATCTCATGATTTTTTGTATATTTTGGCATATCCATTGTGACGAATATAAAGTTACTAAGCTTAATATTTTAGCAAACTTTACAATCAATAAACATATTTTTATTACTTTTTATCTATATAATATTATGGACATAGGTATACATAATTTATTTTTGAATCTTAATAAAATAAAATGGAAATGTAATCCTATTAGTATATTTCATTTACTTTAAAATTTGTTTTAATTTGTGTGAGTCGTAAGATAGCAGTAATTTTTGTATGCTCAACGAAGAACAAGAAATCTCATGATTTTTTCTGTAATCATGAACTTTTTTTTGTAATTTATCGAAGGTGAGCTCACAATCTCATAGTTTGGAAAGCATTGTCTTATCGGTAGGGATTATTTTTCAATTCAAACGGGTAACATTTGATATCTAACTTTATCTTCAATTGCAGTAAAAAAAAAAACAAACTTGTAAACTTTAAGAGCATCTGGCAAAAATTTGCCTCAAAGCTTTGCTCCCATCGCCGTCGAATCGCCAATTGCATTTCCAACATAAACACACCCTAAGGAACAGTTTTTGATCGGAGAATATAAGTTGCACCAATATTTCATTAACTCTCAATAAAAATATTAAATTACACACATCCAAACATTGACATTTTACGGGATTTTTGATCTCATAGTCGTTACTTTTCCCGGATTTTTTAAATAAAATCCTAATTTCACCATAGCTACAAACACAAGCTTAATTTGGGTATATAGAAAAGAATGAAGTGAGCTCTCGAAACTTTGACTCATAAGTTATGGGCTACATCCATTGCAGTCCTCAAAATTGTTTAAGCCTTAAATTCATAGAGAGCCATGTGAGTGGCCATAAAAAAAAAACTAGTACCTCTTCGAGTCGACAACTCTCCGCACTTTAATTCATCTACTGCTTCCCGTAGATTATCTCTTTCCTTCAACAAACTTTCCTTAGCTCTTTGTAATGCACTCAAATTGCTTTCCAAGTTTTTATTAGTGAATTCCAACTTATCGTTTTTGCTCAACTCAATATCAAGCTTTTTATGAAGTTCTTGGATCTGAAATACAAAACAAGTCATTTTATTTGACATTGTAACATTAATTTCCTTTACCTCTTTTTTGTAAAGTTCAACTTGCCCTTTAACTGTGGCAAATTTTTTTGCGTCTTCTTCAAAGGCAGCATTTTGTTGCAAATACTCTGCGCTTCGATCTTCAAGCATTTTTATTTGTTTCTTCAAATCGTTATGGTCCTCGAGTTTTTTCTTGTAAGTAATCAACTGTGTTTCGAAAACTTTCAATTTATCATTCGATTCACGAAGAATATCAACTTCATCCTTCAATTGTGACAACTCTGCAGTGTTTTGCTGTAAAAAAGTAAAAAATAAAATAAAATTAATCGATGAATATTGATTTAAAAAAAATAGGAAAAACATAATTTTGGTATTTCATTGAAATGAAATAGCAAATAAAAAATAATGCCTAATTCAATTAGTTACCGTAAGTTCGTCAATTTTCTGTTGTAAGGTGGTTAATTCCTTTTCTTGTTGCTGGGTTTTTATTTTTAAATCTTCTCGATTGGTTTCGGATTGGAGGAGTTCCTCTTTCAGGAGTTCCATTTGACGGCGTAATTCGTTGTAACGTGCTGAACCCGGTTGCATTGGTCCAAGAGATATACCATCCTCCCCCATTGTCGATAGGTTTTCATGTTTCTCCATTTCAAGCTGGAGTTTCGCAAGCTCCTGTTGAATTACTGTTTTTTCTTCAACCAGCAAGACAATCTTAAAGAGAAATAAATGATTTCAAAAAGATTAATAGTTTCACACTTAATGGCTACGAAGGTAATTACCTTTTTTTCTGCCTCAAAGCACTTTTGCGCCAAAGCATCTCGCTCCTCTTGCAAAATTTTGAAGTCAAAGTTGACCATAGCTATGGAATTCCTTGATGGTGATGAACCCTGCAGCGTTGATTCTAGATCTTGCAAAGCGCGCATAATATTCTGTTGGAGTGACTCCTCCAATTCCATTATTTGTGTGATGTAATCTTGTTTATCCGCACAATTAACTGCACATCCTAAAATCAACTGCAAAAGACGCTCCAATTCAATCATGTCGGACTTTTCTGCAATTTTCTGAGCATCTGGGCGGGGATAATCGGAAAGAGTGTAATTTAAGATATCTGTGTAGTAATCGTAAACGCCCTCGATAACTTTCTTCATGTTGCTCATTTTCAAACGCCAATTGGACCCAACATCTGATCTTACTTTTGATAGCCATGATTCTTTAAGATCGAATTAGTTAGTAAAATGAAATTATTTGAGGTTTGATGTAAATTTGCAAAAATAATACCCGTGAAAGAATCCGGAGAAAATTGATTAAGAGCCTGGGCTAGGGCTACGCCATCACTGAGTTGTTCTGCATTGCTGTGAGGAGCTTTGAGATTCAGTGTTTTAAACCATTCTATAAGGCTCTTGCACATTTCGATTTTTTCTCCTTCCATTGTTTATAGATAGTTAAATAAAAAAGTTAGGTTTTTTAAGAAAATGGGCTCAATTTGAATAACAAAAGTACAAAAAACCAACAAAAACTTTCCCCCGTAAAATAATTTTCAATTTTTTTCTGGACAACAACGCAAATGTCAAGTTATGAGTCAGCTCAGCTGACAGTTGCAAATTAAGATGATAACACATAACAAGCATGAGAAGAAGAACTACGATTTTAAACGGTAATGACCCGGTTCAAAAATTAAAGCACTAGATGATTTGCGATTAAAATAAAACAAATAAATAAACAATTAAAACACGTATTTTAAAGTTGAAAATACTTAAGAAAATGGAAGAAATAACATGTTTACAAATACAAACTTGGATAATGAAGCTATGAAGATTATAAAAGTTGCAAACGCTTTGAAAGTACACTTTATTTTTATACCCACAATGAAGGAATTTGAAATTATCGATCAAACAATTTGTTCTTCTCCTCCTTTTAATGACGAAATAGCATGTTCAAGGTAGTGGAGTAATACATCTTTGTGCAAAAAATAGGTCAGTTATTGGATAATGGCTAAAGTCGAGTTTTCATATAAAATGAATCTTGTGATTCGCGTGTTAATAACCCATATAACTTTTGAGTCTTGGTTCTAATTTATTATTTTTGAAATACCAAGTTTGAATTGGAGCAAATGAGGTTATTTTCGTTGAAAATTAATAAATTCTATTCCTGCAAATAATCTCATTTCCCATACAAATTCACATTTCGAAATAAGGTAATTTCAGCCATATTTGCACGAAATTCCATTACGGAAAAACTTTATGAACACACCCAAGTGGACATCCATAGTGGAAATCCAGTGAAAATGTCAAAATTTAATAAACATAAAACAGAAAGAGAACACACGAAAAAAATGCTATTTTATGTTTCTTTTTAACTCGGAGCGCTCCGAGCTCTCAACTTGCATTTCTTTTTTAGTTCAGAGCTCGACCGGGGATCGCTCGATGAGCTCGGAAAAAAATGACCGAGCACATCGAGCACAAAGCTGAGCGCGGCTAACTTCATACAATTTTCATGTAATTTGACAGATATTATGAGAGTTCAGTGCTCAATTGAGTTTCTTAAATAGATCGGTGCGCTCAGTTAACGCTCTGTTCGGAATGAGCTCTATTCGCTCAGAGCCCGCTCTGTGCCCCGCTCGGGGCTAAAAAAGAAAAACGCCTAATGAAAACGTACGTAGAATTAAGGTAAAACTGCACTCGGCGGAACTGGACTACGGCGACACCGCGCGCACACACTCTTAAGCTAAGACCGCACTTGGCGGAACTGCACTTCGGCGGAACTGAGCTTCAGGACTTATTTGTATGAAATTGTGTGAGCTATATCGCACTAAGCGACAACTGCACTTCACGGCGTGACACTATGCGACAAAGTTGATAATCTGACCAACTGTGTCGTGACGTGAAGTTTCGTTCAGTTTCATGCGAAAGTGTGTTCGGTGTCGCTGAAGTGCAGTTCCGCCTAGTGCGGTTCTACCTTTAATAGAACTTCAAATGTGTGCCAAATTTACTTCAAATGTGTGCAAAATTTACTTAAAATGTGCCAAATTTGTAGATTTTTGATCACTTTCAGGAAAGGACTTAGAATAATTTTAGACATTGCGAACAAAAGAGCCACCCTAAAGCCCGCATCACACGACGCTTGTTTTCCTGCTAGAAATGCTTGCTGGCTTTCGCTTCTATCAAGAGAGCCAGTAGTGACGCCATTTTCCAGCTCAATAGCCAGCACGAAAGCCAGCAAGCATTTCTAGCAGGAAAACAAGCGTCCTGTGATGCGGGCTTAATAGATATATTTTCTTATCAATATAAAAACACCACCGTGTAGAGTGAAGAAAACACAAATCTTCTAATGAATCAATAGCTGTGTTTTATTTTCCCCGAGATCCGAACCAGAAATGGATTTGCTTACGAAAATACATGTATTACAAAAACAACACAAGATCCAACTTTGTTTTGGATTTGAATTTCCAAATCCGTTTTGAACACACACCCTTAATTTGTAAATGTCGTCAGTAGTGTAAAGAAAAAAGACAACGGGTGTATACAAATAAAAAAATTAAAAGGAAAAAAGAGTTGGGTATATAACAAGTTGTCACTGAGATCCTGGGTTGTTTTATTTTTATGATCTAATCTGGATTGGATCTGGGGGAAAATAAAACACAGCTAATAAAAATGATTGTTTTATTCCAAAATATATTACATTAGCTGTGTTTTATTTTCCCCGAGATCCGAACCAGATTGGATTTGCTTACGAAAATACATGTATTACAAAAACAACACAAGATCCAACTTTGTTTTGAATTTGGAATTCCAAATCCGTTTTGAACACACACCCTTAATTTGTAAATGTCGTCAGTAGTGTAAAGAAAAAAGACAACGGGTGTATACAAATAAAAAAAACAAAAGGAAAAAAGAGTTGGGTATATAACAAGTTGTCACTGAGATCCTGGGTTGTTTTATTTCCATGATCTGATCTGGATTGGATCTGGGGGAAAATAAAACGCAGCTATTATTGACAAACAACACAAAAACCACACAAATAACAATAATCTGAATAATAATATTTGGAGAAAATAAAAGAATCCAATCGGCTGCGCAGCAGAATTGTTTTTTTTTATGAACAGCTGAGATTGGATTGTCAGTTTTGGAAGTAAAACGTAATAGATTTCCTCTTTATGGTACTTTATTTGACACAAGCGTATTATAACTATACAGGACAGGAAAATCTTTTATAAATAATAATTTATGTTGCGTTGAATAGTAACTACATAATGCTTATGCATTTCATAACTATTCAGCCGTTTAGAGGTGTTTAGAGAATTCTAAGGGCGGTATTCACCAAGCGCTCATAAACGGCTCTTAAGTTTATGAGGCTCATAACTCAAATAATATTTGAGCTATTCACCAAATACTCATAAGTATTTTTGATAGTTCGAAAATGAGAGCGACTCTCTCTTAACCAGGCATACCCAAACTGTAAAATCAAATTTTTGTTCGCATAAATTCATCACAAATAATAACTTTAGCACCAAAAACAAGACCAATTAATATTTTTTCAACTTAATTGATAGGAGAAAAGATTTTCTTACAACGAAAGAAAATAAATTTAATGAATATCAAAAAAAAATTTAAATAAAAATACAAAATTTTGACAGGTTGACAATTTGAAAGAAAAAAAAAACAAATTATTTTAAAAATTTTCGAAAAATTTTCGGAGAGACCGGTTATAACTTATGAGTGGTCGGGAGCACTCATAAGTTTTATGAGCGCTAATAAATATTCACTATTATTGCTTGGTGAATAGATTTATGAAGCTTTTAAGTTATGAGCGTTCGGTGAATACCGCCCTAAATAATTAAGGATGAGTGTATATAGAGTTCAGTGTACAGAACGTGTAGGCATAGGTCTTTTCTTTCTGGTTCTAGTTGCGTGGAAACCCAGTATAAACTTAATTTTTGTTTTCACCCTGTATTTGTGTTTCAGCCTTTAATACGTCAACAGCAGCTGTTTTTTTTATCACCCGTCACATTTTGCCGTTTTAAAACCATACAAACACGCAGGTAGGTGGTGAAATTCATCGGAAATTAATTTTGTTTATTTCTTTAATTATATTTTATTCTTTTAATAATGAAAAGACGAGCCACGATGGAACACTTATCCTATCAAATTGCAGTCAAAAAAGGTATCTCGATAATAAAAATATACAAACTTCAATTGTTTAACCAAATACTTCTATTTTTAGCACAGCTCGTCGAAAGGAATCCAATGCCAAACGGTGTTGGCCTTTTGGATCCAAGTCGTGTATCAATGCATGATGCAAACGATATCATTTCTTTGGCAACACAAATTCAACAAGCCGACCAACACCTGCAATCCAACGCATGTGGAAAATTGACTTTAATACTTGATCAGGTAGTGTTTCTTGTTATGCTTTAACTCGAACGCATATCCAATGTATCGTCGATATTTCTTCCAATAAAGATAAAAATGCTTCAAGCACAAGCCGCATCTATTTTGCAAGAAACCGAGGAAAGTCGTGTTCTCCATAATGCAGCTTGTAATTTTGCAAAGAAGCCTGGAACTATCTATCATCTTTATCAAAGATCGTCGGGTCAACATTATTTTAGCATGTTATCTCCAGCCGTAAGAAATTGATTTAAACTTTTTTCTACGTCATAAATACTTGTGTTTTTAGGAATGGAATGGATCGTGCGATCACAAGTTTGTTGGGAGCTATCGACTGGAATTCGACTCTAGCTGGACGCCTATGGATAAAATTTTAGAACGTGACGAAAAAATGCAATGGGCACAGAAATGTCTTAAAGCACCGTATTCAGAAAAGCATCCTCAACTTTCTATTGAAAGTAACTTTTTAGAGAAAATGGAATGAGGAGAGAAATTTTAAAAGGTTTATTTTGTTTTCTTTTTTTTTCTATAGAAACCTGAATGAATTAGGAAAAGTTTTATATATTAAGCATGAATGTATTTTGACGAATAGACGATTTACTTTTTTTTTTGTTTTTGAGGATTTTTCAATGGAACATAGAAAAGCGACTTAGGGGCTAGTTATACCTTTCATTGAAACTTATCACGGAAAATTTTAAGTTTTAAGGCACTTAAAAAGCAAAATTAATGATTGTTTTAATGCCAATATAAAACCTCAATTAATATTTCTGGTCAAAAAATTTTAATTTTGGCTCATTCTTTCACAAAATAATTTCTAAAATTCAATGATCAATGGTAAGGTAGTTCAATCACTGAAATAAAGAAAATCGGTTTATGTGGAAGGTTGGGCCAAAATCGAAAATTGTTTTGCCAAGGATTAATAATTAAGTCATCAGCTTTACATTGTCATCAAAATGATCACTAATTTCGCTTTTTAAGTGTCTCAAAACTTGAAAACTAAAATTCCAATGATGGTTTTCAATGATAGCTATAACTGGCTCCTTAAGAAGTTTTCCTTGAACGACAGGGTATGATATTTATTTTGTTAAAATTTACCTCAAAAATAAATACATTAAAGTTTGAAAATATACAAGTTTCGAGCCAAATTGTTTTTGAAGACTTTTATGAACAATATTCTCAGTAAGAAATAAAAAAAAGACAATTTGGAAACCATTAAATATAAAATTTTTGATCATGCTATTTTAATTCGAAGTCTCAAAAGAAGATACACTAGAGAGCAAGATAACAACATATACAAACTTAAAATAAGAATAGTGATACTACGGCTACGGTCGTTCGGTTCCAAAAACATGTTTACACACCCCGTAAGAATATTTGCCAAAAGGAAGAAAACCAATCCATTGTGATTTGTTGCTTCCATCAGCGAAGGCAACTTATGCTCCTCTGACAATGCAAAGAATATATAGTCTGACAAAATTATATAAAGTAAAAGTATTGTTAGAGCGATTGATAATGTCCAGGAAACATATCCAAAGTTGGATATGCGTCGAGAAATTCGAATTGTTGGGATACAAATGAAAGTTATAATCCAAGTGCATGCAACCATCACAGCCAATAGTTTCACCTTTTTCGAGTACTTTTCGACAGTCAATGTTGTTTCTGAGAACAGCAAACGTCCAACATACATGGCCAACAGGTAGATTGCAATAAATCCAGGAAGTGAGCAGAATCCTTCTCGGTTTGCAATGAAGAAAGTCGAACGATCTTCTTCTCGATCCATGACAAAATCAGCAACACAATACAGAAGAAGGCACTCGTGTGTTGTAAGAATCAAGATTCCTAGCAGAAGCAGTTGTAATTCTGATCCAACGACTGCACTGATTAATCCACCGAAAAGCTTTGTCAGTCCCAGAGTGAAAAACGCGTTCATATGTTTTCCATACTCCGTATCGTCTTGGTGGTAATCGATGGCTTGAATAACAACCGTTCTAACCAGACCAAGGAGCAAAATAGGGCCTACAATTTTGGCTATTTTGAAGAAGTCCTTGCGTGTTTTTATCGGTTTGGAGACTATACCCATGCTGAATACAAATAATCCGATACCAGTGTCCATCAAGCCCACACCGTAGAAGCGACTTTTTCGAAATGATTTAGGGAATGTTGGGAAGTCTATAGCGAGAATACATACAGCTGTGATAATATTGATTGTGGATCGTATTAAAGTTAAGGAATTTGGTTGATGACCCAAACTTATAACCCTCTGTTCATTTTCCAAGGAAGTAATTTTGCTTCTTCTAAGGAGGCCCATCACTAAGATCATCATAATCACACATGTAACTTCCACATATAGATTGCAGATAGTTACATTTAAAACTATCGGCAAAACAATCAGAACAAAATCAAGTAGATATTTCCATGCATCGTTGGAAAAGTTGATTTTCTGTGATACAATGTAGGAAACAAAAACTGAGTAATATGTTGGAAGTATTGTAAAAAATATGTGAACAATTAATAAGGCAGTTTCCAATGGTTTTGTACTCGGCGGGGTTGAAGTAGCATTACAAATATTATCATCGATATCATAATTCTGAAATTGGAATGCTGGACAAGTAGCTCCCATATTGAGATGATTTTTTCGATATGGTAAGTTGTTGACCTGATAAGGTACTGATGTAATATATTTTTATTTATTATTTTAAATATATATGAATAAAACTGGGCGAAGAAGTATTTGTTTACATTTTTGTTCGCGGTGTCAAGTGTCAACTACTACGTTTGAGTTTTGACGTAGATAAAAGTCAGGGTGTGAAATCTAGGCAAAATTCAATGGGCTTACACAAGAAGTCAAAAGGAAAAATTTCCATGTAAATTTTGAAATTTTGGTTTTTCGAAAATACATACGCCAAAAAAGTTATGTCTCAAAAGTTGTCCAAACCAACGCAAAATATCGGCACTAAAACGAAACTTTTGTCTGTCAAAACTAAATTACATGGCGGTAAATGAGAGTATACCTACCTACATCAACGCGACGATGCGTTCAAGTAAATCTCATGTAAAATATATTGACAGCTGAAAGTTTCTTCGTCGTTCCGAATGTTTCGCATTGGCAAGGGGGAGACTTAATTTGTTGACTTTAAGGTTCAACCACGTTCATTGACAACCACGTGTTGTTATTGTTGTTTTCGTCGTCGCCACCGAAAATTCGCGTTGGTGTGGGGAACCTTTTAACCATAAAGCTATGCGCAAACCGACACGATGGCGGCGATGGTGGCGATCGCGGTAACTTTTATCGCGCGATAAAGATGCGTTCAAAAACCTGCTCATACCAACGCGATATATTGTGTAGTGGGCTAAGTTGTCAGCGAAAATACAAAAGTTTAATTTTTGAAGTTTAATAAAGAAATATCATATAAAATGGAATTCTCTCGAATTTTTTCTATTAATTTTTCAGTATTTGAAGTCATTTTCAAATCTTCTTTTTTAAACTGTCATTTTTCTTCAGGCGATATAGCGATCAAATGGTGCTTGCTGCGTTCAAGAACAGTCGCGTACTGAACGCAGTAGTGGAACGTGAACGCAATCCACATATCGCGTTGATGTGTGCCCCTCCATTGATTTACGTGTGCGGCATCCACATTGTTATCGCCATCGCCACCGCCATCGCGTCGGTTTGCGCGGAGCTTAATAAAGCTTTCTGCATCATTTGTGAAAGTTTTCATCGGAAAACTATCACAAAATAAGTTTGAAAATGTTCACTTTTTTTGCCAATGCAATAAAGGCTTGAGTTTGACAAGCTATTCGATAGAAAAACGGCACTCACGACAAAACAAAAAATCAAATCGGGTTTTGTTATCTTTGCAACATGTATCTGAGATCTGAAGTTGTCAAAGTAAAACAAGCTATTTCTGAACACACTCATAATTTGCATTAACCCGAAACGAAACCCTTCTAATAAGTGACAGCGACAAAAAACGTCTTTTCCAAAAAATATCGCCAGGTAGATTCGTTCGTTGGTCTTCGTAGTTCGGTAGTCTCGAAGTGGTAGTAAAGGTAGTTTGTGTGTAAGAAATCAGCCCACAGGTGAAAGTTCAATTTATAAACTATATATATCACATCATGTCACAGACAAAAGCAGCGAAACCAAAACAAGAACAAAGCTTCCTTACCAAGGCTTACCTCTTCGGCTACAATGCAACTCAAGTGGCCGGTTGGAGTTACATCCTTTATCAGCTCGCTAACTACTACTTCATCGCCGGACCAGAATTCAGGGCAAGCATCACTCTCTGGGACTACACGAAATTATCAGTGATCATATTCCAGAATGCAGCAGCTTTAGAAATTGTCAATGCCTCATTAGGTTTGGTCAAAAGTAATCCTGTGATCACAACATTCCAGGTTCTAAGTCGAATGATGGTAGTTATTGGTGTGGTTATGGCAACCCCAACAGGTAAAGTCTCGCCTGGACTGCCAATCGCACTCTTTGCCTGGGCTGTAACTGAAATCATTCGATATGGCTACTATGCCCTGAATATCGTCAAACTTGTGCCGCATATTGTAGTTTGGCTGCGTTACACAACATTTATTGCTCTCTACCCAATCGGAGTGACGGGTGAATTGCTCTGCTTCTGGTGGGCACAAAGCTTTGCTAGAACAAACAAAATCTGGTCAACAGAAATGCCAAACAGCTTGAACGCAACATTTTCCTATTTCTACCTCCTGTGGATTGTAATGCTGCTGTACATTCCCTTATTCCCTCAGATGTATTTACATATGTTCGCACAGCGAAAGAAGATCTTAGGAGGCAGCAGTGCTAGCTCAGCGAAAGACAAATTGAAGAAGACTCATTAATTCAATGAATTAGCATGAATTCAAAGTCTGATCCCTAAAACGGGTTCATTAATAATTCTAGTATGTTAAGTAATTTTTTGTCCTTTTTTTTATAATTTGTATAAATAAAACGTACAAAGGTGTGAATTGTTGGTTTGAAAAGGTTTTTTTTTATTATTATTATTTTGACGCAGCGTAATGAAGAGAAAAATGAATTAATCCAGTTTCGAAATCTAACTTGCGAAAGTTTAAATTAACTGATGAGATAGAATGGTGGACTCCCAGGTAGGTCATTATTAACATTTTTTATTGTGTAACACCAAAAACGTAGTAGAAATGTTCATCGGTATGGTAATGATGAAATTTTTATTTTATACAAAAATTTATTATGCTTACCAAACGATTGACAAAAAAAAGAATGAGCAAAGGTCGATAAAAAAGATAATAGCCAACACAGGTGTGTATTTATTGGTATGAAGGCCTGACAGATATATATTTTTTTAAATTACAATTGTAAAAGTTTTACAATAACAAGGATCTTAAACAAAAGATTAGGCTCAACGTGAAGAAAGGAGGTCAACTGTTTTTGGACGAATTCAAAGTAGTTCAATTTGTCTATATTGGTGATCTGATAAGTAATGTTAATCTTGTTTCTTTAAATTGAAATGTAGGAATTTAAAGGATTCTAACTTCCAAACTTAAAGAACTTAGACCAAAATAGTGGAATGAAAAGTTCCCAAGCAAATTCAAAGTTTAGAAGCAAATTCCAAAACCGAACGAAAAATTACCTTCCATAACGTCAGATACACAAGTCACCCATAATAAAAGGTACTGGATATAAAAATGCCAAACCATATGTAAGTTGATAATTTTCTATTTTCTTATAAGAAATGAGAACGGATGTGTTTGGTTAAATATGAAAAATCTTGAAAAAAGGGAAACATTTTAAGAAAGTTCAAAATTTTGAAAAAAGTAAAATTTTTTTTGAAATTCAAAATTTTTTGAAAAAGTCAAGCTTTTTGAAAAATATCAAAAAATTTGAGAAAATTCAGAAATTTTGAAAAAAGAAAGAAAAACTAAAAACCAGTTTATTTATAATGATATTTATATAAAATTACATTTTTTTTTCTTATTTCAACGGTTCGTGAATGGATTTCAGTAGTTCCCACGTGATAAATTCGGGAACGAACCCTATTTTACAGATCACAACATATTTGATTCGATCGTGAAAACGAATTTTATTTTAAAGGGACCAAAAAATAAAATTCCCTTTTGAATCTTTCACGAGTGAACGAATCATATTTTATCGCTCTTCGAACCTTGCTTCCGAAAGTAAAAGTTAACGAAAACTGGACGAAACGAAGCAAATCTCAATTATGGGCACAATATATGAATTCTTTAGTTCTACCTTAAGGGTGTGTTTATGTTGAAGCTGCGATAAACGATTCGAGCAGCGATGCACTCAATTTCAATGCTATAATCGAATGGTTTATCAAAGCTCCAAAATATACACACCCAAAAGAAATACCAGTCGTTGTACGTATAAGCGAATTTGACATAATATGCGATTAAAAATCGACTTCAGATTTCGGAGTCAACATTGTTGTGAGCATGCCTGTGTAGTCTTTTTGTTGTATCGTCGTCGCAGTTTCTCATGTATTAAGGAATGCGGAACGAAATACAAAAGCGAAAGAATTGAACTTGAGATGAAAACGGAAAGGTATGTTTTTAATTTTTTGTATGCCCGCATAAGTCAATAGGACTTGTGTTGCATTTGAAAAATTACATTTCCGTTTGCTTTTTGCGCTCGAAGTTTTGAAAACCCTAATACATATTACATTTAGCCAGTCAAGGTGGTAAAAAGTTTAAATTTCGGTTTGTTTCCTAATGGTGCATTAAACTTTTCCATTCCAAAGGGATAGTCCATTTTCTGCTTCAAAACTGCTGTTGAAAAAAAAAACTACATTATAAATATAGACAATATTTTCATGTATGTAAGTAAATAAGAACGGCACATCTTATGCCTTTTATTATATTAATTTTCAAACATACATACATTATGTATGTACTTACATTATGTTTATTTTGTTCATATTAACTGTAGGTATGTATTTGCAAATGCATTCACTGAAGGTAGTGAAGATGGCATTAATGATAATTAAATGGCTACAACTAAAATTTGGTTAAAGAAGCTATATCAATTTAAATCAATATACATACATAAACAGATTATTCAATATGTCTTAAATAATTTACACCTAGGTAAAAATACTTAACAGAAAAACTTGTATTAAATTTGTTTTGCTGCGTTAAACATCTAAGGCTTATTTGGGCCTCTCTTTACATCGTCATCGCTGCTAGAAGTACTGTCACTATCGCTGCTACTGCTGCCTGAGGTATCACTACTACTACTAACTGGATCGCTGGATTTTTCGTTTTTCTTTTCGGGTATTGTGTGAGGGAACTTCTTACCGCTGGCTTCTAAGCCTGTTTTAAGACGAATCAATGCAGTATGATTAATATGTTCAATTGAATTAGTTTTAAGAGCACTATTTAATGTCTCTAATCCTTTGTCGAATTCTTCCTTGGCACAAATGATATCCAAAAGGCAACTATAAGCATTACCAATAGCTCCGGGTGTAATTTTCGAATTTTGCAATTGATTGACAAGGTTTTGAGCTAGTTTTTCATCCTTATTTTCTCGGGCATGTTGTAAAATCCTTTGGAACATCAATCGTGGTTCATGAACAAGATATTTATCCCAAATTGCTTTAGATTTTGTTTCGTTTCCATTTATTGAGTGATATACCCAAAGGACATTCATTGCTGCTGTTTGGTTTTTATCGGCATAAGCCTTTGCTAGATCTTCAACTGTAAAAAAAACAAGAAAACAAAAATTTTTTTAGAATCCTTAAAAGAAAAACTTTTTCATGAATCTACTTACACTTTGGCAATAATTCAGGATAATTTGTTAGAATTCCCAATGATCCACCTCGTGGGAATTTGTCAGATGCCTCAGCTATTTCTTCAGGCGTGTTAGCTTTACCAATCTTTTGGGCTAAACTAGTCAAATATTGGTCACATTTTCCACTGGCAATGTTCGCATGACAATATCGATTATCAAAAGAAACTACTTTTTTCTGCTGGCTTGTCAGCTTTTCACCGATTCTCTCAATTGTTTCCACATCCCCAGTTGCTGCGATTTTATTTAAAAAGAACTTGAAGACCTTTGGAATTGGCCTGCGGCCTTGGTCTAGCAATTCGAAAACATAATTTGTAGCCTCACTGAGGCGTTGGGCGTGAATTAAATTCTCTATTAGCTGGGAAATATCATTCGAACTTGGCGATTGGCCAGCGGGTAATTTGTTCTTCAATTCAATTGCCCTATCTACATCTGTTGATATTAAAGCTGAACGGAATTCATTTAGACCCATCGAACTCTGGCGTGTAGTATCTGTATTCCTGGGTTTGTCTACTTTTTCAACTGCTGCACGTTTTTCAATGACTAAAGGAACTTCTTTCAAAGGTTCATTGGGAACAACAAATGGAACATCCATATTTTTACTCCTCAAAAGTTGCGCCAATTTCCTAAGGAACTCATCACTAGGAGCGAAGCATTCCTCTTGCATTTTAGTCCACAATCCCAAAGCTTTATCGGCTTCTTCATTCTTGCAATAGCTTAGCAAGAGATTGTAGAAAATGGAGTTACGATCGATATGATGTAGATCTTTTGTAGCTTCGATCAAACCTTCGAGAGGTTCGACCATTCCCTCATTTCTGTATCGCTCACAGGCGAAATCAATACGCTTTGGACGTGTTCGAAGTCCGGGAGTCTCTAGGATCTTTCTGGCTTGACGAATACGTCCGCACTCAACAAACGATAACACCAAGTCATACAAACTGTTAACCTCACCATGAACGTTTGTACTGAGATCAGTTAATTTTTGTAAATTCGCCGCATCTTCCTTTTGAATCAATCTACAAGCAAGTTCGTTCTTCCATGGAGTTGACTTGTAGGTTGTAGTAATTTTCTCAAACTGCTCCATGGCCTTTGGAATGTCATCCCTGACTAAGTGCACCTTGACCAAGGGTCCTAATAAAATATTTGTGGGTATAATATAATTGTTGTTCACAAGAGTGTCAAACATCAATTGCACTTTCTCAGGATTGCCAGTTTCGGCCAATTGATTTAAGAGCCTCCAGCATGCCGAAGTGTAAGAAAATCCTTCATTGTCATTGCGAAATTCGTCCTTCTTGTTCTTTTCTAAAAATGCTATTGCGTCATCGACTTTTTCTGACTTAAGCATCATTTCGGCAATACGAAGAGATTTTAAGTTATCCAATAAGAATTCAGGATCTTTGACCTTTAACTTTTGGTAAAGTTGTAAAGCTTCATCCAACCGCTCATTTTGAGCATATAAGTCAATAAGTTGTGCCCAGATACCAGTAGGGATGACATATTTCTCTGATTCAAAACGATCAATCACCTCAAGGGATTTTTCAATATTGTTTGACTTAAAACATGTAATAATCAATTGCCGCTTGATGTTGTTAGTGTTTTCACCTTTAGCTTCTTGCGTGGCAATGAATCGCTCAAGTTCGTCGATGTTTAACTTGTCTAGGGGACGTTTGCGTGATGATACTGAATCTAAATGCACAGGTTCCAGATCACCAGATGTCATCTTGGTCAAGAGTTCTGAAATTTTTGGTGTCATTTCCGAGCCTAAACGATCCTGAATCTTCGATGCTGATTCACTGTTCATGGACAAACCTTGCTCTACAAAATGAGTTAAAATATTTTCAAGAGCATCTACGCGATTAGTGCGGAAGTAGTTGGCTGCATCTATAACAATTTGACCAATAAAAGCAGAACGGGGATTTTGGGTTTGCGGTTCCGTTTCAATTTTCTCTTCAGCCTTCGATTCACCTTCATCAATCTGTTCGGAAGGGATTTCTTCTTGGCTGGCAAAAGCAAAATTGTCCTTGCCCAAGTTGTCATGGATCTGACGAACAACTCTTGTGAAAGATTTAAAGTCATCGGTCTTGGCTAAAGCTTGAATAAGAGGAAAACGGAACAAGACTGGAGAATAGTAAGCCCGATAGCTTTCAACTAGCTTTGCAGCTTCTTCTAATTTATTTTGAATCACTGCACTGTGAGCTGCAGATGAAGCAGCAGTGCCATTTGAAACTCCTGCATTTGTCAGAATACTAACAATACGATCCAAACGCTTTTCGTTTAACTTGGGAATTACGTATTCACGAACCGTTTCTGAGTTTGGTTGTAAGCTGAACTCGTTTTGCATTTTTTCAATGATATTAATAACTTCATTCGATTCAGCAGAGCAGAACAATGGCCAGAAATAGTGCTGTCTTATTGGCTGTCCCGAATTCTTAAGCTCTTTAAGCAATGGCAGAGTTGCATGATTGGCCCCATTAATTAATCCAGATTCGGTTGCAATAAGTAATGCTTTTGAATTGAGTCCTTCATCCTGAAGCACCTTACAAACACTTAGAATTTTTTCAATTGGTCGATTGACTTTCACCAACTGACGAATGAAAAACGAACCAGCGTCTACTAGTTGTCCATCGGGTCGAGTCGAACGCGGCATAATTCGAACAATTTTTAACCCAACATCTTCGTAGCCCTTATTGACTAAACGAAGAATAACATTGACAGCTTCTTGATTGAAGCCAGTGAATTTTTTAAGTTTTTGTAAAACTTGATCCACTTTGGCTTCATGACCGTTTACAGCAAGTGCATATACAGTATCGAGAAGATCTTTGTCGAGTAAGAATATTTCATTTTTCTCACATTCTTCGATGGTTTGAAGAATGGCATCGATATCACCGTGACGTGCATAGCAGCAGAGTAAAGTTGTGTAGGTGTCAGCACTAGGTTCAAGACCGGCTTGTTTCATTACTGTGAGAATTGATTTTGCTGATTCGATATCGTTAGCCTAGAGTGAAAAAAAAAGGTTTTACTTTGAACTAGATAGTGCGAAATGTTTAATTATTTGAATATAAAACATTTTAACCCATTAGGAGTGATTCTTTCCACAGTGGTCCGTAGAAGTTTGACTAAACTTTAATTACTTTCTTTTCCCTTTTATCAGTTAATTAAGCTAACTCAGTTAATTTGGAGTGCCAAAAAATCTTCGTCTAAATTAACATTTATTTATGAAACGAAACTTAAATATTTTTCAGCAATAGGTCATAAATTCAAAAGTGATCTAATATCTTGGAAGAAATATGGCTAGCTAATTGGATTCTGAAAAAAATATTTGCGCGACATCAATTTACTTATTGATTATCTTTATTTACCTGTGAGTGACCCAAGATCAAAGCATTGAATACACTCTCATTGACTGGAAAGTTCTTTTCTCGCATGAATTCCAATATTCTTGTTGCTCCATCGATGTCACCCTGTTGGCAATATCGTAGCACCAATCGTTGATAGGTGACACGATTTGGTTCGATTGCCTTGGACTCGAGTTCCGACAAGAACTCAGCCGGTGAGAAAGGATGTTCGTTCTCCAAGTATACTCTGAGCAAAGCATTATAATGAGAGATATCCATTGGGACATTCAATGAATTCAATGTTTTCCATATTTCTTGCACCAATGCGGTACGAACTTCAGGCAACTCTTCTGGAACTAGATTTCCACAACAACGAATGACTAGCAACGATTGTGAGCTAGTTGCCGAGCGCTGGTGACGAATCTCATCGAGAACTTCTTCAATGTCTCTGCGTGCAATGCGGCCAGTACGGCGAACATCCGAATCGAGTCGTTTTAGCTGCTTTTCCAAGCTGAGGTCTGCTTTGACAGCGGTTGTTGCATAGCCACTGGAACAAGAAATGTGTTATTGCAAACATTTTAGGTTAGGAAAAGTGTGAAATGGTAAAGTTTCACCGAGAATCAGTGTTAACTCTATCAAAAAACTATGAAAATAGAAGTTTTGGAGACCCTTCAGATGAGTTTGAAAAGAATTTCGAAATAATTTTATTTGTTGCGTAATAGCCGGGAGGTGTCTTTTTTGGTTTTGCCTTAATCATACAATACATAACCTGCTGCTGCTACTTTTCTTGAAATTTTAACTTACTTGATTAGATTGCTGCAAACGCATTGTGAATTCTGGACAAAACTTCCTTCAGTTTCACGAACAGATTGGAAGACAACACTTCGTGTTAAGCCCGCAAAATACCGAAATAACTTTCCCGAACGTAAAATCGATGCCATCTTTTGTGATTGAAAAAATTCGTGTGATCTTTTCTTTCGAAAATTTTCTACAACTCTTTTTTTTTGTACTATGAAGACGTCAAAATGACGGTTGTCTCACGTGGAGCATTGCCATAGATAAGAAAGAATAAAAATAGAGTTATACCAAAGTGTTTATATATTTAAATTATGTTTTAAATATTAAATTCTTTTATTTGTTTATTTTTTGTTGTTATAAAAAAACATCCGTTTTGTGTTTGAATTTGCGACGTTTTCGTGCAAAAATGGGCACGGTGTCGATGAAGTGCAGTTCCGCCCAGTGCGGTTCTACCTTTAGGGCCAATTTGTTCACAGTGGGTTAAATCTGCACCACCACTTTAAGGGCCAGTTGTACAAATATTTAAACCGTGGTTCAGCAATTTTTATCCACCGAATCCGGCGGATTAATTGAGTTTCAACAGTGGTTTACTGTTCAAGTGTGTGATAATAACCAATTACATACTTGAACCAGCGTTGAACCTTAGTTAATCCGCCGAAATCGGTGAGTTAAAATCTTGAACCGAGGCTGAACCACTATTGTACACTATTTTACTATTGTACTGGCCCTAAGGGCCAGTTGTACAAATATTTAAACCGTGGTTCAGCAATTTTTATCCACCGATTCCGGCGGATTAATTGAGTTTCAACAGTGGTTTACTGTTCAAGTGTGTGATTATAACCAATTACATACTTGAACCAGCGTTGAACCTTAGTTAATCCGCCGAAATCGGTGAATTAAAATCTTGAACCGAGGCTGAACCACTATTGTACAACTGGCCCTAACAGGTTCTAATTAATTCGTGCTAATCAATGAAAATTAGCTGATTAGCGATTTCCATGATTAACAACTTAAATTATGGATTGCTTGAAAAAAAAATTGATTACCATGCACATTCGATGATTTACCAGTTGCGATAATCCTTGATTAAAGATAATCATCTGTGAACAAACTGGCCCTTTAATCTCGATGAATAATAAGTTATTAATAGCTGCGTTTTATTTTCCCCCAGATCAGATCATGAAAATAAAACAACCCAGGATCTCAGTGACAACTTGTTATATACCCAACTCTTTTTTCCTTTTGTTTTTTTTATTTGGATACACCCGTTGTCTTTTTTCTTTACACTACTGACGACATTTACAAATTAAGGGTGTGTGTTCAAAACGGATTTGGAAATCCAAATCCAAAACAAAGTTGGATCTTGTGTTGTTTTTGTAATACATGTATTTTCGTAAGCAAATCCAATCTGGTTCGGATCTCGGGGAAAATAAAACACAACTAATATGACCATTATCAAAAATTAGTTTTTACTCTGACGGTTATATGGCTATTAGGCCAGGCGCACATATGTATGTGCACATGTATGCGCGTGGACTCTATAGTACACAAAATTGAAACCAAACTGTTAAGTTGTATAAGCGCGCCTAAGCCTTATATGGTTTTAATAGTGCAAGGGAGTGAAAATGAAAACGAATAGGTACATGAAAAGAAAATCTGTGCGGAAATGAACTTGATTCATCCTTCTATTCCACGGTGAAAGAATACAAGATTTCGATAAATCTACGTCATTATGGAAAAACCAAGGTGACAGCAAAGAAGAAAATACATGCGGATTATCATTACTGGATGCAGTCATTTGGAGTCCATTGTTCTCTTCTCACGACAAATGGGTTAAGGGAAAAGAGAGCACTGAAATGCAAATCACTTTGGATTCCAGTATTCCGAATTCCATAATCGGCATGATTAATATTTTCGACATATTCTATATATCGACATGTTTTATATTATGTCTGTTTGGTTACTCCAACTTCTTTCTACAAATTGCTACTTGTCATTTTTTGTCTATGGGATTTGACAGCAAATTGTGCCACGTCGTACGACGTCCCACAGCGTTTCAAGTTACCAAACAGACATATTGTTTGAAATTATATAAATCGTTATAATAAAACAAGTGCTGTGGAATTAAAATATAAGCGAGGCATTTTCTTTTCTCAATTTATATATTTTAAATTTGTGGTAAACTATTTTTAAAATTTATATTCATTCATGCTTCTGTTCTACACTTAAAATTATTTGCAAGTGAATTTTGGCATCACTTTAGTAGTAACTCATTTCAATGCGATGCCCTCCGTCAGCGCAATAATTTTTAATTGGTCAAGTTGAATTTTTTCAAACAAAAATTCTGACAGTCGTATTCGACGCGTTGTCTTGTGAAGTTCACTATTTTTTGCCGGAAATTAAATAAAGTGTTTTTTTTGTGTGTGCATTTGTATAACAAATCCATACCTTTTACTACCGCCCACCCCTCTGTCTGTACCATTTAACAAATTTGTATGTCGCTTCCTTGAGTGTAGATAGTTTGCAAACAAAAAAAAATCAATTGTTTACAATTAAAATCCATCATTTGTAATGTAGGTATTTTCTTCTACAATCAGTATAAAAATATCAATTGAAATTACAAAAAAAATCACCACTGGTTTACGCGGTCCAGTGAAAATTCTGTTAAAACCTAAAATCACAGGTACAAAATTTATAAGTGAAAACACATAAAGACCATTAAACCCGGTAAAAAATGTGAAAAAAAAACAAGTGATTCCCTTGCAAAAAAAAAAAAATAATTAAATTTTATCGGAGTGCCAAGAACGAAGCACAAGATCTGAAACCAAAAAGGATAGACCCTCAACGACAACCACCAAAATGACAGAAAGGAAGTTCACCCGTGGCCTAAACAAGCCAGGAATGGCTGCCCAGCTTCGAGAGACCGTCTCACAAGTTGTCCGTGAAAGTGCTGTTTTGGTAAGTGGAAACCTAACATAAGTTCTTTGATCCTTCTTCTGCTTTGCACGCTTATTTTTTTCGGTTTCTTAGTTTTTGTTGACACAATGGAGCTTGAGTTGCGTGTGCCTCATTGATTAGGAATTCAAGACGATGCGGTCAATAATCCCTACAACCGCCTTGCATAATCCCAACTTTTTACGTATACAAGTACGAGTTAGTTTTCTGTTGCCACTCTGGATGGTTGGTGTTGTGGAGTCGGCAGAGATGCATGGAATGTCATGCTGCTGATGGTGTTTTGTGTGTAGAAAAGGATACACGCCCTTTTTTAGTTCAGCATTCTCGTTGTTGTTTTTGTTGTCAGTGCGAGCGGTGCACATTGTCGTCCATGTCCAGAAGTGGTTATATTCACTTGTACAATCTGCACAATGTGCATGTCTCATAGATAGTTATAGTCATCCTCATAGCTTGAATCGAGGCTCCTCTTATTCTATTTTTTTTTCTTCTGCTTTTGCACATCTTTCCCATTTTTATGTTTATTTTTGATCACCCTCCCACCCGCTCGGTGTGTGTAGTTAGTTTGTTCGTCTATTTTTTGTTTGCACAATGTTTTTTTTTTTTCTTTTTGAAACTATTTTTGCACTCCTCCCAGGCGGGATCGGGATGAAGCAACCAGAATTAGATGAATCAGAAGGTGGATATAATAATATGATGTTTGGATGAAAGATGCTAAAGTATGTGTGCTGTGTCTATCTGTTCGTCACTATGTAAAAATTTTACGTAATCTGTGTCAACGATATGAGAAAATGAAAAACAAAAAAAATGGAATTCTGATGGAATGCAGATGTGCGCATTGCTCGGAAAATTACATACATTCTGTAAATGTTGGCCTCGGATCGGTTCGTCGGTCTGTCGGTCGGTAGACAAACACTCTTAAAGCCGAAACTCAAGCAATCAGTAAATAATCAATATTTGGATTCGATTGCCAAACTATTTGGCAGCCACATTCCGTTGCGGCATTTAAAGTAAATTCAATGAATTGCTCTAAGGCTGGTAGGTTAAGCTAAAGGGGATGCGATAGAATGTTAGGAATGCATTGTTTTAATTTTGTTTTTGTTGGGAATATGAAAGTGATGTCATTTATTTAATTTTTATTTTCATTCAAATTGTTATTTCTAAAAAAAAATTTCGACACAAAGGAAAATACTTAATGTGTCGGGAGTTTCTCTTTGGAAAGGATGTCATAGAAAAATAGAATTGAAAATTGTGACTAAGGACAAACCAATTTATAAAAGTTCTTTGTAAATACAGATGAAAAAAATGCGGTTGCTGTTTTGTTAGACTTGAAACGGGCTTTCGAAACAATCATACACGAGATAATTCAATCCTCCAAACTAATTTTGTTTACTGATGACGGTTTACTGTACACATCGGGAAAAAATATTGCGAAGTGTTTAGAAGTAAACAAATTTAGAGGAAAGTACAGTACAATATCTTTACGAAATAACAATGTCAGTGGACAATGCATTGATGATTTGGCCATGCCCCATGGTTGACAAAAGCAAATAGAATATTGCGACATTATATTACTATATCAACTCCCAAATAATCCAAAAATATTAACTGAATACTTTGTGAAAGTATACCTACCTACTCTCCAGTAAAGTATAAAATTAAAAAAAAAAAACAAATCCGACTTGCAAAGATGGGTCTAAGAATTTGTGGAAATTGACTTTATGTTCTCGATATCTGTCAGCAGAGTTTAAACTAATAAATAATAATAAATCCCGCAATTTAAAAAACTGCCAGGAGAATAATTAAAATAAAGCACGAAATTCACCTTTTACAGGAAGTTTGAAGTAGCGCTCATCAATTTTGCTCTCAGCTCCCAATAGCTACATATATTGGCAACATAACTTTTTTAAACCCCCAATTATTCGACAAACGAGATTATTGAGTCTTAAGGCGTATGTATAAACGTTCTGTAAAAATAGTGACGAGAGCATAATCTTTATCTTATGCGATAAAAAAATCAAGATAATTCTTAACAAAGGCGAAACTTGCGTCCAAACAGATTTTGTGCCCTAAAACGTAAAAAAAATTATAATTTTTTTTACAAGATACAATTATGCTGATTGTTTATGAATTTCAAGTAGGTATTATTTTTCATTTTCAAAAGATAAATAATTATTTCTTAAGAAAATAGTTTAACCAAACGTTGTTTTTTTTTAAATCTCTGAAACATTTAATTTAACTTTATTTGGCCAATTACCTACCCATTATTTCTTTGGACTTAAGCCAACAAAATATTAGGTACTATTACAATATGATCAAATAACTTTTACAAACTAAAAGAGAATTTTTAAAATCTAATTACATATATAATTTTACCCAAATTTACCCTATATTAGTTTTTTATAATTTTGACAGCAAACATGAGAATTTTTTCTGAGAAATACTATTTATATAACTGAGATTGCTAAGATTTCAGTATAGCGAGTTTTGCTGTCATGCGCAACAAACTGCGGTTTGATTTTTTTTAAGAAAAAAAGTTCCTACCTATAAAAACACGCAAGTTGTATTCGAATGAAATATTGCATCGAAATTCCAAAGAAATCGGTGAAGAACTTTCTGAGATTTGAGATTAGCAACAAACGAACATTTACATTTTTATTTCGGATTGATAGTACACTCAAACTCGGTTTTGACATCGCATAAAATTTAAAAAGTTGTACAATGCTTGTTCCCAATCCGAAAAAATGCTTTTCTTGTATCTTTGAAAATCATAAAATTTTGTCAATTTGAAACGTCTAAAGTTATCACCTACCCTGAATCAGTTAAATAATTACGAGGAGACAAAACAAAAACATAACAATTGGAAAAAAGTAGTAGGTATATATATATATATGTACATATATGTAATTTGCTTTGTGACTAAAAACAAACAAGTAAACAAATTTAAATGTTTTTATACTTTTATAATTTCAATTTTCAGAGATGTTACAGGGTCACGAGAGCCCAAAATGATTCATAGCTGGAATTTATATCCGAAAACAAGGAGTTTGTGAATGTCTAATCAATATCAATAATAAATTGTATTTTTAATAATTGTTTAATTAAATTCCTCTTATTTTGAAAATAAATACCTACAGAGATACCTTCACATGTTGGGATCAAAAAATTTGAAGTGTAGATAAATTTTTTTTGGAATTTTGGTTTTAATTCAAAATGATTTCAAGAACCACATAATGAACTATATTTAATACTCGGAGACGTTTCAATAATCCAAATGAATTAAATGGTTTGAAAATGACAGCTTGGTATATCTATCAACTTTAAGAATTTCATATGATTTTCTCATGAAATTCTTGAAGTTAGGTGAAATTGAAAATTTTTGAAAATTTTTGGTTAAATTCGAAATGGTTTTAAGATCCACTTAGAGGACTGTAATCAACATTAGGAACCATTGCAATCATCCAAATGAAGCAAGTGGTTCGGAAATGGTAGAAACGGTGAAGGAACACTATTTGCTGCAGGGATAGACGATACAAAAATTAATACATTTGGCTGAACTTCTTTTGTTTACTATATTTGTAGTTGGGACTCATAGAACGATTCGAGTACAGACTTTCGAATTCGACAAAAAAGTTGTAAGTACATAGGTACCTTATACCTGTCGATTAATAAACACGAGCACAGGAATAGTTGAGAGTGTTACGTCATTATGTGATGGTTTTTCACGAGCTGCTTTGCTAAATCATGAATTCATTGTAAAATTTAAATTAATTAAAAGCAAAGCTAAGATTATGTTAAAAAAATTTTAACCACTAAAAAACAAAACAAACAATACCACGACGAGAAAAATATAAAAAACAATATGTATAGGTATTATACCTACCACAAAAAGCCAAACGCAATGTCGAAATTGAAAATTTCTTCAAGCGAGCTCTCTCCCTTAATCATTCACTTTCTTTTACTGCCTGAGACTAATAAAATTGATTTCGAAAACACGACATCTTTCAATAAAACAAATAAAAAAAAAAACTACTATTTCATGAAGACTTTATTATAAACTCGATGCTGACTGCGCATCATGTTCCTGTGCCTGTTTCTGTAGATGATCTTATTTTTCAAGAAACACACACATGCAAAGGCCAAGGTCACACGAAACAGCGCTACCAAATAGAGCAAATAAAAAAAATAAACAACCAACAATCAGTCTGCCTGACACCCAATTATAGATGCCTTTTTTATCTATATCTTTCTATAAGAAAAGATACACTTCACAACCTAACCAACTAGTCTTTCTATATAGGTAGGTATACCTACTCATAGTTACAGCAGTCTTTTGAAGTCACACGAAAGCGCATGCAAAACATGAAAACGTGATTTTAATATTCGTGCGCTCCACTAAATTTGCAAAGAAAAATATATGGATACGTAAATCCACAAAGAAGGAACAGAAAATGAAAACCTTAAATTATTGTGGGGGGGGAACGAATAAGAAAAAATTGCAAGAGTCATCTAAAAATAACTATATAGGTAGTTTTGCTATAGATACATAATATGTGTGTATCCAAATCGACTGACTGCTAAGATGCACAGATACAAACCTACTAAGAAAGATATACTGCAATATAATTGCCATCTAGTGCGTCTGCCTGTGCTAACTTTAGAGTATGCCTGCAACGTCTCTGGATACCCACCTATCTAACCTAGTCAGGCTTGATGATAGCTTATGTTGTCTTCATTAACATAGATCGCTATCAGGTCGTTACTACTGGAACAATGTCAAAACAGCAATTTGTGAACAAAAAGTCGGGTAATGGTTTTGGTTTCCCATTGCATCAAGTGCTAGCAGTGTTGGCAGACAGGCAAAGTCGACAATTTAAATGTGTGTGGAAGAACCTGGGCGTTTAGCCTGTGGGCCAAAGTCAAAGGCCATCAATTTTTTGGTGTTGACGCAGCGGCATCTGATGAAATCGTAGTAAGTTGTTTTACTGCTGGTTTTATTCTTCGTGTGGTTTTAAACGAGGTTAAGTTGTATTGCCTCTATGAAGTAGCAAACAATTGAGCACCAATATAATTATAAACCACTAAGACTGTTGATTCGAATCAATGTTTGAGTTTAGATTTTGATTCCAATAAAAAATAATTTATAAGTAACGTCTTGATAAGTTAAAGTGGGGATAATTTGGTTTACAGACATTCCTTAAGGTTTGGCATCCAACTGGTAATTTAATGCCACAACTTTTCTTGTTCTCAATTTGAGTACGTTGTGCTATATGGGATCCAAAAGAAAACTTGTTGTCGACTTTTGTTTTGCTGCCGATAGGTGTTGGTTGTGGTGGGCAATTTTTTCAGCACCAAAAATAGATAGGGTAAAATTGAGTCACACGGCGGGCATCGATATAGGATGTCAATCAAAAGCCTGATGACGGTCTTTGGGCAAATCATATTCACCCAACGCTCTAAGCATTACTCCAAATGGTACTAAAGGGTTCTCCAATAAGCACAGGTAGAATTTGACAGTTCATGGCTGCCATGTTGTTTTGTTTGTTGTGAATTTTACAGTTTTTTTTTTAATTTTTCACAAAATAAAGATAAATATCACTATATACTAGTTGCGGCGAACATAGGCTGAGAGGGTTCTGGAGCACCAGGCCTATGTTTGGATGAATGGGTACGCCTGGGAGCAACATTTGATTTGGAACGATCGGACAATATGGTTTCCACCATTGCTGTCCCTATCATATCTGCAAAAAAAAACTAAGACAGCTATCTTCAAAACGATATATCGTTCGATCGTTTTAGTTTTACGTGATGAGGCCCTTGATCTATGCGTCAGACTCATCGCAAATTGGGACTCTCGTATGTTCGACACCCAGTGAAGCCGTTGATATACAATTTTAACATCTTTACCTGTCCCTATTGAAAAACCCGCTACAACAGTTCATCAAGAACAAAATGAACTTTTTTTTTGCGTAAAAAAGTGTAAACTACCTCAAAGAAAGACATTTGAAGTTCAACATTTGTGTTTTCTTTGTCATAGAAATTTCAGTTTCACAAATGTTTATCACAAAGAGAAAAAAAACAGTAAATTGATGAAGAATACAAAAATGTTCGTTATGCCATAGAGAGTTTTTTTTCACGACAAAAAATTAGTTTTATTTCAAAAGAACTGATATGATGTATACTCAGCTTTAATTGACTTTAAACGAGTTGAGCAGCAACAGCACTGTTGTTCGTTGAACTATGGTTTTTATCTTTGAGTAATCACAATTTACGATTGAAGGACATCAAGTTTGCTGCAGAATCTGCATTCGCGCATATGAATCTTTTAACTCATTTCAATTTAAAAATTCATCTTCGAACCAGTTATGTGTATTGAAGGATCATCATATGGCTCGGTTTCAGTTTCATTTTTTGTGTGCAATGCCACCAATTTTATATTTAACCTCAATTTCATGAAGGTAATTCCTGAATTCAGATTTTAATCATTTAATTCGGAAGCAAATGCATTTAATTATAGATATGCATAGCTATATTTGATATTTATGTATGTATATCAATAAATTTATGCATAAATAGTTAATTTTGCATAACCTAGTTTGAGTGGACCAAAAAAAATTTAATTTGCAAGACAAATTTGAAATTTATCTTAATTCTATTTTTGTTTTTCTTTGTTTTCTGTTTTTATCGAAACAAACAAACAAATAAGTGAAAGCAGAGAAGATAATTTTCATTAACAAAAGATACCTACTAATCAATTTTTGGAGTAAAATCTTTATATAGTGTTATTACATTGTCATTAAAACACAATGAATACATATACATATTTTCACTTTTTATTTAAATATTTTTTTTAAATTAATAATGAATTATTTTTATTCAAGGTTAACTGTATATTTTTATTTATGTAAAAATTTCCATTTAATATAGATACGTGCATACATACCTTTATTATTTGTTATTGTTATTATCTTTTTTTTTGGAAAAAGGGTATAATTATATTTGTTTAGTGAGTAGAGAGAACTGTTCGTGTTGTGGCCACATTTTGTATAAAAAAATATGTACTTATTAACTGGACAAGACTAAATTAAAAAAAATATAATACAAATTTAACTGACCGTAAATTATTTAATATTCATTGAAACAAGATAATAAATAAGAATGGCTCAGTGTAAAAATCAAAACAAAAGATTCTATAAATGAATAAAGGTTTTATAATAACTTAAACACCTAAAAGTACAACTTGTATTTGAAAGTCGATTCTGATGTCATCAGATTCGAATAAAGTTATTCAATTCAATATGTGATTTGATCCGTAGGTACAACAGAATATTATGTTGTCCAAAAATCTACTAACCATCAAGAAACTGTAAAATCAATTTTTTTTAAACATTGAAATCTCGATGTAGGTTAAAATAGATTGAGCCGGCTGTTGTGAATAGAAATAACTGTTGAAAATGGTTTTAATCAGAAAATTTTTTTAAACAGATGGTGATCATATCATTATTTTTTACATTGATATATTTTTTTGTTATCAAAATTATTGGGAACAGCCGTTTTTGAGGAAAACAAAAATACCTTACATAAACAGGGCAAAGTAAGCGTAAAAAGCGTTTTGTGATCTTTTGTAAACAGTAGGTTTGTTCGTTGAGCTCTGAAGTCACCCTAGGGTCCCCCTAAAGCGTTTTTCTTGAAAAACCTCAACTCACCCTGACAATCAAATTCTATGTTTTTTGAGACCTGGTTTCGCCCTGAACTCGCTCTGAAGAAGACATAGGTTTTTTTGCCGTGGTGAGTTGAAGCAACGAATAAACTGCCAAAGTGACATAAGTGTAAGTAATTTTAAATTTTTCAAATAGAAATTAAAACTACGCACGTTTAATTGAAAGATAATAAATAAAAATAGAAAAGAAAAACGTTTGAAGGTAATTTTTAAAATTTATTTATAAAAAAATTTTATGTTTTTGTTTTTTAGCACAGAACAAAACAATTAACAGCCCTCTGGGGTTTTATGAAAACCGAAAAATCCATTTTTTGTGACAAAACCGTATGAAAACCGAAAAATCCATTTTTTGTGACAATTGACAATTCTTCGGGTTGTCAAAAAAAACTTGATCAATCCTGAACGAAACTATTATTTAGCCAGAGCATTCGATTCTCGGTTTTTTCCAATATTTAAATCCTAGAAGGAAAAAAAGGCAATAAACAAATTTTCTGTGCTCATGGCCACAACAATGAAAAAGGAAATAACTTAAAAATAAGTCCAAACATTTGCTTGTTTTTAATGTATTTTTTTTTTAAGAAATTCATATTTTTAAGCATATGCCAAAGAAGTCGACTATATGTAAAAACTTTCAGGACAAGATAGAATAGAAAAGGGAGCAGCTTCAAGTTATTCGGGGTTGACCGAAATAACAAATTCAATAATTTGTGTCAAAAAATTTTTTTAACACAATTTTTGTTTGTGCCAAAAAATGTTTGTACACAATTTTTCTTCGTGTACAATCATTTTTTGAAAACTTATTCAAACACGTCAATTGTTTAAACAAATTCCACATTAAAAACGCTCTTGGATATACAGATAAATCGTGGTAATGCTGGACTTATTGAAAAATACTATTTTGTCATATTTTGGTGATTTTAATTTAAGGACCTCGAGCGAAAAATTGTTTAATCAAATTCCAAATCAAAAAACATTGTAGGAACAAAATATAGCCAATTTAAGCTGTGGTAATGCTGTATTCATTGATGCAATGCAATGTTAGAGATTTTTTTTGGAATAGGTACATTTTTTATTCACAACAACAATTACGACGAATTCACGACAATTAATACAATTATTAGAATCTTAACATTTTGAAATGGTAATGCTTACTTGGCGAATATAAATTTAAGTCAAATAATGGCACTTAATTAAAAAAAGGCATTGCAAAAATCAGGAATTTAATCAAATGTATGTTTAAAAATATCTTCAAATATGAATCAATTTAGAAAAGCAATTCCAAAATATTTCACAATGTTCCCAAAGGATTAAAAGTAATTTTGGTACTACAATTGTTTTGGTATTTATTTTTGTTTTTATTAAAAACTATTTTTAGACGAATATCAAATTTGATAGAATTTTGGTAATATTGACAGTTGAAATTTTTTTCAGACTCTGGACCCTTGGCCCCCACTTTTTCAAAAATGATCAGAATCCCCCCTTTTTTTCTGTTTAAATAAGATTTTATTCTTTATTGAACGAAAAAGAGTGAAAGGCTTGCGATTCTATGATATCTGCACTAAATTTATTAGAAATAAACAAAGATTTGTGAAATTGGGTAACAAATAAAAACCTTATATATAAATAGGTACAGAAGGAATATTTAAACAAATAAAATATGAACACGTTTTAAATTAGGTATGTATTTAGAAATACATCTTATTTTATTTTTTTTTTGTAATGAACTTGTTTTGTTTTAATTTTTGTATGCTATTAGTAAATTTTATTAAATGTTTTTGCTGCAGTTGTTTTTTTTTGCTTTAATAGTATTTGTGGAGGCCCCTTTTTTTTGGCGTGGGTCCCTTTTTGGGACTAATTTTGAAATTTTTCAGAGGCAACACTGGCGCGCACTGGCAACTTTTTCGAAACTAAATAGTTTGATCGTTAGTTGCCCAGACATCGCGCACATAAGCAACTCCAAAAGCAATCAACGAAATAAACCACCAACACTTAAAGAATCATTCAAATGAAATGCACTAATAAATACATACCCGAGATACTATTTAGTTGAAAGTGCAGGTTCGTTTATCATGTAGGATACAGAAATTTTTTCTCAGTTTAGGCAACTTATAAATTTTCGCAATCAAGAGAAAACCAGTGAATTTTAGATGTAAAGCAATTCTCTTCTCTCAGAATTTTTGGCAAAAGGAAAACATCGACTTAATTTTTTACTCTCTCGTACTTAAAGAAAATTATTCAACAATTTAGTTGAATGTTCGCCCAGTTACCTATAATTCTATGTGACACAAACTAAGGAACTGGTTTGGGGTGATCGTTCCGTTTATGTCAAAACACAAACTAATAAATTGCTCGAATGGGCGACTGAATAGTTTCTGCATATGCTCGGACTCTCATATAAGTCTCATATAAGTCTCAGATTAGAAACCAAACAGTTTCGAAACTAAAAGTTGCAAGTGCGCGCCTAGCCTAAAGGTTCTCCCAAACCAACGCGAAACATTTGGAACGAAGACGAAACCTTTGTAAAAATATATTCACAATGCAATAAATAGGAGTACCCACACCAACTCGACGATGCGATTAAGCAAAATTGAGTTGACAGCCGAAAGTTCCGTTGTGCGTCGTTGCGAATGTTTCGCGTTGGTTTGGGAGAGACTTGTTCTACATTTGTTTTTATTTTTTTTATTTTATTATTTTACATATTTAAATATGACGTCAGATTAAGAATTCTAACAGTTGACGACAGTTGTAAAACAACTCTTAATTTACAAGTCTAGTTCCTTTACTTTGAAACTCTGTGCATTTGTCTGAATTTCTACACTGTCAAAATTGTAATTTTTTTTTATTTTATCAGAATCGGTCTAAAAAAACAGTTTCAGTAAACAAAATATAAAACAGTAGGTATCATACAAATTATATTAATAATACTATGGAAACATTAAGTAACATTATGGACTTCTTGTCTAAAATTGGTACCTACCCATCGAAATCAACTCACTTTCACATAGAATATACCTACTGAAGCACATAATTTAAGACATTTCAAACATATAAATTTGACTGAATTCTTCATTTTGAAATTTTTAAATTTTACACCATATTTTGACCTAATTTTTCAAACCCAATTTCGAAGAGGAAAAATTAGGCAGTGATTGTTAATTCAACGTCCTCAAATCATTAAATGTGCCAAATTTCATTAAAATTTGGCAGGAAATAGGATGGGAAATGATGTTTGTTTGTGGTAAAAATTCAACAAAAAATAATTCACTTTTCACCTTTTTTTGATGCAATTTTCAGATGGATAATGAATAGTATGAAAATTCAACACAAATATTTTCTGCCCACTACAAGGTTCACTCTTAAAAAAATGTGTAATACCTACAATGTTTACAAGTTTTATTGGTAGAAAATGTGGGGAAAAACTTTGTATAAACGATTTTAAGGTTTTATAAAGTTTTTTTCCAACGTTAAATCGATAGAATCTGAACCACTTTACCCAATTTGATGAAATTCACAGAAAAATTAAATTAAATTAAATTAAATTATTAAACACCTACCTATCACCAGCTACACGTTCTATACGAGTTAAAACAAAAATTCAAATTTCTCGTCTAGGGCATCAAATAAGCTCTGTACTATGGACGACCATAAGTATAGACAAACATACAAACGACGCGCTGACGGAAGGCATCGATTTGGCGGCTCATTAACTACAATTGTACTAAAAAAAAAACGTAATTAATTTTGATTTGTTTTCCATTAGCATTTTAATTACCGACAGCGCACGAACAAACTCAAGTTACACGATAAGCTAAATTAATGTTTTGGAATACACAAATTGTTATTGCTAGCATAATATTTGTTAACACGTTTTAGTTTCAATGTTTAATTTTTTTTTTTTTTGTTATTGGCGATGTATTTTTACATCACTTCCCTTTAAAGTATGTCTCTGTACGTATACTGTATATGTAGAAGGTTTCCACTGTAGCTAAATAAAGATTTTACTTCAAAATCAATACATTTTAACTTTTAGTTAGAATGTTATATATTGATTGTTCAACAACTGTGATTTTATGTATTCAAGTGATATTTGTATATATACAGTCCGTAACATTTGAATAGCGTCACACTTTGAATTTTTTTCAGTTAACTGTTTTTGATACTTCTTTGATTTTTACATAAAGAAATATATATATTTAAAGACAAGGTAATTGAATGCTTTCTGAGATTAATACATTTTTTTTAACAAATTTCTTAAAGTTAGCTTAATTTTCTGAGCTTACAGTCACTAAAACGATCATTTTGTTTGTATCAATTTGAATGGCCTAAATTGATTTTATTACACGTTTTAAGCTATAATTTGTTCGCATAGGTCTCGAAAAGTTATCAAGAAGTGATAAAACAGTTTTGTGATTTTTTCAATTTAAAAGTTTAAATGGGTAGAAAAAATTCATCCACGGGTACAGAAATTGCCGAAACAAAATTGATCGAAGTACAAATTGATATGCAATTTTTTTAAAAATCCGTTAAAGTACGCAAAAAACTTTAAAGGACATACTCTTTCAATTCTTTCTTATCTATCAATGACGAAACAAATATGATAAGCTTCTAATTACAACCACTCTCTGAACAAATCAAGACACGGAGCTGGGTTAGAAGTTAGCCGGATGACCTTAAGTCGGTTTATCAGAAGTGCCGGACACTTAAAGCACTTAAAACTGAAGAAAGAATATCCGTATAACAATGCGCGTAAACTATAGCAGCTTAATTTAGCAAGATACCGAATGACATAGAATGCTGAAGGCAGCGTCCATTCCAACGATTGGCAAAAGATGATCTTTTTAGTTGAAAAAAGTTTTTCTTAAACGCACCGAATCGATATTACTACTATGTACTTCCATGATTTAAGAAAAGAAAATTTGTATTTTGATCGCTATGATAGCTGTGAGGGCTAAGTTATGGTATGCGAATGCAGTATCATTTTATAACACTGTTGATTTAGTTTTTGTAGACTGTGAAATGACAGCGAAATAATACAATACCATATTGGAAACAGTTTTGCCTCAGTTAAAGTGTAGTGTATTTTATGACCGCTGTCGATTTTTTTTTCAGCAAGACAATGCGCCGATTTACACAGATTGTATTAATAAAATAAACAACAATTATCCTCTTATTCTCATTAAAAATGTGTGGGGTTGTCAAACACGCAAGGTTTATGGAGGTGGGAGGATATACACAACAAAAGTAAAGTTCATCGGAGCTATCAAAGTGTCCAGGGCTAACATTTCGTTAGATTTTTAAGGAATCGTTTGCGATTGTTTACGGAATAGGACAATAATTTTGTATGATTCCTTAAACGATGGCATTTTTGAATTCAAAACTATCGAGGGCTCTTAAAAGGTTAAAAAGGTTAAAATATTATGTTAACTATACAGAAAATAAATAGGTACAAATCATTTTCTTGAAAAAATTAATCAATTATTTTTTATTTCTACTAAGTACCTACTTATATAATTATACTGTGAGGCTATTCTAATGCTATACATAAAATAATACGCATTTTGGTGACTGCAAACAAAATTAGTTCAGAAAATTGCTTAAGCATTTAGAAATTAGTCAAAACTTCTCTTAATACTAGTAGCCATGTTCTACCTTGCTACTCAATACAAATTTTCTAATTAGAAGTACCAAAAACAGTGAAATGTATATTATAAAGTATGATGTGAGGCTATTCAAATGTCACGAACTGTATAGGTACAGTGGTGTGAAAAATATTCCGGATTTTTTTGGTAAACTGCATTGATTGTTGGTTGGTGATATAAAAATGAAAAAATCAAATTTTTGCAATTTTTTCCCATTTTTATTGAACAATTTTATTATCTGAAACAAAAACCATGGAACTTTATCCATCAAAACAAAAAAAATTCAAAAAATTAAACTTAATTCAAAATTTTAATGTGACAAACTAATCGGATTTTATTTTTTTGCAATTAACTTTTATTATTTATTTAATATTTTGTCTAGTAACCCCTGTTTTTTATCACAGCTCGGCATCGACGAGGCATTGACTGGATTAAATTCTCGAAAACAGAAGTAGGAATATTCTCCCATTCATTTTTCAAAGCTGCAAAAAGAGAAGTTGTTGACGTGTGCTTTTTTTTTACCCAACCCGCCTTTTTAAAATGGCCCACAAGTTTTCTATTGGGTTTAAATCGGGTAATTGAGATGGCCATTCTAAGACACGAATATTTTTAGTTGCAAACCACTCTTTTAGCAACTTTGAAGAATGTTTGGGGTCATTATCCTGCTGAAAAACCCAACGCAAACTTCCTCTGCGTATGGAAGCATTACTGACTCCAAAATGTCCCTACATTGGAAACGGTCCATAATTCCTGTGATTTGGTGTATAGGACCGCAGCTTGCTCCTGAAAAACAGCCCCAAACCATCACCGAGGCTCCACCGGCTTAACTCTTACATTTGCAGGCTTTAATCGCGTACCTTTTGAGCGCCTCACTGTCCTTGCACCATCGATCGGAGTAAAATAAGTTGAATTTGCTTTCATCACTGAAAATCACACTCCTCCATTTGCTTAAAGACCGGTTAAGATGATTTTTTGCAAATTCAACTCTGGGTTAAATGTTTTGATTAGGAATTTTAAATCTTTCCCAAATACCTTTTACGGATTACCTTTTTTTACGATGTTTAGCAGTAAGAAGAGGTTTTTTAGCTGTTCGAAATGCAAAAAGACTGAAATCTCTTAAACGCTTCCTGACCGTACTTGGCCCTATGGGTAGATTAAGTTCATCACAAATTGTCTTTAAAGTCGCAAAAAGGTCTTTAAGCACGAAATTCTTTTTGCGCCTATCAGTTTTAATTGTTGTTTTGCGAGGGCGTCCACCAAAACCATCTGCTTCTACTCATTTTCCACTTTTAATTTTTTTAATGATGTCGCAAACCGTTGACGTTGGAATTTTTAAGATTTCAGCGATTACTTTTTGTTTTATATCGGCTTGGAACTTTTCTATTATTAATTATTAGTATCGAATCGCGTTGCTATAACGTGTTTTAGCCATTTTATGCACTGTATAATTTCAACTTACACAGCTCTCAACTTATAAAAACGTTTTAATCTACGGATTGAGTCAAAAGACTCGAAAAAACCGTTACTTTAACATCGAGACTCGCAATCTTCTTGAAATCCGGTTAGTTTTGCACAGGCATGTTACTGAGTAACTTTATAAAATAATTTTTTTTATTGTTCTTGCCATCGTAGCATTAAATTTTTAAGGTTATTATTAACTTGTCTCATACTCTTTACAAATTATTAAAAAACTTATGGAAAGATGTTAGTTTTCTACTTGGTATTAAGAAAATCATTACTATGGAAAAAAATCCGGAATGTTTTTGGCAGCACTGTATGTATATTTGAAGCTCAATTTCGTACATTGTCCATCATGATACTTAAATCTTGTTTCAACTTGATTAGTGGAGGTATAGATTCTTTGAACATTTTGATCAATATTACGTAAGTATCAAGTCTTCACCGTTATTATTAGTTTTTTTTTGAACTATTGAAGATTCTATATGAGCTTCTAATTATTGAATTTAAACACGATTATCTGCTTATTCATTCAAGTATTGTTTGTTTGTTTTTGTTGTATCTCTGTAAAAGTCATACATTCGTATACATAATATTATAGGAAACCTGATGCACGTGAATGCAAATTCTCAGACTTCTATAAATTAGGTACCTACTTGGATACATAAAATATTTAAACTGCAATTTATATCATATTCATTCAATTTTGCACATTTTTTATTTCCTGAAGTTCACTCTCATAAGTCACTTAAATATGCTCCACATTTACCTAAAACTTAAATCTAACCAAACTAAAGTAAAAAAGTAAAAAATCCCCTAAAGACTTTAGTTCTTTTATATAAAAAAAAATTTTAATTTTGCATCATTTATTATAAAAATAGAATTTGCACTCAGCATGTGCAAAGATAAGAAAGAAATAAACCCCGGATATGAGATGTATATTATGTATTTTTTAGAGCCAACAATTATTATGAAAACGAATCCCGGCGACGCGCACTAAAACTATAAAGATCGTGTATACCTACCTATATATAAGTTTTTATAAAATTTGAAATGCTGCCAGGTTCATGCTGTGAACAAACTTCCACCCTCTCTATATTTTCGTTACTTATTATCCACAAATTACTTGAATGAAGACATTAAAGGGTAACTAAGGATTCGTAAGAAAATTTGAACTCAAGTTCAGTCGACAAAAAACCACAACTATGTTTTGACACACCTGAAATGGTTATAAATTCAAACCACATTTTTTTTTGGATTGCATGGACTTGTGACCATGTGCCAATTTTTTTGTTTCGATTAACTAATTAGAACTTTACTCAGACATTAGGCATTTTTCTTTTTGAGTTCAGAGCTGAGAGTATGTTCAGAGCTCTCTGATTTAATTATGAAACAACTTGAGCACTGAACTGTCATGATTAGAAATTATTTAATTATTATTATTATTTTACCTTCTCCACTAGAGCAACCAGCCTCTTCCGCCATTTTTATTGTGTTGACGTTGATTTTTTTTTTATTTCCCGCCTTTTAAATGTCATCTAGTTTGTGTTCAGCATTTTACTTCGTTTACTCTATTATTTTATTCTGAGCTCACAGAGCGTGCTCTGAACATTCTCAGAACTAAAAAAGAAACACAAATTTGAAGCTCTGAACGATCAGAGCTAAAAAAGAAACACAAATATTTTTTTGACAGTTCAGGCTCTGCTCTGAACTCAAAGAGAAGAACGCCTATTGTGAAACATGCCCTTAGCACTTTAACTTAAAAATAGATCAGTCAGCAGTCAGTAAATTAACAGTTATTTAAGTAGTAATTAATTCAATTCAGTACTTTTTGGTTGTTTCCAGTCAATTTTGACAATGACAAAATTTTGTAAAACTACGATAAGACGGTCAACGTTAATGGTCAATGCGTTGACTCTATCATCAATATAGATACTGTCAAAGTAGACTGTGTCAACATCAACAAATGTATAACGTTGATGATTGCACGAGTGAGGCCAGTCGGTCAATATTGTCCAAAATGCGTTGAGGTGTTATCTGTGGCCGTTTCTCTTTTTAAGTTCAGAGTAGAGCTCTAAATAGAGTCTGAAGTCTGAACACTCCGAACATACTCTGAGCGTTCTCTGAACTGAGCGTTCTCTGCTCTGAGAGTTCAGATTTATTTAAAGAAACACGCTGCACCACCTGTCACTTTTTCATTTGTCATTCAGCTATTCAACTCCGTCTGTTCTATCAATTTATTCTGAGTTCACAGAACGCACTCTAAACATGCTCTGAACATGCTCAGAGCGAAAAAAGAAACACAAAATTGGAGCTCTGAATGCTCTGACCTAAAAAAGAAACACGATTTTTTTTTTGACAGTTCAGGCTCTGCTCTGAACTAAAAAAAGAAAAACGTCCTGTGCCAACTCGTTTTTTAATCTTTATCTGTGTTTACAATGGATTACCTCTTCGGACTATTTTTTGACGTGAATCTTAAAAAAATCTAATGTCAACACCAGCGACTCACTCTGACGTTCAGCAAAATCGTTAAAAGAAATGACAAATCTGAGCTTGTTGAAGGATTAAATAGAAATCTTTTGATTAGAAAATTAATATTTTATTAAAAAAGTACCTATGGTTTTCAAATGAAAAAAATAGTAGTAGTATTTTAGTGGCAACGAAAAAGTACGAACAGAGGGAACAAATGTCACAAAAGAAAACGTCAATAAAATCACATCCATCTCTTTCTGGCTATGAAGTGGGGTTGAGATAAATTACAGAGACGGGGAGGCATTCCAATGTGAACCGCCTGGTAAATCACACGTTTTTTGTAACGGCGTACTTAACAAGGACAACAATCAATCATCACATATGAATTTTCGCGGTCAATATAGATTGTCAAGCTATAGACTGTCAAATTCCGTTAAAGAATGTCTAAGATATTGATGGATTAAAAAACTTAAAAAAATTTTTTTTTGAATCAAATTCCGCGGGTTCAGCGCACATCTGAAAATTCAGATTTCTGAATTTTTCTGGCTTCTGATTGGGAGAGCTGTCATAAAAAGTTAGATGACTTAAATTCAACTGACAGCTGACCAATCAGAAGCTTGAAAAATTCATAAATCTGAATTTTCAGATGTGCGTTGAACCCGCAGATTGTTTGCTCTGAAAAAAGGCGTTTTTGAGGCTGACATTTGCATTGAAATATTAATATACGTCAAAATATAGTTATTTGCCCATCTGTCAAGCTTTAAACTGTCAAATTTCATTGAAGGATATCATGTCGATGGATTTAAAAACCTCTAAAAAATGAGAAATGTATAAGATTTAATATTTTGGATGACATTTGGATCGAAATATTTTATAATATGTACCTAGTACGTCAAAATTAGTTTGTTGCCTATCTGTCAAGCTATATAAACTGTCAAAGTCCATTGAAAGATGACTACGATTCAAATTAAGATAAGGTTCAATGTAGGCAATGTTGACGCGGTAAAAAATTATGCTGTGTCAACGTTGAGAAACAGTCGACGCACTAAGAGCAATTTGTCAATGAAAAAGTCCATTTTAGGGTGTTTTGTCTTATTTAGGTGAAATTTTTTTTCACAAAACAGGGTGCGACAAATTATTTTTTGACACAACTTATTTAAGGATGTCGAGCGACAACTGTTTAAACAAATTCCACATTAAAACTCTCTTGGATAAAAAAAAAACGCAGCAAATCAAAGTTGTGTTAAAGCTGAATTCATTGATGTAATGAAGATTTTTTGGAATAAAAAAAAATTCACGACAGTTTATATAACAATAAGATCATGACAGTTAATCCTATTATTAGAATCTTAAAATTTTGAAGTGGTAATGTTAACTTGACGGACATCCAAGAGCAAGTACATCCGACCAAGTCGTACATTTTTTTTTTAATTTTTACTTGCAATAGTGAAGGAATAAATCTTCCTCATTGTTGTTTGCACTGGAGATATCTTTGGGACATTATATAGAGTTCAGCATCAAGTGGAACATCTTTTTGTTTCATTTATTTTTTTTTTTGTTTTGTGAAAAAAGTTTATCCTCTATTTTTTCTTTTTGGAACACAACTCGAGACAAACGCAAACACACTTAAACGGTGCTTGCCCTTCGTCAAAATAAAAAATAAATAAGTAAAATAATAATGACACCACCCACCACAAGGGTCATAACAGCAATACTCGTATATGTATATTGTGCAACTTTGTGTTTCTCATTTGCCAGCCTTTTCTGTTGATATATGTTTTATTTGATTTCGAAAATTTTAAGGAATTTTAAAAATAAAAATAAATAAATAAACGAATAAAAAAATGAATTTTAGAACTTCCGTTGGGGTAGGCTGTGTGTGACTAATGAATTAGATTGTGGGTTCAAATAAATTGGGTGAAATAAATTGTATTTGATTTTATATTTATTTTTTTGTTCGTATTAGTATAGTTTATAAATTATGTTGTGGGCTCTTTTAGACTAAATTTTTAGTATTTTTTCTAAAATATAACACACAATTTACTAAATGAAAACTATAAAACTGATAAATAAATGGCGGAAAGAGAATACCTATTTAAAGGGGAAATTTTATTATTAGGTTAACAATAATTAAGTTGTCTGATGATAGTCTTGGCGGACACTTAAAATTTGTTTATTAAAATTGAGTCTTCATCCAACCTTTTAAAAGAATTTATTGGCAGGGTCACATTTGTGTTTTATTCGTTGTAGCTTTATTTTCATAAACTATACATTTTATTTAGAAAATTATCAGTGTTAAAAAATTAAAGATATGCCTATATGTTTATATTTATCGTCAGTTGAAAATGACGTGAAAAAAAAGATGAGTATGAAATATGTTGATAAAATGTACACCATACATTATAGCTGACTTGAACATAAATTTGTAAGAAAATACATATTCCAATATTGTGTATGTCCGTCAAGTTAGCATTTCACTTAAAATTTTTAATATTCCAATAATTGAATTAACTGTCGTGAATTTGTCGTATTTTTTTTTCTTTCACGACAATTATTTACACATTTATTCTATTTTGAGTTCATTTTATCTATTTTAAAAGTTAATAATAACTGACTGACTGTATGGACTGCTAAGCAGGGTTCTTAAAAAAAAAGGCGACAAGTTTTTTCTTTCACGGCAAATTTACAACAAAGTCACGACAATTAATCACATACTCCATTTTTGTATTTGAGTTCATTTTGAGGAGCGATTTAAAAAAACAAAAAAAGGGGCGAATATTTTTTTTCTTTCACAACAATTTTACGACGAATTTACGACAACTATGTAAACATTCATTTTTCTGTTTTGAGTTCATTTTATCATTTTTTGAGGGTTGGCAATGCTAACTGACTATCAAGTTAGCATTACCATAGCGATGGCCCCATACAAATACTAAGTGCAAATATGCTATTTTTCAGGAGAGAGGTTCAAGATTTTTCAGTCGATGCGGCGGTTTTATGGACATACATAACTCAAAACTGTACTAAGTTGACTTAGTATAGTCTTGCATGGGACCATCGATAGGTAATTTTTTTCTTTCATGACAAATTAACGACAAATTCACGACAATTAATCACATGCTCCAATTTTATATTCGAGTAAATTTTTTGAGTTGTGTTTAAAAAAAAAAGTGTGGCAATTTTTAATTTTCACGACAATTTTACGACGTTTATTTACACATTGCTTTTTTCTTTTTGAGTTCATTTAACCATTTTTTGGGGGTTGGTATTGCTTACTTACTGTCAAGTTAGCAATACCATTGGTTTAAACAAAAGCTTAATTTTTTTTCACGAAAAATTTACGACAATATCACGACAGTTAATTGCTAATACCATTTTTTATTTGAGTCCATTTTTGGGAGTCTTTAAAAAAAAAACAAGCGTGACATTTTTTTTTCTTTCAAGACAATTTTACGACGAATTTGCGACATGTTATTATTAACAAATTTCTTTTTTCGGTTTTGGATTTGATCTTTCCATTTTTGAGGGTTTTCAATGCTAATTGACTGTCAAGTAAGCATTACAGTGGTATTTTTTTTTTAAATAACGGTGACAATTTTTTTTCTCATATTACAACATTTACGACAAATTCACAACAGTTACGTGCTCCAGATTTTTTATTTGAATTAATTTTTTCAGGGGTGTTTAATAATAGCACTACAATTTTGTATCTTTCACGACAATTTTACGACTGGTTGTTTACACATTGGTTAAAAAAAAATATTTTTTCTTTCACGACACAATTACGACAAATTTACATCAATTAATCACCTACTCCATTTTTTTAAATTTTAATTACGACAAATTCACGACAATAAATCCAATTATTGGACCCTTCAAATTTTGGAATGGTAACTTGACTCACATCTGGTTATAACATGTCAAGTATAAGGCTTTCCGTAGTTGGAGATCTCAATCAATGTTAGATGATTTTGTTTTATTCAACATTTGAAAAAGATCAACTGAAATTGGCCAAAATGGAAGGTTTGTCATTTAAGGTTCTAATGGTATTTGATTCATTATGAAATGCACTTTGCCTGAAAAACTCAAAAAAAAAGAAGAAAATAACAAATAAAGAAGATTTTCCTTCTTTTTTTACATCTTCCCCCCCCCCCCAGCCCTCTCAACCATCAACGAATCGCATTGAGTTGTATACTTCTTCTTGGCTTTATCTTCTAAAGAAACTATTTAACCTCATTTTATACTGAAATAGTAAACTAACAATTCATCAAATCCAAAGCTATTTCAAAGATCTCGCACAGAAAAAGAAGAAAAAAAAATAAATACATTTTATAAACCATGACCTCCGACCTATTGCCATCATCATGTTGACATGACAATATGCACTTAAGAAAAATTAAAACTTCTCATAGTAAAGCACTTTCGGGTGGTGAGTTTTTTTTTTTTTTTTTTTTTTTTCTTCAGTCATAGATACAATCGTCATCGTCATAGTCTTCTGTCGTCGTCGTTGCTTGTCATTAAGTCCATCATTTCGAAACCCACAAGAATATTTTTTTAATAGATTTTCTTCTGCCTTGAAGTTTTGTTGTTGTTTGCTGAGAAGAAAAAAAGAACTGAATTTAAATATTCAAATGTTGACATTTTCCATCGTCATCACACAGTAGAGTAGATATATAAGAGTTAAAATAGAATTCAATCAGCCAATAAAATAATAAAACATAAAATTTCACTTATTTTCTTTAAAAAAAGTGTTTTTTTTACAGCACCACAATCACTGAACTCAGCTTCTCCCTGAAACTAGAAAAAACTTGTTTATAAAGAAGGGTCTTTTGGATTTTTAATTATTCAATTTAAATGCTGCATGAGTGTATAATATATATTTTTAATTTTTGATTTTATTCCGAATTTTCCAAACACACTGCCCCACTGTGATTCGTCATCTTTGTCATCTACAGGTGTTTTACTATCTCGTTTCTATATACTTTTTTTTTTTGTATGTCAAAATAGATAGATGGGCGGGTGTGTGTGTTAAGAGTTGAAGAAACAATATTTAACTTCTCAACAACATGTATCTTTTATTTTTTTTGTATATACGAGAAGATTTGCAAAATTAAAAAAAAAAAATACAAAACAAATGCAAACAATTTCGCAACGCAAAGGAGATAAAAAAAAGTAAACAATAGACGCGCAGAGACATTTAATGTTTTTTTTTTTTTTTAGTTTTTTGTTTGACGTCACATCTACTTATCGTCTTATAATCCTCTCGCACGTTTTTATTCAGATTTTGTATTTTCTTATTAAATATTTTTCTTCCTCAAAATTGTGTTAATGTGTGTATTTTTTCTTTACAGAAAATATTTTTATAATAAATTTATTGTTTACGAAATATCTTAATGTTGTGATGAGTGTATACGAATTGCGGAGAATGTTTTGAATTGTGTATAAATTTACCATTCCAACTCATCAAAATAAAAAAAAATTAAAAAGTTTTATTGAAAATGAAAATCTTAACTAAAATATTTTTAAATATTCTTTTTGATTTCATTGTAGATATACACATCGGTGAACGATGGAAATAGGGTAAATTCTCAAGTTCATAAATATAAATTAAAAGTTTTTTTTTTTAGATACATTTCTATATATACAAAATGTTGCATGAGATCTTAAGAACTTCTTTCCCTTTTTATTTATGTATGTCCCCATATTTAGGGTAAAATATTTTCAAACGAAATTTATTTTTTTATTTAAAAAGAGTTAGATAATAATAAATTAGTAACTCATTTTCAACTTTAGGTATTTTTTTTTCAAGTCTGATTTAATTTAGAGCCCTCTTTAAATACACCTATACCAACTATTTAATAATTATTCTACTATTTTTTTGTCAATAGAATTTTATTATTATGAAAAAGAATTTGGTTATACCCTGACAAAGAAGTCCCTCTTTTTTTTTTATTGCCATATTGAAGTGTTATATTGATTTTATGTTCGATGTTCTGTTCTGTTTTTCTCCTTGATGTGCGGGTTTTTCTAGAGCTCAAGATGTATTTTTCAAATGAGAATTCCATAAGTATTTCGTATATATAATCCTTGAAATTCCTTGTTTTTCTTTTCTTCTTTTCTTTCGATTTTTTTTCGCGCTCTCTCTCTCTCTCTTATCCATATTAGCATTTTTATTTACATATTTTTTTGTTCTTTTATGACATGTCTGCCGCTTCTACCATCATGTGTGGTAGGAGTGTGTGTTTTTATTTAATTTCCCTTTTTGTGGGAGTTTTTGTTCGGTACCGTATACATTTAGTCATTTCCTCATAAAATGAGTCTTTATAGTTAAAGAAAGCGGTAATCCCTTGATTTCCTTATTTCATTTTGGTTTATGAATGAAATTTTGTTTTTGTGTGTTATCGGATTTGATAACAAGGATATAATTATGTATGTAGATGATTTTTTTTGTAGAAAATTAAAAATAAATAAACAAAAAACAGATTAAATTGTCAAGGAAGGGAGTGTTTTTCGTGCTTTGGGTTTTTATAAGATAACTATAACCATCTGAGAACGAAGAGATTCAACAGTCACTTTTGTCATTTTTGTTGATGTTGAGAATTTATAAAATAAACTGATTTGCTGCGCCTTCAATATTTTTTATATGACTGGTAGCTAAAAAAAATATTAAAATTAAAGTACACACTCATATGATGAGTAAGATTAGGGATATAGACGACCAGTTTTTATCGCAAAACAGAAATGCAATGAATAGAATGCCTTGAATTATTAACAAACACGTGTTGTAGCCCGAGAAAATGTAGGTACCCAAAAAAGGCCAATCTGTGGAAAAAATCCAAGTAAAGATTATTTAACGCAATTATCTTTGTTTTTGGAGAACGAATAATTACTGTCCAAAAGAATTTCCAAATTTGGCTTGCATAAAAAGTTATTCTACGTGAAATGTCGAAATATTTGTTTTTAACACATAGGTATTTATTTATTTATTTATATATATTTATAGTTTATAATATATCTATCTTATAAACGGTAAATCGCTAGAGAAAAGTACTTTTTATACAAAACTTGTAAATTATACAATTTTCTACAAATTTTAAAAAATTATGACACATTTCTTATTTCTACTAATCGTTTAGAAGACTTAGAATTTAAAAAAAATAGCTAAAAATGAGGAAAATATAAGTTTTTCACGCATTGCTCTTAAACGACGAGTGTTTTCGAAAACTTTTTAAATTTTTTTACATTATGTTAGATATCTTCCAAAATATGACATTAACATTTCTTTCCTTACATCGATAATTTAAAAAATATCATTATTTAAAACAAAAATTGATCGAAAGTCAAAAATACTGGTTTTTCAAAATTTTAAAATTACGAAGATATCAAAAATAATTTATTATGTATTATTATATTTTCTATAAAAAATATTTTACTACTTTTTCTTATACGAATGATCAGTTAAAAGTTTTTGCTAATTCAAATAGGTGAAGTTTCGAAAATATAGGTTTTTCACACCAAACTCTTAATACTTTTTTTTTTCTTTACAAAATTGTAGATTTTTTTTACATTTTTTTTCTGAAAGCATTAACGCATTAATTTTATTATTTAAAGAAAATTGGTCAAAGTCAAAATTACCGATTTTTTCTATCTATCAATCAAAGGGCAATTTTTCGAAAAACAATTTAAATTTTTACTTTATAGACTATATAATAAAATATTTACTGCAAAAAATATTAACACTTCTTTTTTGGTTTATTTTTTGACAAAAACTGACGCGACAAATTATTTATTTTTTGACACAACTTACTGAAGGACGTCAAGTGAAAATTGTTTAAACGAATTTCCACATTAAAAACTATTGGATACAAACAATCCAGCAATTCAAAGTCGTGGTAATGCTGAATTCATTGAAAAATTCAATTGTTGGGTATTTCGTCATAAAACAAGCTCGACAATTTTGTTTCTTTCAATACAAATTTACGATAAATTCACGACATTACTCCAATTATTAGAATCTTAAAAATTTGAAATGGTAATGCTAACATGACGGACATATAATAATGTTTATTGCTAAGTAGCAATTTGGAAATATGTAATAATTCTGATCGTTATTTTTCTTGCAATAAAAAAAAGAAAAAAAAAACAAATTAGAAACAAAAACTTTACCTCCAGCTAGCATAACGTAAAAATTGGCATTTTTTTTTCCAAATTTTCATTTTTCACAAATTTTCATTTTTTCCAAATTTTCATTTTTTCCAAATTTTCATTTTTTTCCCAAATTTTCATTTTTGTCAAAATTAGATTTTTTTTTACAAAATTTGATTTTTTTTTTTACAAAATTTGATTTTGTTTTTACAAAATTTGATTTTTTACAAAATTTTATTTTTTACAAAATTTTATTTTTTACAAAATTTGATTTTTTACGAAATTTGATTTTTTACAAAATTTGATTTTTTACAAAATTGATTTTTTACAAAATTGATTTTTTACAAAATTTGATTTTTTACAAAATTTGATTTTTTACAAAATTTGATTTTTACAAAATTTGATTTTTTACAAAATTTGATTTTTTACAAAATTTGATTTTTTACAAAATTTGATTTTTTACAAAATTTGATTTTTTACAAAATTTGATTTTTTACAAAATTTGATTTTTTACAAAATTTGATTTTTTACAAAATTTGATTTTTTACAAAATTTGATTTTTTACAAAATTTGATTTTTTACAAAATTTTATTTTTTACAAAATTTGATTTTTTACAAAATTTGATTTTTTACAAAATTTGATTTTTAAAAAATTTGATTTTTTATAAAATTTGAATTTTTATAAATTTTGATTTTTTTTACAAAATTTGATTTTTTACAAAATTTGATTTTTTACAAAATTTGATTTTTACAAACTTTTATTTTTTACGAAATTTTATTTTTTACAAAATTTTATTTTTTACAAAATTTTATTTTTTACAAAATTTTATTTTTTTCAAAATTTGATTTTTTACAAAATTTGATTTTTTACAAAATTTGATTTTTTACAAAATTTGATTTTTTACAAAATTTGATTTTTTACAAAATTTGATTTTTTACAAAATTTGATTTTTTACAAAATTTGATTTTTTACAAAATTTTATTTTTTACAAAATTTGATTTTTTACAAAATTTGATTTTTAAAAAATTTGATTTTTTATAAAATTTGAATTTTTATAAATTTTGATTTTTTTTACAAAATTTGATTTTTTACAAAATTTGATTTTTTACAAAATTTGATTTTTACAAACTTTTATTTTTTACGAAATTTTATTTTTTACAAAATTTTATTTTTTACAAAATTTTATTTTTTACAAAATTTTATTTTTTTCAAAATTTGATTTTTTACAAAATTTGATTTTTTACAAAATTTGATTTTTTACAAAATTTGATTTTTTACAAAATTTGATTTTTTACAAAATTTGATTTTTTACAAAATTTGATTTTTTACAAAATTTGATTTTTTACAAAATTTGATTTTTTACAAAATTTGATTTTTTACAAAATTTGATTTTTACAAAATTTGATTTTTTATAAAATTTGAATTTTTATAAATTTTGATTTTTTTTACAAAATTTGATTTTTTACAAAATTTGATTTTTACAAACTTTTATTTTTTACGAAATTTTATTTTTTACAAAATTTTATTTTTTACAAAATTTTATTTTTTTCAAAATTAGATTTTTTACAAAATTAGATTTTTTACAAAATTTGATTTTTTACAAAATTTGATTTTTTGCAAAATTTGATTTTTTGCAAAATTTGATTTTTTGCAAAATTTGATTTTTTACAAAATTTGATTTTTTACAAAATTTGATTTTTTACAAAATTTGATTTTTTACAAAATATGATTTTTTAAAAAATTTTATTTTTTCCAAAATTGATTTTTTGTAAATTCGATTTTTTATTTAAAAACGCGATTTTATTTTTAAATTCGGTTTTTTTTCAAAATTATTTTTTTTTCGACTTTTTCCGAATTTGAATTTTTCAACCTCTTTTTTCACAAAGTCGAACAGACCAGACTTAGTTTTTTCCTTTTTCCTTATTTACAAATGCATCATAATTCATAATCATAAGTAGAAAATGGTACCAGTACCAACAACTACATAACAATGAAATGTTTATTTCATTCTCTCTTAAATATCGTTTCAAGAAGTATATATCTACCTAATTAAGTTTAATTCAATTCAATTCAATTCAATTCAATTCAATTCAATTCAATTCAATTCAATTCAATTCAATTCAATTCAATTCAATTCAATTCAATTCAATTCAATTCAATTCAATTCAATTCAATTCAATTCAATTCAATTCAATTCAATTCAATTCAATTCAATTCAATTCAATTCAATTCAATTCAATTCAATTCAATTCAATTCAATTCAATTCAATTCAATTCAATTCAATTCAATTCAATTCAATTCAATTCAATTCAATTCAATTCAATTCAATTCAATTCAATTCAATTCAATTCAATTTAATTTCAATATTTCAATTTCAATTCAATTTCAATTCAATTTCAATTTAAATTAATTTCAATTCAATTTATTATATATATATTTATTATATATATTATGCTTACACTTAGAAACAATTTTCCATAAACTGTGTAAAATAAAAAATAGGTTAACAATTATTGTGAATTTAGATTTAAAACTTAACAGAAATGAAATAATTTGTTTCGAAAAAATCTCCTATTATGTGTATATTGATAAATAAATTCTCAAATCGCCAATCTTTCTATAATAGATGAATTCGTAAAGCACTTCTATGGATATTCCATGATGAAACAAAGGCAGCTATATTTAGCTCAGATTATGACCTTCTGAGAATTAAACTTTTTTATAAACAACATAAATTCAAGTGCGAACTATATTATTGCTCAGTGCCCACAAGGTTTGTAATCAAATTTATAAAACGTTTAAGTTTCACCATAAAAAAAAAAAACAAAGTGTATATAATGCATTTTTGATGAAAGTGCGATTTAATTGAATTACCAATCTTCTCACGAATATCATCTGCATACATAAACGTTTGACGACCTTCCAAATTGAATTGTTTTTCCCAACAACTGTCAATAAAAATGTGGAATAATTTCATTTTAAGTTCGTTAAACCCAACCCGGTTTCGCATTTTTTCACCCACATAATAAAATATTAATCGACGCGGCGGGACGGTGGCGCTATGCTCTCTTTAAAATCTAGTTAAAATGAAATATGTATTACCAATAACTACCAAGACCAAGACTTGGCAATTCCAAGAAATATAACAGGAAGATTATAATTTTTAAGTTACCATGACGGAGCGGTGACAGGTACAAAAAAAGAAAATAATAATTAATTATTTTTCTTTTGCCAATTAAAAATGTTTAATTTATCGATAGTTTTGCAATGATGATGGAGGAAAAAAATTAACGTCGTGATTTTTATTACCTTCGCCGAGTAAAGCAATTTATAAGAGTGACATTTAAGGCGAATAGTATTGCCGCATGCAATTGCACTGTACGCATGACATTAATGACAGATGCCATCCCATCGCACATAACCTCGTTTTGTTTCTCCACTTTTGCAATGTAAAACAAACTAACCTGCTGGCTGGCTTAAATGGGTGACGCGGTGACGGCTTTATATAAATAGCTTTAATGATTTTTTTAAACATAAATTTAGTAATAAACCAAATTAAATATGCCTCACACGTTATACAGTTGACATTTTGTGTAATCATGGGTCTGGGGTGTGATGCATATTGAGGACGGGCATGTGTGTGTATCGCGAAACTGGGTGACATTTAAGATCGTCTTCATTTAACTATCATTTCGGCTCAAATGGTCACCATCACTCAGAAAACAACTCACTTTTGTTTAGTTCGCGTCGGATGTTTTGTTGCGTGTGTAGTGTATGTGTGTTGTTTTTTTTTTCTAGATTTATAGGACAGCAATCATTTTGAAAATTGACCAACTTTTGGGTTCAAATTTATTATTTTTTTATTGACCTCATGAGAGAAGAAACTAATTCAGTCATGCTGGGGCCTATGTGTGGGGTAGAGCTTTGATATGGAAACCAGTCTAAGGGGCGTCGCAAATTTCCTGCCTACTAATTTTAATTTACGTGTTCAATCAGAAATTCTATCCTGATAGTCTGGGACGTAGCGTTGTGATTTATTGTTCAATGTTCAATAATATCACAAAAAGCGCGTTTACATCAATTTTAAGTCTTAATTGTTTTGGTTTAACACTTAATTGATATTTGAAAAAATGAGTGGTGAGGAAATGATCGGTTCAAAAATTCTTAAATTTTTTTTTCAAATATGTATGTGATCATTTTTCTTTTTTTTAATTTCTAACTCGCCAACTTTTTTGACCAAGGATTAAGAAATATTTAATCAAAATGGGCGTGTAAGTAGGCGGATTTTATTAATAAAATAAAAGATGACAAAACGTATCTCAGTTGAAGTAAAAAAAAATAGAAATATAGGAATTGATTGGTGACCTCTCCAGTTGATACACAATGAAGTTGTTTAGTTGACCTGGAGCCCCACTTTTAAACAACTTCATTTTGTAAAAAAATATAGATTCGCTCCTAAATATTTTGAGAAATACAATTGAGCAACCAAGTAAAATTGCTATTAAAAGCAAAATGACATCTTCGTGAGCACGTATTTTTTCAGTTATTTTATATCCAAACTGTGCAAAAAAACTCTCAATATTTGTTTTTAGAAAATTTTCCTTTAGCGGAAACACGTTTTTTCTATCATTTTAGATCCAAATTAAACAAATTAAACATTTTAAAAAAATTGTTAAATTATTTTTGGACTAGATGAACAGATATTTCTGACAGAAAAGAAAAAAGGGCGATGTAATGTTCATAGTGGTGCCATCTTTCGATAGTTTCGATAGTTTTTTGACAGCTTAAAGTTAAAGTTAATCCTTCACTGAAAAACTGCTTGTTATGTGAGGTTCATAACTTATTCTAGTTTAACTCAAAGTTAACTGAACACTAAAAAACTAAGGGGGCCAGTTGTGCAAACGTAGTTCCACCTCGGTTCAAGATTTAAAACTGCTGATATAGGTGGATTAAATTAAGTTCTAAATTAATTGGCTATATTATTATATACTTGAAATCTAATCCGTGCGATTGAACTTCAATTAATCCATCAAAATCTGTGGATTCAAATCTCAAACCAAAGCTGAATCACAGTTCAAATATTTGTTGAAAGGGTCCTTAGTTGAACCTCAGTTAACCCGCAAAAATTGGTGGAATTAAATCTCGAACCAAAGCTAAACCACAGTTAAAATATTTGTTAAACTGGTACCAAGTTGAACCTCAGTTAATCCGCCGTAATTTGTGGATTATAATCTTGAACTTAACTTGAACCATGGTTCAACTGGCAACATCAGTTAATCCGCCGAAATCGGTAGACTAAAATCTTAAACAGAGTCTAAACCACGATTCAAATATCAACCAAAACCACGATTCAAATATTTGTCTAACTGGCTCTTAAGAAAAAAACAAACAAAAAACATTATAATCAATCACCGGATAATGATTTATTCCATGAACCTCTCCCTGACAAGCGATTAATTTTTGTTTGTTTTCTTATTTTAATTTTTTAAAATACAACACTCAACTCCCAGACTATTTGATTAGGTCAGTGTGATAAAGAATATGTGGACACATTTTTTTTTTTTTAACAAAAGTCATAAGAAAATTAAAATAAATTGATACGTACGCATAAAAGAGGAAATTAGTTGTTAGATAAAAAAAAATGGTTTCGATATATTATAGCAAATTTTATAGGTAGGGTCATGGAGAAGCGTGATTTTTTGTTCTTTTAGCCTGCGGTAAAATACATAAATCAATAAAAAAAAATTTTGCTTCGCGGCAACAAATTGATGCGAAATTTATCAAACGGGTGTTAATAGAAGTCTATAAGGCTTGAGAGGTTTGTATATTTTACAACGTGATTAGATATTTATTAATAATTTTTTTTATACCTGCCTATGTAGTATTCGTGAGCAGAGCATAATATGTAAATGCCGACAAAAGCTTAGAGAAAATACATCTTCTTCTACTTTTTTTTTATACCCTGAGGGTTCCTATCTATTTGTTTTATGTTTTGTTTTTTAAAGTGTATTTTTAATGATCCATGACTAATAATAGGTTCTCATGTAATATTTAAAAAAAAACGTATTTTTATCCTCCGAAATATCTAAATGGAATAGGTACCTACATATGAATTGACTGCAAAAACTTTGACACGTTTAACAAAATTAGGCCAGTTCAAGATTGTACCAGTGTTTCAGTGCGAGTTTTTCAATCAACTTAGATCCCGAATTTTGTGAATTAACCCTTAATTAACTGAATAAATGTATCTGACAGAAGTTTGTCAAAACACTATTGAAATGTAGGGGGCGTCACAATGAAAATCTTCCTTCCCATAGTGTCGCCCTCTCTATTTCCATGTTAAAAGTGCAATTTCCATAGATTTTGCACTTTGATTTCGATAGATTTTTGACAACTGAAAGTTACAGTTAATCGTACAATTAAAAACAGCTTCGGGTTTACTTTATTTATCTGAGTCTAGTTTTACTCAGACTTAACTCAGGCACTGAAAAACTACCCATAAGATTTGTACAAATTGCTGATGAGTTTACTAACAACATTCATAACTTTATAAGCTTGTTTTTTTTTTCGGTATTCTCCCCATACTTACGCATAGACTTCAGCGAGCATATCATATATGACTGCGTCTGACTCATTCCGTCAACTTAATTTTCCATGCTCTCCCAATTTGTTTATCCGCATTCAACTATTCCTAGAGTGTTGCCTCCAAATAATTAGTAGACATCTAAGCCCTTCATACAAATTGAATTTGGTCATAAAATTTAACCCTAATGATTTTCAAAAAATAAAAAAAAAAAACACTTAACATCAATTTTGTGGCTGGGAAAATGTTTATTTGTTTCATATGTAGGTATGTATATGATTGCGAGATTTTTCTTCTAAGAGTTGTGATATTAATTGAAATGGAAAAGCACTTGAAAGTTAAAAAAAAAATAAAAAAAACATTTTGTGGTATTTTAAAATTCATCATCAAAATGTATGCAATTTATAATTGAATTACCATCGTCGGAGAAAGGAAATTTTCATTTTTAATTTCCCAATTCAGTTTTGATGTTGAATTTATGAATTTCATGCAAATGCAATGCATCGTATGCAAAAAAGTTTTAAATAATTCGAACGGAATTGTATAAAAGATGGTTAAAATGAGGAAAGCACTACCCACACTTCCGGCAGTAAAATTGAATTTGAATTTACCCCAAGAAGAAAATCAATTTGTGAATAAGTATTCCAGGGAATATTCGTGTCTCCATACTAATAAAAAACAACAAATTGAAATAAAAATAAATTCCATTCGCGAAATGTTTATTCTGGAAAGATGGATATTTTGAAAAGCATGTTTGGATTAAAGAAAGGCCTATCCATCTATGTATATAAGGTGATTCCAATCTTTCTATAATTTCTGGCAGTATTTCCAGAATTTCTGTCAATCTTTCCTGATTTTCTGTCAGTCTTTCCAGAATTTCTGTCAGTCTCCAGAATTTTTGTCAGTCTTTCCAGAATTTCTGTCAGTCTTTCCAGAATTTCTGTCAGTCTTTCCTGGAAAATATTTCTAGAATTTCTGTCAATCTTTCAAGAATTTCTGGCAATTTTTCTAGAATTTCTGTCACTCTTTCCAGAATTTCTGTCAATCTTTTCTGAATTAATACCAATTTTTCAAGAATTTCTGGCAATCTTCAAAATTTCTGTCAATCTTTTCTGAATTTCTGGTAATCTTTCTTGAATATCTGCCAATATTTTCAAAATTATTGGCAATATTTCCAGAATTTCTGACATTTTTTGCCTGACATTTTGGAAAGATTATTCTGAAAAAATGCAAGAAATTCTGAAAAGATTTTCAGAAATTCTGGAAAGATTGCCAGAAATTCTGAACAGATTGCCAGAAATTCTGTAAAGATTTCTAGAAATTCTGAAAAAATTGCCAGAAATTCAGAAAATATTGACAGATTCTGTCAATATTTCCTGAAATTCTGACAATCTTTCCAGAATTTTGGCAATTTTACAGAATTTCTGGCAAAAAATAAATAAAATGAAAATGAAAAAATGGATAAAGTAATGTATTTATAGAGTCACAATCCAGATGCATGCTATGTAGATATGAGTTTTACAACTAGTTTATATCAATAAGCAAATAAAAGACAAATATATTTGTATGTAGAACTGGTATAAAAAAGAAAATTGTCTGTCGAAAATAAACATAAAGGCAACATAAGGAATAGGTTTTTACAAATACAATTATTGGAAATGATTTCCTTTATTTCCATATTCCTTGATTGGTATAATCTGGTCAAATTTACTTAAATTAACTTAAATAAAATATCTTTTCTTTAAAATGTAAAATTTTCCAACATAAGGAATAGGTACAGATAAAATTGCTGGAAATTAATTTCTTTAAGTATTTCCTGATTGGTATAATCTGGTTTAATTTACTTAAATTAACATAAATTACAAAGGTACCTTTTCTTTAAAATGTCAAATTTGTCAACATAAGGCATAGGTACATATGTATAAAATTATTGGAAATTAATTTATTCAATTATTCCTTGATTGGTATAATCTGGTCTAATTTAGTTTAACTAACTTAAATTACATTCCTTTTCTTAAAAATGACAAACTTGGCAACATTAGGAAAACGTATAATTTACTTAAACTAACTTAAATAAAATATCTTTACTTTAAAATGTAACATTTCCCAATATAAGGAATAGGTATAGATAAAATTATTGAGAATGAATTTCTTCAAGTATTTCCTGATTGGTATATTCTGGTCTAATTTATTTAAACTAACCTAAATTACATACCTTTTATTTAAAATGTCAATTTTTCCAACATAAGGGATAGATATATACAAAATTATTAGAAATCAATTTTTTCGTTTATTCCTTGATTGGTATAATCTGGTCTAATTTATTTAAATAACTTAAATTACATTCCTTTTCTTTAAAATGACAAATTTGCCAACATTAGGAAAACGTATGTGGGTAGGTACATATATATAAAATTATTAGAAATTAATTTCTTCATGTATTCCTTGATTGGTATAATCTGGTCTAATTTACTTAAACTAACTCAAATTATACACCTTATCATTTTTGAAGGTTTATCGTAAAATGCTTTCATATTATTCTCCATATTGTATCGAATACTAAGATCAAACCGCCATATGTCATGTCAATGCAATGACAACACTTGTTGAAACAAAACCAAACCCTTAAAATAATAAAACAAAATAAAAAAACACCCTGAAAACCACACCTTTAGTGTAGATTATATTCGATAGTTTACATTGTTTAACATTCATGTTGATATTTATTTATTTATTTTCAGTTCAGTTTACAGTAATTGTTATTGCAACATTCAAACTCGACTATACGAGTATATTTATAGAGCGCAATCGGTTATATGAAATTAAAAAAAAAATATAAATAATGCTAAACTTGTAAACATTCAAGAGTAAAGAAATACTCGTATTATGTGTCAAAACATCAATCAATCGCCATCGGACACTATAAATACAAATAAATATCAGAGAAAATAAAATCAATCGATTGTATACTCGTATTGGTGTACCAACAACAACAACAATGACAAACCGAAATATCGCTTTATATCCCTAACACTATATAACTTTGATGATATGTGGAATATAGGGGATATCGATTTATTTCAAATCATTGATATGTATCGAAGAATGATATAGTTATACTCGTATAATATTGTATAGGATGTGGCTTCCTTTTTTTTTACTCTAGATAATGGCCCAATATGTTTAGTAGCTATATGCCGTCACAACACAACAATCACAATCAACATTATAGACATATCAAGAACGGCCTTTCTTTATCTTGTTCGTATCGTCTGTAATTACATCTACAAGTTTTTTTTTTAATAATATCTACTCGTAGACAGTCGTAGTACTCGTATATATATCTCTCACCTATGGGATTGGTTTTCTATACAACTTGAACTTGGGCGAAGGCAAGTTTTATTAAAATTCGATACAAAAAAAACGAATGCCTGCTACTTGCTACACTTAAAGAAAAAAAATTAGTTACAAATTTTAGAACATAAAATATTCTTAAGTTTATTTAAGTCTAAGGGACTGTTTCACAATTACTTTGTTCGTTTTCTTTCCAAAACTGTCCATTACCATTTTTAGTTCAAAAAACTGTCAAAATTCATATAAAAAAATAAAATTAGTAGAATTTGACAGTTTTGAGCAAGTAAAGGAACAGACCTAAGGTCTGATTTAAATTTCTGGTCAAAAGTAAACAAATACTGGTTTTTCGATTTAAACTCTTAAATGATGAATTTATGGTAAAATAATGTAGATATGCATGTTTTTTAGATTAAAATATATAAAAAAACATGACACTATTTTCCATAAAGCGATCAGTTACAAGATATTGTTAATTAAAATAGCCGAAGAGTCGAAATATGGATTTTTCGTATACAACTCCTAACGGGTAAATTTTATCGATGAGTTTTTTTTACAAACTTTGTAGATTATTTGACCCTTTATATGAAAGCATTAACATGTCTTTTCTTGCAGCTAAAATTTGAAGAATTTCATTATTACAACAAAATTGGTCGATAGCAAAAATACCGGTTTTTCCTATTTTTTCTTAAATGACAATTTTTTTTAAAACTTTATAGATTGTTTGGCCCTTCATAAGAAACCATTAACAGATTTTTTCTTGTAGCTAAAATATAAAGAATTTTGTTATTTAAAAAAAAATGGTCGATGTCAAAAATACCGGTTTTGTTCCTATTTTTTTTATGGCAAAGTTATCAAAAATGTATATACCCACTTTATAAATAATAATATTTACGATTAGAAATATTTTATTACCTATTTCCATATTATGAGGCATGAAGTTAGGAAATATTGCGACTTTAAAAATGCTGAAATTGTCAAGTTATTTGCGAAAACCCGATATTTTCGAGATTTGGCATTGAACAAATTTTTATGGAAACCAGAGTTGGAAATGGATTTTTATGGCAGAGTTTTTATGTCAAAATAAAGATAAATCCCTTTAAAAATTTTCATTTGAATTTGAACCCGTAGATTGGTCCTATTTTTTGTACTTTTTGTAAAAAAGGACCTTTCGAAATTGGTCCATTTTTTTTAAGTCACTATGTCTTGTAACTGATGCCTCGTATTAAAAAAGTGTACAAATATTTTTAGAAGTAAATAATATAATCTATCTTCTTATGATTCATACGTTATTTTCGAAAAATTGCCATTAATTTTAAAGTTAAAAGCAAAAACCAGTATTTTTGATTTTTGTACAAGTTTTCATTGAAATGATCGCTTTCTTGTAAAGGTTAAAATTTTGTGACGAACAAAATGGATATACATAATAAATACATTTTAATATTTTATGCAAAAAACCTATATTTTCGATACTTGAATTAACAATATCCTATATCTGATAGCTCGTATGGAAAAAAATGTCAAAATATAATTTGTAGAAAGCATCTACATAGGAATCTATAAAATAAAAATTATTTTCCATAAATTACCTAACCATTAAAAAATAAAAAAAAAACAGTATTTTTGACTTTTGGCATAAAAAAATAATGATTTCCCTTAAACGATCAATGTTATTAAAAATATGTTAATGTTTACTTTTAGAGGACCGCTTTTTTAGAAATCTATAAAATTAAAATTATAAAAAAAACAGTATTTTGATTGACCAATTTTTGTTTTATTTGTTAATGATATCTCTTAAATGATCAATGTTAGGAAAGATATGTTAAAATTTTCTTGTACAGGACCACATTTGACCTTTGAAGAACATATTTTTTAGAAATTGTAAAAATAAAATTATCTAAAAAAAAAATTAAAAACCAGTATTTTTGACTTTTGACCAATGTTTGTTTTAAATAATGATAAATCATAAACGATCAATGTTAGGAAAGATATGTTGTTTTCTTTTTGAGAACCACATAATGTTGAAACATTGTATAAACATTTTTTTTTAGAAAATACTCACCGTTTAGAAGTTATATATATTGAAAAAACAGAAATTTTCGTAATTTTGCTTTTTTTTGAAATGGCCTTATCTTCATAACGGTTAGGCGGAGGAAAGTGTCGATACCTTATTTCTTAAAAATTGCATGATCTACAAGCTGTGCATGAAGTATTTTTCGGTAGTGTTAACCGTATAAAAGTTATATAAGAAAAACCGGTATTTTCGACTTGTAAACCTGAATAAAATTTAGCGTTTGAGTGTAGATTACATCCAGCGATGGAACCAAAGAGGGTGCTCGGCCCGTCATTAACTCTTAAAAGCATTGTCTTTGATTCCTTCAAAAAAAAAAATAAAACAGTTCTTATTTGTTTGATCCAATGTTTCCAAAAGAAGTTGAGTGCCAGGGGATAAAAACCCACACTCCCTTTTACCCAATCCTGGATCCACCACTAGTAACATCATCATATATAAATTACCTACATTTCAAGCATGCAAATCAATTTAACAAGTTTTTTTATAATTCACATGGTAGTTTTTATTTCAGTGTAGCAGCAGAAAAATTCTTAGTTCGTTCATTTTCATTCATTCATTCAGTCAGTTATTTTTTTTACCAAACGAGATCAAGACACGAACTTTTGCGGAATTAGGTAAATTATACGTCTATATTTCTTTTGCCCACCATTTGGCGGTCAGTGTCAATGCGAAAGACAACATCGAATCGAGACTATATACTCCTACCTACCTACCTACTTATATTGTGGGTTGCTGGTGATGCATTGAACTGTTTTGTTAATTTAATATACATACATAATGAAGAAATGAATTATGTTAATTGGATGAGAATTAATTTAGAGTTCCGTTAATATTTTTGATTTAAATTTTGATTCTATTTTAAATGAAAAGAAAATTATGGTGTTAAACAATAAAGTTTATTTGATGTTTTTATATGTTTTTGGGAAATGAAATCGAAAACGGAATTTGGTGGCAAAAAGAAAGTAGAAGTTATTTATTTTTTTTGTTTGACGTGTTTGATGGAAATAAAAGATATATAATATGGGTTTGATTTTAAATGAAATGAATATAAAGATATCTATAGGTGAATTTCCTACTGCTTTCAATGCAAGGTATTTTTGTTTTGTTGTAAAAAGAAGGGAAAACATTAAAAAAAAAATAAATAATTGGGTATGCACATTTGTTTATTAGTATGTTACTCATGTCGATGATGGAATCCGCAGTACGGGATCCGCAGTGGTTCTCAGTATAGTGTTCTCTTTTCTATTCACGATTAATGGATAAGAAGAAAAGAGAGCACTGCACAGCGAATCAACGCGTATCGAGAATTGCGGATTCTATAATCGACATGATTATCTTATTCAATCTATAAATTTTCATTCTGATCGTCACCAACTTGTCATTATAGCGTTATTTTTGTTAACGAGAATTAATCTTTAACCCCTTTCTGATTAAAATGAAAACAGGATTCGAATTGGAATGAATATCTTTTTAAGTAGAAATTAGAATGGCGTGCAGCAAATTTCTTGATTATCATATTTTTTCTCAAAAATAATTTTTGTTTTAAACTGAATTCCGTACGCGAATGATATAGAAATCGGAATAAAAACCAAATAATCATTTTAAAAATTTTATTTACCAGAGCCAAGGTACTTTTTTTTTTAT